>OX608082.1:64394059-64414059 GCA_951509765.1 Sphenella marginata
GTAGGTACTCGTTGTAGTAGTTGTAGGGAATGGTTTTTAGGGCACTTCTGTATAGATTTGACTGCTTCTGGCTAATTTTTACTGCTTCTGACTTGTATGGGATCACAATTTATATTTTTGCTAAACAAGAAATGCTCGACGAAATGTCAAATGTCAGATTTTGAACGCAACTTGCCACTCTTTTACTAGTTGGGAAAGGACAACAAAATTTGTTTGGCTGCGAATTATCAGAATAATATCTGGAAACTCAATTACTTAGCAAAATTTTGCATAAATATTTAATTAGTAATAATTTAATTTTTTAGTCTAGTTCGTAACTAGTCACTTTCCTTACTACAATGCCGTTTCCCTACAGGGTAATAACATCAAAACTAAATAAAATACATACAGGAAAACATATTTACTTCGATATTAATATGAAAAGGTAGCTGTGAATACCTTCACATATTTGTTTTATCAGCTTTTATTGTTGTTGCTGTTGGTCCTGGCCAATGCAGCTGCATGTGTTCAATAATATTTGTTGTTCCTTGGTTATAGATTCAATATGTTTGACGCTCAATTCAACAAAAAAAATACATTGGCTATTGTTTGAATTTATTATATGCAATAAAATGAATATTTTTCGTACACAAAACTCATTCATAACTTTTACTCGCTTTTATATGCAAAATGGTAGGCCACAATTCATATTTGAATAGAGACAACGTATTGTTGTATGATAAAGGAATTTAACACAGGTATAAAGTACGAGTCCATGGAGTGGATGTCATATAAGGGGGAAAAAAAAATCGGATGCGCCTAAACGTATGCAATATTAAATCGCTCTACTGCCGGAAAAATCAAAGTCTACTATGCTATTTGTATCTAGACATGCCCAATAGTGCGTACACATTACTGACATGAAAAACATTTGATGGGTTTTCAACAGTTTACTGCCATCGGACATAAGTTCTCTTCCAAACGTCTTATGCGACCCCTAAAAGTATGCAACATTTAATTGCATAGATGTGTGCGTAAGTTCTAAACTTTCTAGGAAGAGCTATTTTCTTTTAATTTAAATTCAACTTAACCTCCCTAATCTTTTTATGCTACAACACTATTTAAAATGAAGGTCAAAGTTTCAAAAATCTACGTAACTTCAACTTAAACCTTTATTATGGCACATTTTTGCTATTCTTCACCTCTCCTTTGACTTACGCTTCTACAAACCAAATTTTTAGTTTTCGCCATGAAAACAAGCTTCGACGTACCTTCCTTCCTTAACTCAAATGATAAATAAGTAATTTTCTAACATTCTTTGTTCTCCACATTTTTGTACAGGCAGCACCCCACCTTTACCTTTCCGGCATGTGCCATTAATCAGAAATTTTTGCATAAGGAAAACTATTAATCTTTCGTGTGAAAAATTGCTAAGGCCCAATAATGATTTATTGACGGCTATGGAAATTTTATGCTACAGTTATGTCAATGAAAAATTTAAAAGTTTAACTTTGAAAGCCTAAAAGTAGGCTAAAGAAAATTGGAAAGTGGTTTGCATTACAGCGCCATTTTAGCGTAAGTGATGAGAAGTGGCTGTATTCTTTATGCGTAGTAATTAATTAAATCTAGTTGACAGAATTTATTTTAGGATGTAATAAGTAATTATGTTTCGACAAATTTTAGCTATACTTTTAGGAGCGCTTTATTTGAACGAAATTATTGAAGTGAAATTGTGGTGATGGGATTTTGAGATTTACTGGCTAAAATGTCAAAGGTAAGTAAAATTTTGTTACCTTCGTATCGTGTGGTCCCTTCAAGTTTGTCTCTCTATTACGTAGATTTATAAAAACAATAGCAAATAAAAGCATTAGAGTAATTCAGAAAAAATAGACTACACTTAGTCTGAAGTCTCTGAAGTTTTACTGGGTTCCTTGATATATTTTTAGGGGAATATATATCGTCTGTCGAAATGAGTGTACCCAAAATCAGACTTTATCCGATGAAGTAGACTATTTGTTACCATTTAAAGCTTGGGATGTGTCCTATTTTAGATAATCAAAATCACGTCGAATTAAATGATCCCAATAGTTCTGCTGTAAGAAGAGATTGCGAATTGCAATAAGGAACGTTCCTTATACTTGACGTGACCTGACTGTTGTTGAAGTAAACATCTCTGCAGCGAAGTGGTAGTAAATAGTAAGAGCTCAGATCCACTCATTACAGAAGTTCGAGGGGAAAGACGGCATATTCAAAGCAAAATAAAACCTGGGTGGGATATTTTATTATGTCAAAGGTATGGCGTAACATACCTTGACATACCCTAGTAACTATAGGTCAGCTTGGGTGGGACCCTGTAACTACCAAGTGTTGCTATAGCAAGGATAACTTTCACTGCAGCAAGCTGTCTTAAATATTCTAAAAAGGTTCTTAGATTGTGTGTGCCATAATATATTATTTTCGCTACGTATATTAATTTTTCCACGAGCTTTCAGGTGAGTTAATTTCAAAAAGAACTCTCTACCAAAATTTATATCTGTTTTCTGAAAGGTTTTCTCCCAAGCGTAAGCGGGAAGGTCTTAGGTATCATTTTTAAAAAAACTTGATAGGTGGCAGCGAGATTTGCATTTCGTTTCTGAGTAAGAAGTTGGCTCAAAAAGCGATATGCAGTTCGTTAGGTATACTGGAACTTGGTCACAGGCTTATTGGTGGTAACGAGTAGGCTAATTAGCTATCAAAGCTTGTATGGATAGAGAAGTAAGACGACCCTAAAAGCATGAACCACCTGCTATCGGAAGGGTATAGATGTCAAGGAGATATTTGCCAGTGTTTGGCTCTAATAAATATCACGTACGAACTCACGACCCCAGTATTCAAGGGGTCAAACAAATGGTTCCTGCTAGTACAGGAGCGGACTAACTTCAGTCCGAAAAATGAGTTTTACGGCTACAACAACAACAGACAGAAGACAGAAGTGCCAACTTATCTACTCGTTTGCTAGCTGAGTCCTCTATATACAATCCACCACTCAACATGATCAAAGTCGTTTCTACTGAGCTAGCATCATACACCCTACATGGCCTAAAAGGACTCAAACGCTTTGTAATATCTAACTATCACTTTCCGTATTTTAATTTAGGCCATTCATTGTCCAGCTTTCATTAGTTGCATATTTGATGTGAAAAATATATGTTCTGTCCGCATTTCAATTAAAGATATCCCTCGAACTGAAATTTGACCACGAAGGACTAGTACTCGTACGTCACATACATTTACAATCTTGAACGCTTTCAATTAAAATACAATTCCAACAAACGTTTAAACAGTCTCAAAACCAAACACACTCATACACACACACACATACATATGTATGCGCTCGTATTTTCTAATGTCCTTCCAATGGTCTGTCTTCGAAATGCTGTTAGTACAACCATTACAAATTAATTACAAATGCTTGCTATAGAAATCGTTGGCAACCGCCTTCTACTTTTTGTTCAATGCGAAAATTTTCAAAAAGTGACCAATACAAAAAGTAAAATTGAAGGAAGAAGAAGAAGCACAAACGTATTGCGGAAAAAAGTAGGATTACAAATCGTAGTTGTCAATATTTGATTAACTACAACGACTACAAGAACTAATCGAAATGAAAACATATCTACTATGTATACCGACAGACATATCACCTTGTATAAAATTTATATTCTAGGAATAGCATCAATATCTGTGTATGTATGTGTGTGTGTGTGCAAAAGATACAAAGCGGATTGCATCAGAGCATTTACACTTTCATTATTCTCACAAATTTCGTATTTTCACATTGAACACATTTTCTATGAAGAATTGCACACAAATTGCCGCCGCCTGCAATTCCTTTATGTGCACTAAATATCCAACTATTCGTCATGGATAGGGGCGTTGAAGCGGCCTTGGTTGTGCGGTTAGTCTTGGTCAGTCAAGCACATGACAAGACTCACAAACACGAATGTGTTTGAAAATGTGCACTGTTGTTGGAAATAAATGCAGTAAATTTAATTTACACCTTTTCCAGATGTACTTCAGAGCTCATGAAATGTAGTAGAGAATTTGGATGCTCTTTAGAATATGTATTTCAGAATAGTTAATTTTATTTCAGGAATTATAAAATCTATTGCAGAATAGTCAATTGTATTTCAGAAATAATAAAAGGTATTTTAGAATGATCAATTGAATTGTAGAAATGATAAAATGTATTTCAGATTAGTCAATTGTATTTCAGAAATGATAAAATGTATTTCAGGTTAGTCTATTGTATTTCAGAAATCATAAAATGTATTTCAGATTAGTCAATTGTATTTCAGAAAATTTAAAACTAATTCCAGAAAAGTCAATTGTATTTCCGAAAGCATAAAAAATAGAAAGAATAGCCAACTGTACTTCAGAAAATGTAAAATTAATATCAGAAAAGACAATTGTATTTCAGAAATGATAAAATGTACTTCAGATTAGTCTATTGTATTTCAGAATTAGTAAATTGTATTTCAGAAATCGTAAATTAATTTCAGAATAGTCAATTGTATTTCAGAAATGATAAAATGTATTTCAGATTAGTGTATTGTATTTCAGAATGCATAAAATGTATTTCAGATTATTCTGTTGTATACAGAATAGTCAATTGTATTTCAGAAATTGTAAAATTTTTTTCAAAATAGTAAATTGTATTTCAGAAATTATAAAATTTATATCAGATTAGTCAATTGTATTTCATAATAGATAAAATGTATTTCAGAATAGTCAATTGTACTTCAGAAATAATAAAATGTCATTTTTTCAAGCGTAAGTGTAATTACTCAGAAATTACCACAGGCTGTACATTAGTAAGCAAGCCTACCCAGTCAACAATTTGAAAAATCTTCCCAAAGGTTTGAAAATTGTTTGATTTCAGTTTTGTAAGAAGAATTGTTTAGCATCTGTTTATAGCCAATTCAGAAAATTCGTCGCCTTTCAGCTTCAGTGCGAGCTCAGAGAGGCCTAAAAATGACAAAGACGCGCCGCTTGCAAAGCTGTTGCTATCGGCTCTTTATAACAGAGGAAGAGCAGCAGCCACTAAGTTGACAAAAGCACGCTGAATTAATCGCTTTTGGTGTTTCCAAGCTCGAGCTGCTCAACTTGGGGTGAAATAAAAATGCTTACTGGGTAGCATTTGCAAGCCTCGTACAGTACTTTGTCATAGTCAATTCCATACATCACATACACACATACATGTACATTTCGGTGTGAATTTCAAAAATCCATACAAAAGGTGGAAAAGGTGCACACAATTAGTCCAACGCCCAATCTTATTGTAACACTTTTGTAATTGCTCCACAAAATGTCTGGTAATTTTTCTTTAACGAACCTTAAATCGTTTTCGCATAAAGCCAAATGTATTTAGCCGTTAGTGGGACATGACATACAGCCAGGCATACATATATTCTTATGGCACATTTTAATGTTACACTTACTCACATATGTACATACAACTCATCTCCTTTGTATCCTTCTATCCTTGGCGCCTTAATGCCTCGTTGTGGTCATTGTTCTATTGTTAAAGGTACAAAAGGTCAGTAAAGTCACAAAGTCACCGAAACGAACATACAACAACACAAACATTAAAAACAAACAAAGTCAAATCAAAAAAAAAACAGCAACAAAATAAAAAATCAAAAAACAAAAGCCCAAGCAGCTCCACAGTGCTGGATATTCTCTTCACGCTTTTCTTTCGAACAAAATTTATGTTGACTTTTGCACATTGAACATCTTTGTATGGTGTCTTTTGTTGGTTATTCAAAGGTATTTTGTCTTGCATAAAAACACCTGGATTTGGCATGGATTCTTTCAGATGTCACCGCTGTCTGGATTGTCTCATGAATTAGCTGATTGATGATCCTGCAATACATTCTTCTTTATTAAATTCTTACAAAAAGTCAATTTCGAAAATGCCCCGCCCATTCTTCTTTTGAGTTGAGCCGATTTGTGGCATGGCGGAATGATCTATTTCAGGAGCCGAATGCGCTACTTTGGTAATGGTCTTTTGAGCTCAAAAAATAGACCGATGAAAGTAGCAGTTTCGTGGCCACTCAGCTTTTACCCTGCCTGAATGGAGACCAAGAAAGACATAGTCATTGGCTTAAAAAAAGCTTACAACTTAGTTTCGAGGTACCTAAACTACCGACTGTGAAGGCTCCCATTGAGAAGCTAATAGAGAGGTGATAGAGTTTGTTAAGGGAGACTGCGTCACTTTGCAAAACGAGGTCCAAAATAGACTTTGGTGTCGGAGCAGTGGTCTTTTCACACTTTCCAGACATTTTATGGACTCATCGAGTATCTTCCAAAGGCAAGAATTTGGTACTGTGAAGACGTTCGGAGTCTAGAAAACTCAATAGGTGCGTTTCACATTTTTTAAGAATAATAAATCCAGAGGCGGTAAGGGTGCATCGACCTTTGGCATAAATCAAAAAAAGCGTTTGGCGCCCGATAATCGAGAAAATAAATCTTTAGAGGCCAAAAAAATGGAGAAATTAGGAAGGCTTCAAAGTAAGAGTTTCCCCAATTTAACTGCGAGTGTCTCGGTCTGGCCCATATTAGCACAAAGCCCTAGGCAGGTTTGGTCTACCGCAACTTAGAGCGGCATCCGAATGTTCCTTAAACGGTCTCAGCAAGAGAACGAATCACGGTTGATATGTCTTTTAGACTTATGAAAGCCTATTGGTCATGCTCTTTGAGGGTTTCAAAAGAGTTTCAACTTAATTTCAGTGTTCAATAAGACGACTCGAGATGTAAAAAGACGAGTATAATGGATGCTCCTCGATGGCTTCCTTTGAACTTTTCATAGATTTAAAATGTTTAAGAATACCTACATATATCTTTCATGGATGCTGGCTCATTTTCAAGGCACCACCGAACCCATGATCAGCTTTTACGGAGAGCCTGACTTGCATGGGTTCGTTTAGATGCTTTTGGGGACGAATGGGCGATCTTGTTATAGGATGAAGTGTCCATTGTAGAGGATGCGATATGGCGAAGACGTTCCCGACTACATTTGACTTCGGAAGCAGTTAGTCCCGCAATTGACTAAGTTTACCATTCTGAAGTGTTTGCGCTGACTAACGAAGATGGACGTTGAGCTCTTGGGAGTCTAATTGCACCTCACCGCACCGCTTGCCGTGCACACCTGCTGTAGGAAGTGCGTTGAAGGTACAAATACTCAAATTTCTTTCCACCGCATCATAAAGGTTCTAAGCAAAAAAAAAAAACAGCGGTAGCTACACAGCTCAACATCTCCAATTACGGTGTTGGTAAAAACAAACAGCAAGGGAGCCATTCCACTAAACAATGCAATTGAAGGTCCACGCCACGCTGAGCTCGCAAAACATGTACTGTGTTAATTTTTAAAACCGCAAAGATTCCTGCTGTCTACCTGCTAAATGCTAACCAGAAGCAAGCCAGCAGTCAACAATCAAGGTTTCAAGAGCTACCTGTGCGCGTTCAAATAAAAATCCTAAAAACTACTAAAATGGTAATATGAAACTGAGCTAAACCGCAAATCAACATTTCCATAAACACACTTTGGCTATGAATAAAAATTGTTTAAGTGAAGATTCTACAGCTTCCTGTCTGACACGCCAAAAACGCAATATGAAACTACACATTTATTTGAGTATTCTGTGGGGCGCATAAAAACAGCGACGACAATAGTCAGGAATAGCTTGGAGCACAAATAAAATCCAGCGACAAATGGAGATATCTTAACCCTCCGATGTTCATATGGGTCTGGCCAGACCCATTCGATCTTTAAATGTATGTAGATCTTTTATTTTTAATATCTGAGGCTTCTTAGTCCATGACTTCCTAAAATGTAGTGTGCTAAACAGAATGAAGTAGCAAAATTAAGATTTTTGCTATATTTGTTGAAAAAATAATAATTTTAAACTAATTTCGTTTATTAAGCTCACATGGGTCTGTGCAGACCCATATAAGTTTCTCATGTAAATTGGTTAACCGTTAGGTGTAAACAACTAAACTGTTAGCGGAGGCAGCGGCAGAGATAATTTTTTAGTTGACATTTGACAACTGAAGTGAACACGTGTTTTTTAAGTGGTGGGAAGTGTTTTTTTTTAAATAAAATGGAACTAGTAAATATGGATGAAGTTGATGTGTTGACGCGTTTTTCTTCGTAAGCTAACTGCAGCAAATGTGAGTCCGGAAGAACGTCAGCGACTTCAGGCACAAATTGAAGAAATTATGGGACAGGAGTCCGATCCATTTGAAACATGTGGCGACGTAGAAGATGATGAATATTTTCCAGATGAAGATGACTTCGGTGAAGCATCAGATATAGAACTGGAAATCGAGTTAGAGGCTGTTCTGGATGAATACCATGATAACATTGAGGATTTGTATAGAGAAGCTATCGCCCTTGAGGCTTCAACTACAATGGAATCATGCAGCACATCTATTATCCCGGGCCTTATATACAGGTCGAAAGATGGTGAGATGTGGAATTCAAATCCTCCACCACCTGGAAGGCCTCGTTGTCACAATGTTACAACTTTTACTCGTAAAGGGCCACTACAAGGAGCGTCACCGAGTCATAAAGCCCTTTTCAAGCTATTGCTGTCTCCTGCATTCATAAGTATCATTGTGCGGGAAACCAGCAGAAAAGCCGTTGAAGCGTTTCGTCTATGGAATGAAAAGCATCCCAATAATAAACAGCGTTCTTGGGTAATGACTGACCAAGACGAAATGTATGCTTTTTTTGGGATGCTACTTATTGCTGGTGTATTCCACTCGAATTCTCAGGCAGCGAAAGAATTGTGGGCCAGCTACAATATGCCAATTTATAAGGCCACTATGTCATTGAATTGGTTCAAGAGCTTAACTACTTTCATCCGTTTCGATAACAGTGGTACTCGTGCTGAGAGGTTGAAGCAAAGCAAATCTGCTGCCCTGGACGATGTATGGCTCATGCTGATGGCCAATTTAGAGAAAGCATACACTTCGGATTGTCATGTAACCGTCGATGAACAGTTATTTCCATATCGTGGGCGCACTCGATTCACAAAATATATTCCGAGTAAGCCGGCAAAATATGGCATGAAAGTGTGGTGGATATGTGACTCTGTTTCAAACTACCCTTTGAAAGGTATAATTTATACTGGAAAACCACCTATTCCGGTTTGGTCTCATTCATCATCTATGACGAGCTGAATCCGGCAAAGCAGAGTGATAAGAGGCGCTCATTTATCAATGAATTGGCACGGCGCTAGTTATTCCACATATGACGAAACGGGCGACTAACCCATTAGTATGGAGGTTTGCTCATATAAGACAAGCAAAGAATCTTTTCAATACCAAGGTGAGTATGAATTATATACACACCTACATATATCTCCGAGTATAAAGATATGTTTATGTATTCATGTCTCACTACTTTTAGGTACCGGTTCTTGTCGATCGACATCAGATGCAGCACAGCAACAATCATATGCTCAAGTTGCTTCAAAACGGTCATCGTGCTACCATTGTGCTGCTCCTTCTTCGAAAAAGCGACGTAAAACTCGTTATAACTGCAGCAAATGTAATCGTCCCATATGTCTTAATGAACATTCCATGCAACTATATAGTTGTAAACCCAATTGCTCTTCATAATTAATACTAATCCGTTCAAATAAATAGATAAAATTATTTTTAAAACGGTATTTCTTACATTATTTTTATGGGTCTGGGCAGACCCGTATGATGCACTTACCGCATCATAAGGCACCGAACATCGGAGGGTTAAATTCAAGATGTGCGAATCCTGGCGTATACACGCACAGAGGAACCTGTGTATTTGTGGCAATAGAGATGTGCTCATTGTTATCAATATCGATAGTTATTAATTGATAGTTATGACAGTTTAAAAAAAAATCGATTACCAAGGAATTTATTCTCCTTTTAGTTCTTCATCTTTAGTATCAAAAATCCCGAAACTTTTTCTTATGATTTCTTTCAAACAACAAATAAGAGCTCGAACTTTACAAAATTGGCAAATTTGAAATTTATCGGTCACGGAACACAGTATTTTACCACAGTATTTTACGATTACAAAAATTTTCTTTGAAAATTAAAAATTTTTGACAAAAGGTAACCATTTGATTTTTTTAACTTTTTCTTCTAAGCAAAGAAAATGTTTACAAAAGATTTATTCGGCCGGTCATTTCTTAGCCAGCTAAATTTTTTTGGGGTGTCCATAAAACAATTGAAATCAAAGATAAAAAAAACAAGTAAGGAAAGGGCTGTCTTCGGCTGTGCCGAAGGCTTTATACCTTTCATGAATACGCACAATTTTTCTAAGTGTCCGATCCTTACTTACAATTACTTACAAACTCTCCAAAACTGTTAATTTAAAAATACATAGCCAAACCACATTTATCGTAGCAATCGGTAATATGGGAGCTATATGTTATGTAAGTCCGATCTGTATGATTTTCACTACACACATCACATATATAATAAGTACCAAACCTGCAAAATTTTACGTTTCTAGCTTTCTATTTGCAACATTTATAGACCAAAACCCATTTATCGAAACTATCGATTATATGGGAGCTATATGTTTTGTGTGTCCGATCTGGGTTAATTTCACTACACAAGTTACAAATATAATATGTACTAAACCTGCAAAATTTCGCTCTCATAGCTTTTTGATTGCACGAGTTATAGGCCAAAACCCATTTATCGGAACTATCGATTGTATGGGAGCTATGCGTTATGTAAGTCCGATCTGTATGATTTTCACTACACAAGTTACAAATATAATAAGTACCAAACCTGCAAAATTTTACGTTTCTAGGTTTCTATTTGCAACATTTATAGCCCAAAACCCGTTTATCGGAACAATCGATTGTATGGGAGCTATACCTTGTATAGGTCCGATCTTGCTGGTTCCGACAAATGATTAATCCTATGCAAAATGGCGCCTGCTTGCAAAATTTCATCAAGATATCTCTAAAACTGAGGGACTAGTTTGCGTTCAAACAGACGGACGGACAGACGGACAGACGGACAGACGGACATGGCTAAATCAACTCATCTCGTCGCCCTGATCATTTCGGTATACTTAATGGTGGGTCTATCTCTTCTTCTTCTCACACTTACAAACATCGGACCAAAGTTATAATACCATTTCATGTTCATGAAAGGTATAAAAATAAACAAGTATAAGAAATTATGGGCGCTCACAATTTTGGTTGCTATCTTCAAAACGAAAAGTTCATATTTATTTTTAAAGGGAATTTCAAATTTCGAAAAAAAAATTCCTATTTTATTCATAAGTCGCTAAGTGCTTGCGAATAAAAATCAGTTATTTTAAAGTTGGATATTTCATCACACAATTTCTTCAACATTTAAAAAAAAAAATAATTCTTTCGTTATTTTATTCACAAGTAGCTAAATGATTACAAAAGAAAAATCGTTTTTTTTTTTGAGGTTACAGTTCATCATACAATTTCTTCACTTTTTTAACATTGATTCTTAAATGATAACGAAATGCAACTCCACGGGATTGTAAACTATAAATTAAAAAAAAAAAAAAAAATATTTTGTTATTTTATTCACAAGTCGCTAGATGCTTACCAATAAAAATCGGTTGTTTAAAGGTCACACATTTTCTTTATTATTTTGAAAATATAAATTGTTGAATAAAAGCAAATTTTCTCGACACGGCATCAAAAATTTCAAAATTTCAAATTGTAAAAAAAAAAATGTATTGATTTTGTAATTTTATTCATAACTCGCTAAGTGCTAACGAAAAAAATTGGCTATTTTAAGATTAGTTAGTTGATTACAAAATTTCTTCAGTTTAATTAACATAATTTTGTTGAATAAAAGCGATTTTTCGAATCACGGGGTTGTAAATTTCAAATTTTGAAAGAAAAAAATCGATTAATGTTGTCATTTTATTCATAACTAACTAAGCGCTTACGAAAAAAAAATTGGCTATTTTAAGGCTAAATTGTTGTTCAACCAATTTATTCGCGTTTCTTACTTAAATTTTTGAAAAATAAGGAATTTCCTAGTCACGGGATTGTTAAATCAAATCCCGAAAATTACTGAATTGTTAAAATCTAAAATTATTGGCATCCTTAACTAAATTTGGCATAAACATTAAAAAAATGTTGTTAATCGACTACCACCATTGAAGTTATCGAAACAATCGTTATCGCAATCGATGCTTTGCCATCCCTGCAATTATATTTACACGCTGCATAGCATACCAATAACAATATTGTCATCACACATCAACCACAACATATCCTCCCACTTCCGATATCGCTACAAATACGACGCGAATTAAATTTACGACCAATTTCGTTGTGAGGATGGTTGCAAAAGTTTTTGTGTTGGCAATCAGATTATTCGAGTAGGCGTTGCTTAAGATTTGTTACGATTTGTCGTGTTTTGGTTAAAAAGGCAAAACGGGAAATAGAACTCGATATCAAAAGCATAATCGACCTTAAAACTTATGTAGGTATGTACATATGCTTTGCTGGCTCCCCTAATGAGAGGATATTCGTGTTGTTTTTGTGCGATTTAGTTGTTTGGGTATCCATTCAGAAATGCTGAGCAGCGACCTTTTGTTTTTTGCTAAGAGATTTGAGTCTTTTGACGAAGGTGATAAAGTTGAAGGGAAGTGGGCGGGGCATGAAGAGAGAAAGTGCTTAATTACTTTGGAAATCAGAAATTCAATCTTAATATTCTTGGAATTCATATTTAACATTTTGCGGAGCAAGAGACTGGGCTACAAATTTAATAAATTTTTCTTCTGGCTCTTCTGCACATTGGAGAAGGAAGTAGTCTTAGTTTGTGGTGTCAGCAACTCACGGCTTGAACTTCATAGTCTCACAATCGTAGAAAGAAAGCTTTGTAACTTTATGAGAGATGCTTCTATGAAAGTTTTCTTCAAAGAGGGTTGAGTTTTCTTCTTTGATTAGGGGCTAACGTGACTATCATCACATCTCCGTTTGCGCCTTGAAGAGCTCAAAAATCTTCCTAAGCCCATCTCATCTAAAGTTGTCATCATTGCTAATGTCAAAACTTATATTAAGTATAACCCATTAAAAGCTTTAAAGTCTGCACTTCAATATTTCTTACTCACTTCAAAGTATCAAAGATAGTATTTTCGGGACAAACTTCGCGCTCCCAATAAACGAAGTTCTTAGAAAAGCTCGCAGATATCGAGAGTAATAAAAGCTTCGCTGAGAGCGGGCTTATAGACGCAGTTGCGATTGTCCAATCGAAGCTCAGCTTTTGCAATGAACAATCCCACAATACCACGCCTCCAAGCACAGGGAAATTCATCACTTAATTATTAACCCCTATCAAGCCACCACAAATATTAATACATATTCGAAATTTAAACGCATCCATCATACAAACTCGTAAGCGACTTTTTTTTCTGCCAAATAATTTTTTCTCAATTTGCTTCAATTCAGTTCAGTTCGAATTTAATACGAGTACGTTTGCTTTGTTTTCTTTTTGCATGTATTAATATTTGTTATGCGGAAGTAAATCTCATAGACTGCATAAAAAATTGACTGGAAAATAAAACACAAAAACTTTTTGCGAAGCATATGAAAGCGGCTCTTAGGCTAGTGGCTGACGTATGCCGGATGTGAAATTCCCACCTGCGTTGCCAATTGTTTAAACTCTACATACATACTCGGATGAACATACGACGACATGAATACTACTATTACTGTGCTATTGTTAATGTTGTTGTTGTTATATAGGAAGAAAAATCGAATAAAAAAAAAATTGTCAGTAACGGATGTAAATAAACCACAAGAGATCGATTTCGGCTTGCAACAGATGCAGGTAGGATTTTGCTTTTTAAATGCGCACAAAGCAAACAAAATAAACTCTATGAGCAGCAAACGAGGCAGTGAGTCGAGAGAGCGAGCGAGACTTTGCTAGCTGCCCATGGGCTAACGCGCGTTATACAAGTACAAATGTATAAATTAAGAGCGAAAAAATCGTGTGCTATACTTGATATAGTATAGCACAGAAGGAGCACAAGTACAGGGTGTATAGGGGAGTTGAGAATGTAAGCACTTTTAAAGGGCTTTTCGAGTTCTGCACGTGACTTAGAACTTTCAAAGAGATATTCGAAACCCGGGCACATCTTAGACCTCAAACCACGGACATCTGACTGTAGTCTACATATTTATTAGTTGGAGACCAACACTTTTCCAAACTGAAGGGAGTAGCTTTGTAAAATTTCTTGTATAGACGATTTGCCGTAGAGAGTTTCGCGGAGCCAGAAAGGCAGGATTGTTTTTCTTAAGGAGAGAGCAGTGGCGTATCCAGGATTTTGGAAGGTGTAGTTCATATTTTTTTTTATGAAATTTCGAGGACATCTTTTATCCACATTTTCTGAAAGGTATGATTTTTTGCATCCCAAAAGGGGAGAGAGGGGGTTGGCCCCCAAAACCACCCCCATGGACCTATACCTGTGGAAGAGTAGTCCGAACGAAGCTGTCATAGGGAGGCTTTGAATGGATGGCTATTGTTTTAGAATTTGACCTGAGTTCCCCATGCAGGAAATTACGTGGACAGCATGGGATTAAATAGAGTATTATCTTATATTCAAGCCTTTCGTTTTCGAGACTTTTTGAAGATCTGTGATTTAGCAAAGTGAGACCTCTTATGGCACAATGTAACGTAAGAGATTAAAGCCTAGGAGGTATAAGACCCGATTATTTCCGGTATGTAGAACCGGCTGTCATGACTTCAGCTTCTTTTTCAAAGACGGATAGCTAACACCAATTTCGGCTTCGGTATAGCTTTCGGAGAGTCAAAAACCATTTATCGTATAATCCTTTATGCACCTCGATTCGTTGTAACTAATGGAAATATTCAATTCACCCCCGGAATTCTGACAGAGCCCAGTCAAAACTTCAATGGTTTGAAGTCGAAAGTTGACCAGAAGGAACTAGACACCTGGGAAAATTGGCAATCTAATGCGTATTTAGCTGCTTCTTGTAAGCCGACCAGGTGCATGTATACTAAACATTAGTAGCGAATTCTCAAGGTCGTTTCACCAGCAAAGTCCGGATTGTGACCGGGAGGTAGGTGGTAAGGCACCTACAGCCATTTAATTTTATACTAAGATCTGATCAATTTGAGAGAGTTTATACCCTAAAATGTAGCTGGCTTTGCTACAGCTCACTATTCTTAAACACCTGTAGCACCCTGTAAATACATATTTAACAAGCAAAACATGTTCGTGCATGCAGCAAATGTAAATATATGGGCGGCCAACCAACCTACAACTAAATGACCAGCTGTCCAAAGAAGAACAGAACACAAAAAAAACGAAAGAGTTTTTCGCATAAAAATAAGAGCCGAATATAAAAATTGCAAAAAACGCACAAATGGGCGACTAACAATGAGGCACAAAAGAAAATGAAAAAAGAGGAAGATAAAAAAGCAAAGAAAAAGCCAAACTCAGAGAACGAGCCGAGGGACGTGTGCGACGCGCAATACACTCTGTGATGTACCGATCCACAGCGCTGCAACTGTTGAACGGCCGGTGCATGCGATGGGTGCAAAAAAGTGTGTGCAGCGAAAAAAAATAAAAAAAAATTTATTACAAAAAAAAAATGATGTGCCATTTTTCACAATTTACAATAAATCGGCAGAAAAAGTTATGCAAAAAAAAAAAAAAAAAAAAAATTGTGCAACAAGAAAAAGGCATTCATAAAAAGATTTACCTGGCAATGTGTTTGCACAAGTAATGCCCGACTACCATCTTCCGCCTACATTTTATGGCATATTTACATATGTATGTCCGCATTTTATGTGCGAGCACTGAATATATGCCGGTAAGTGCATGTGTACTTATGAAAAGTTACATCCGCACAGTCAGTGTTGGCGGGGGTGGCGGAGTAAGTGCAGTGCAGTGCAGTGCAGTGCTACCAGCTGTTCCACAGGTTGTAGCAATCAGGCCGGGCGTGGTGTTTTTTTAGGGTTGCAAAAAAGTGTTGACTGTTTGTCGTGCCTTTTTTTGGTGTCAGTGCAACAAACTTTTTTTCCAGCTTCACTTTTTTCCAATAGATTTCATTTGGCTCGCATGATACACGTGGATTTTTTAAATTGAATCTCGTTAGTTTATTGAATAGTTGACGCCACATTGATATATTGCTCATACAATTTATGAGGTTATTCGTTAGCGGTGAACTTTACAACAATGGTTGACAAATATAGCAATTATGGTACAAATAAAAAATATATGTATGTGCATTTATGGATTAAATAAGCTTTAAATGTGCAGAGAATAAACTTTTTAGTCACTCCCAAAAAAATAAAATTGGAGTTATTGAGTTTGAAGTGCTATTAATTTGATTTAAAAGCTACCGAATTTATGAATATTACATAGTTAACAACACTGTTTGGCCTTTTTTTGACATCTACCTGAAAGAAGCTTTTGAGGTTGTTGGATGGTTAATGCTAAGAGCTTTTTCGCCAATATACAGTTAAGATTAAACAAAGTAGAAAACCCTTAGTACTCGCTAGTGAAGTGCTCCAGACTAAACAGTCTTACATCAATTTTCTCTTGAAGCAATCGAGAAACTTATAGCCATCGAGATCAGGTCCAACACACTGTACCACGCATCCGAACAGATAGTTCGACAGTTGCTGCCATTTAACAAGTGGCCAACGAAATACGGAAAGCATTCGAATGCGGAGAAGTGGTACTATGTGCTATCTTAGAGATAGAGGGAGCCTACGACAGTGTTAGCCGAGATCTCGAGCGAAGAAAAGTGAAAAGCTCTATCAGGATGGAAAGCTCTGCATACAAAGGCACAATACAACTCAGGACAACAAAAAAACTGTTGACCTCTTGTGTGTATCCTGGTAGTGGACGAACTCTTGCTAAGATTGTCTAACAATGAGAGAAGCTTGGAGAGCAACTCTCACTCACCCAACTTCGTAGGGATGCCATCAACGAGATTGCAACAAGGGACGAGTTTTTAATTCAAAGTATGAACCGCGATCAAACGCTTGTATGGTACTTAGACTGCTGAAGAACGCCTTAGAGCAGGAACCTTCGGCCACAGCACACATTTTTCCATAATACTGGAATAGTTTTCGAGCATTTTCCGGCCACAGGTTTACGAAATAAATATCAAGATCAAACGTTTCTCATAAAAGCTACCCTTATGCGTGGCTAGAAATCGTGAGCTCTGTGAAAACAGGTGGCAACTCCATGGTTGATGTAAGGATATAATGTTCCATTGGTCATACCAAAGTCGGGCAGCACCGCAAGGAAGTACTGAAGCATACCGGGTTCATATCCGGCCAAGGCCTGTCAAATCGGCAATACTCCCCAAAACCTTCGGGCAATACTGCCTTATAGTCCTTTTTGTGGACTTTAATACCACAAAGACTGACTGCAAGTCAATGAGACTTAAAATTTGAATGGCAGAAATACAATCTGAACTGGAACCTTCAATGGCCAGGTAAGCTGTGAAAGCTTACAAAATTAAGGAAAATACAAATAATCTTATGTGGAGTATTAATAGTGTGTCCCAAAGGGCAAGGTGGTCTATCTCGATAGACCGTGAAACTTTGAAGCTGACCTAAAGAGAACGCGCTTTTGCTCTCGCACAATAAATCTTCTTAATCCCTTGGCACTAGTTCCTCTAGACATTGAATTAACTGGAGTCACATGAGCCGAAAGTTTGACTCAAAAAAATAGTTAGTACCATTACCGGGCTAGAGCCAGAAGATGCTTGTTTTGAAGCGTACCGGATCCACATCCGTCAAAGGCCGTTTGACATTGGTAAAACTCACCCCGGATTTTTAGAATTACTTTTACCAATAACACATGAACAACAACAGGGAGCTAGTGTTCTCGATAAAAGGTAACAAGATCAATGGAAATAAGATCACAAATAGAAATAATGCCAATCGCCCAAAGGGCTAGATGCCAATCGCGTGATTCTTAATTCTAAGCTCAGCTTAAGGCTTTACAGCGGTATATTTTACCACATTTTTGTTTATTTACTAAAAGACTTGGCCACGTCTCTGAACTCTTATAATAGACTGATTCCGATTTTAAGCGTTATATATCCTACACTAGCTTAGATATGCACCTAAATTATATCACTCATTGCAGCACTTATTAGCACCTTTCGTTTGATACCCATATTGTACTCACACATTTTCGGTCACCTTGGTCGATAACTCTGAAACCAGTCGAGCTACCGAAATAAGGTATGTCTTAGATTTTAAGTTGGATGTTAAGTAATACAATGGTGAAAGTTGCATTTCATTAATTTTAGCTGTTTTTATGTGATGCGCGAACAAACATGCAGACAAACAGACACAAATTCTAAAAACTGCTGATTTGGCTTCTAAGTGCGCTGATATCGATTTTTTTTTTAAATATCTGCAATGTAGTGATATCGACCTGATACAATTTTAATATAAGACGAGAATATATTCCGCTCTCAATGATTTGAAATTCAATTTTTTAAATACCATACAGCTGCCTTAGTACGCCATTTTAAATTTTAAAATATTTTAATATAACAAAAAATCTCTTTTACTAAAATAAAATTAATTTAAGCAGCATAATACCAAATCGCACATAACTCATAAGCAGGTGTTCTCAAGCGACAATAAAAATGTTCTTCCACAAAAACCACAAAAAAAAAAAATGCGGAAAGAATGCTGAAAATCTAATAATTCATTGAGCACAACAAATCGATTTCTAATTAGTTCATGTTGCCTTAAAGCTAATTAACATGCAACAACAACATATGTACGCATATGCGTTTGCATGCATTTCGACGAATAGCTTATGAATAATTGGAAACAGCCTCAAGCATACGCCTACATGAGCCAACGCAAGGATGAGAGGATATGGGATGAGAGAATGAAATTTTTTTTTTTACGCAGGAGTTTGGATACAATTTGTGCTGGTGACAAGCTGGTATTTACGTATGTATGTGCATGTGTGGCAGAATTTCTATGGGTGTATGAATGTGTCTTAATGTAGGCTGAGCTAAGAAGCAAACAAAATTCTTGAGTTATGGAGCTCAAGGGCGAGCACAGCATATGCAAACAGACGGTCCAGGATTCGATTACATTTTGCCACTTTAGCAGAGCAAATGCGTGAACATAACCAATGAGCGGTAAGGAGCGGTGTCTGCGTGTAGGCGTTTAGTTGGTTGGATATATTTATACGTTTAAGTAGCTAGTTTGCATAATGAAAAAGATCAGCGTAGTTTGGGGGGGGATAACATATGGCATTTGCTGAGAGTTTGAAAAAAATAGCATCTTAAAGGATATTTTGTAGCCTAAATGAGGCACTACATATATGCGCAACAACAACAAAGAAGCAGTGCATAGAAGTCAAAGCAGATTTGTGGCACGTATGACAAGCATTAACATGCAGAGATCCTTAGTTAAAGCGTTGTAATCAGATAGTTGTGTCTGAAGTGGAGCAAAGCGCATGGGGGTTCCATTGTCTTGTATGTTATCTTCTACCATATGTCGCTTTCTACTCATACCAAGTAGCTTAATAAGTGACAGCCTGTGGGTTGTAGTGACCAGCTGACATGTGTCAACACCTGATCCTTGCCTTTGTGGCGTATGGCAGGCAGCCACATCAATAGCACGTTATCTGTCAACACTGCCAATGGTATTCTAAGAAGCAGAACGAGGCTTATTATTGAACAGAGAACGTTGAACAAATCACAAGACTAAAGAAGGTTTTATAGATCTTAATAGCTCTACAAATTTCATAAATCAGTGGTGCGAAAGCGGCACCATTTAAAACCCGAGATCAGAGTTTGAGCTCATCTTTTCTTAGATGAAGCAGAAGTGATTGAGTGCAGAGGAACTCCACGTGTCCTTTGCTAAAATTTTTTTCGTAAGGGGAGCCAGTCAAAGTGGTGTTCTTTTCTCTCTTTAATGGCATGGCATATACAGATCACATAGTCGGATCGGTTCTT
>OX608082.1:64419059-64751559 GCA_951509765.1 Sphenella marginata
ATAAAAACAAACAATTGCACATGCAAGCGGTAATTGTGCTCCATTTAACGAAATTCCGTGACAGCTTTTAGTGCTTTTACTGTGTTAGTGCTAGGAAAAAAAAGCTCAAGAAATGTTGATAAGGAAGCTAGCAAAGAACTTAAACCACAAAGAAAATTGTTGCTGTGCATGAAAGTGTTTAGCTTTGTTGAGGACTCACCTCTTCCGGTTGTCCAAAGTTAATCAAACAGCACACATACATACATATATATGTACATACATACATACATACATACACGCATACCTACTCCTGCACCTCAAGGCTTGCACACTTCCAATTCTCCTCAAACATTTCTCTCGCTTTCTTTAAATGCAAATATTACGAAAGCTTAAACGAGTTTGACATTTGTTGTTGTTGTTATTATTATGCACATTATATTAGCACAGCACACAACTTGCAGCAATTTCCCATTTCATCGCTTATTTTCCATTATTTTGTATTATCCATCAACACACACACACAGTGACACACACCCACACACACTTCTGCACTCGCCCACCTTTAGATTACTGGTGCACAGGTGCAGTTTACTTTAACGCTGATTGCTGACATTAGAAGCAGACTTTCCGTATCCTGACTGTTATCTATCTACACATCTAGCATCAGGTTGTCTGCTTTGTTGTGTCGCGTTGTCTGCTGAAGCGCCATAAAGTATGCTAAATATGTAGATAGCAGTAATACTTAGTCATTATGACATGTACAAACAGACTCACAAACGCGCAACTTTCAGATGCCCCTATGGGAAAAATTATGAGTGTGAATTTTTCGAAGTTCGAATAATTTTCGAAGTTCGACTAATTTTCGAAGTTCCAATCATTTTCGAAGTTCGAATAAGTTTCGAAGTTCGAATAAGTTTCGAAGTTCGAATAAGTTAAGTTTCGCAGTTATAGTATATTTTCGAAGTTCCCAAATTTTTGTTTGATTTCTCGCAATTGACTAGTCCAATTTTGTTGATTTTTGAAATATATATGGTTACCTCTTTTCAGATATTTTTCTTTTCCAAAAATTATTCATATTTTTGACTTTTTTTTTTGGCATTCAGAACGCGTTTTAGGATCATGTTGATGGGCATTTCTTCAGATACTAACTATCAGCAGAAAAAAATATTTGGTCTGCCAATTGAACGGGAGTTAGCTTTGAAAATAATTCGAATTTCGGATAACTGGTCCCAAATCAATTATTTTGTTGTTGTGTACTACATAAATAAGTTTCACAAAGAAAGTCGAACTTTAAAAAAAAAGTGGCACACTTCACCTATCTTTCCCTATTTTGAAATTTTCGGTGAGATTACCAGTGAAAGCATCAAATTTGAAGCTCATATTTGACACCAAGACACCATTCAGGTTTTTAATAAAAAATGTGGTCAACCCACTTTCTATAGGACATAAAAAAAATATGTCATAAAAAAATTCAAAATGTTTTGATATGGCAACTCTACTAGTTCTATATGTACCATTAACTAAGACAACCAATTACCAATTTTCCTACAGGGTCATTTTGCAATTCACGCTTAAGTGTTGAATATTGTTTGAGCAAAAGTTTTAATTGTCAATTGTTGTTAGGTGTTGAACTGTTAATAGGCACCTCTTCTTTGTATGCACATACATGAGTATATGTATGTGTGTACAAGTGGATGCTTAGACCTCAATATGTACATAAACATATGTAAATAAATAAATTTCACTTTCGCAAAGTTGAGTGGTTTAAAAGTTTTGAAAAAAAAAAAAAAAAACAAGAGACGTGAAATAAATTACGTCGTATGGGGAATATATCACACATCACAGCCACGAGGGTGGTTCATTTAAAAAGAAAAGTTGGAAAAAATTAATGGTCCCACACCAACTGGAGCATCTATATCCTATCAACCATCAACGTGCAAAAATGTAGATAAATAGTCAGCGGATTGGAAGGAAAAAGTGGATAACAAATGGAGCAATTGAGGTAGAGGTTGAGGTAGAGGTAGAGGTAGAGGTAGAGGTAGAGGTAGAGGTAGAGGTAGAGGTAAAGGTAGAGGTAGAGGTAGAGGTAGAGGTAGAGGTAGAGGTAGAGGTAGAGGTAGAGGTAGAGGTAGAGGTAGAGGTAGAGGTAGAGGTAGAGGTAGAGGTAGAGGTAGAGGTAGAGGTAGAGGTAGAGGTAGAGGTAGAGGTAGAGGTAGAGGTAGAGGTAGAGGTAGAGGTAGAGGTAGAGGTAGAGGTAGAGGTAGAGGTAGAGGTAGAGGTAGAGGTAGAGGTAGAGGTAGAGGTAGAGGTAGAGGTAGAGGTAGAGGTAGAGGTAGAGGTAGGCATACTTAGAAGAGAAGAGTAAGACGAAGCCAGTCAGTTGCGTACCCCAGAAGTCATTTATTGGACTTTCAGAATGTGATACTTTTTTGTTTTGTTGTTGTTTTTTTAGCCTTGAAAATACTCTCGGAAGGTTTGGGCGACTCATTACTTTGACCTCTCGAACTTCATTGCCGACAAAAGTCATTCATGTGCGGCCTCAAAAGATGTTTTGGAGCCAACAGCAATACCTACGAAAGGGGTTGTGGGGAAAGCTTGGGATGAGGCAGTGGTTGTAAAGGGAATATGTCAGCCAAGTTGCAAATGTGATGATCCCTTACTGCCGGCTAAAGTTCTTCAAGTTCTTCAACGCCTTGTCGTCTACTGAGAAGTTAGAAGAGAGGAAAGCGAGAAGGCAATAGAGGGGCTTGCAATATAATGTACCTGAAAGGCTTAGTTTGACTACTAGGTCTATCTAATCTGGCATGAAGTTAAACAAAGCCCATGATAGTCCTCTTCTCTGTTGCTTGGTTTGTTTGGTAATCTCTCGTTTCACGACAGCGTCCTTTTTTGAAGCATTTTTCAATGAAGCCTTCCTTCTTGTGATTTCTATCTGCTTATTTAGATCGTCTTATACCAATCTAAAAGGTTAATATTTGAATTTAAGTCACAGCAATCTTCTTATAATTTATACACCTCATAAATTTTTTTTCAAAATCTCACATTTTCATCAACTTGCCAAAACTTCTACTCTAAATATGTAAATTTTCTAATAACTTCAACTTCATTCAAACTTACATGATTACATACCATACATATCCATATATTACATTTCGCCCACTGTGATTATTTGACTTTTTTGTCCTTGTGGTTAGTTGAATGGTTGAATGGATGGCTGTGATGGATTGCCTAATTTTTCAACGCTCTGATGACATTAACTGGCGTTAAATTTATTTTAGCACCAGAAGTAAGTAGTAAATTTTTTATACAAAACTCATTTGACGTAAAGAAAAGGATAAACCCGGAAGTGAATCAGTGAAGGAAGAAGCAAAACACTAACAACATACCAAACATGCCAAGCATAAACGGAAGCTCATAAAAGTCATCACCACATAACGAAATGTGAAGAAGATGAGAAAAGTAACCATTCCTCCACGTTAAGCGTCAAATGATTGATGGCACTCAAAAAGCAGTTCAGCAGCAATAACCAGTTGCGAAAATTACACATTAGAGTAAATCTTTTGTGGACGAGTTGGGAAAAGAGGAAGTGACAGGATGATGTAGGATGAGATAAAGCGAAAGAAATTGAGATGGATGTGGATGAGGATAACCAGAGAGAATTGAAGAAGATCAATAAAGTTCAGGGAGATGTAGACGTATAATTGGTTCAAGAGTGAGAAAAGACGAAGAAGGGAATTACCAGAAATTGTTAGTACTGGTTCATGCCGGCTTCATTCCATCTGTTTACATCAGTGGGATCCGTACGATAAAAAGGTGGGTCTATTTGGGTGTCTACATGCAAATTTCATCCGACTTCTATCACACTTTTCTACTTAGTTACAAAAGATTGTGACTGTATTAGGCTGGGCTAAAAAAAAATAAAGTAAAATTAAATGAAATGAAATAAAATAAAATAAAATAAAATAAAATAAAATAAAATAAAATAACATAAAACGAAGTTAAATAAAATAAAATAAAATAAAATAAAATAAATTAAAATAAAATAAAATAAAATAAAATAAAATAAAATAAAATAAAATAAAATAAAATAAAATAAAATAAAATAAAATAAAATAAAATAAAATAAAATAAAATAAAATAAAACAAAATAAAATAGAATAAAATAAAATAACATAAATAAAATGTTAAATAAAATAAAATAAAATAAAATAAAATAAAATAAAATAAAATAAAATAAAATAAGCTAAAATAAAATAAAATAAAATAAAATAAAATAAAATAAAATAAAATAAAATAAAATAAAATAAAATAAATTAAAATAAAATAAAATAAAAAAAAGTTTTATGGTGAAATACTAACTGGGTCTCTAGTCAGTAAAATTTAGTGAAATTTGTTTATTTTTTTGGCCCAGTCTAGGGTACATTCATAAAACATAAGTATGATGTATGGCTATTCAACATTTTTTATGAGCAATTTTCTTCTCTTTTTGGTACATTTTTTTGTCTTCTTTCTTGTTTGAGTTTTGGCGAAAGATGTTGAAAGATAGCGGCAAACTATTTGAGAACTTATGAGAGCATGGCAAATACGAGTTATGAATTATATTAAATCGTTATGTTTAATATTTAAATAACCTCTTTAATTTGACATCAAGATTTTATGGCTTTAAGTAGTAATGTAGAATAAGTCTAAAAGCGTATGAACAAGATGAAAGGGACGCCAGTGGTGGGGAGAGAGTGAAAGAGTGTGAAAAGAATAGATGTTGCGAGCTTTCTAGGACTCTCGTTAGAAGGTTTTGATGACAATGCTGGGGAATAAAAGTGACGATTAGGCGGGACGAATTATCGCTACTACAACAACAACAACAGTAGAAGTGTAAACTCAGTGAATATAGGGAGTACAGAGAGTACAGGGAGTACTCAATATCATTCATTGTCATTGTTATAGAACCCCAAATTAAAACTATTCGAACTGAAACGCGTGAAAATTAGGACCCTGGTCCTTGGCTTTGATTTATTAAACAGTCATGCCCAGAATTCGTAATCCGATTGGACCGCTTCAAACTTTTCAATGCTAAATGAAAAAAATGGTCTGAGCTCTTTGACGACGATCACGGCTACTATACAAAGGAACAAACTATCTCGGAACCTATCTAAAAGGTCCGGGTCCAGAACAAAGTTTTTACTAGGGTGGAGATCATCTCAGTTTAACCTTGTCAGTCTCGTTTAAAATTTTGTTCTTGAATATAAATTCAAAGTTACGCCACCTCACAACCTAAGTGATAAGTAATCTCACACCGACTTCCTAGGGCTATAGCGCCTTATCGGTGGATACCGTTATTCTGGTGATTGTTTATATATCACATACCCCTCTCTACCTCCTCTGAAGTAGGAAAATATTTCGCTTGCAGTTTCTAAAAAAAAAGCTGAACTAGTGTAAATTTCTCTCCCACGGCTGGCTTGGCCACAACTTCCAGCAGCGACACTCTTCTTCAAAGAATTTCCTAAACTTTTCTGCTGTTGAATATTCAAGCTCGTCGTCTTATTCATGCCAACTTAGCAAACGGTTATGACGTCCGACATTTTATTTTTAATAAATTTGCCAAAAAGGCAAAACCCACATGGTCGTCTTGTGAAATTTTCAATCGAGCTTTCTATTGTGTTGCGAGCTTTTCAAACCGAGAATTCTGAATCCTTTCATATTTCTGCCCAAATTGATGTTATTTTTAATTAATATTAATGCCATTAACTAGCAAATGTACGGAAGCTGGTATTGTGAAATAGCCAAAGTCCCACGATCTTGCGTTAGCATGCAGAGTTCATACCAGACCATTGACAGCTTGCATTATTACTTTAAGTATACGCCAACTCCTCGGCTACTAAAGTACATTTTACCTTTGGTCCCTCACCCGCTGTGTATATGCGTCCTTGCCTGGGTACATCTGTGTGTGTGTGTGTGTTAGTGCTAAATGTAGTGAACTTAATGCCAATTGTCCCGTGCTGACAGCCGCTAACAAGCGCATTCCGCTATTTTTTTTCGAACTTCACGCTTTGGGGGGAATTTTTTAGTATTAAAACGCGCTAAGCAAACTTCCGTCGAAGCTATTCAAATAACGTAAAGAAATGAATATGCTTTCTATGTACAAAGATCTTTTATGTTCGGGGTTAAATAAAAAAAAAAAAAAAATGCAAACAAAGCGCAGGCGATGATGCCACAATTTTCTTGCTTCTCAGCTTCTCGTTTCTTTCAAGCTGTGTGCGCTGTGTCGAATATAATTTAATTTTTTAACTTTAGACATTCTTTTTTTTTGGTACACAAGACAAACTCCTTTGATGGCATGTGCAGCGCTTTAGGTTGAGTTTGAGCTTGGCCTCTGTTGGTGTGCTCCTTCGTATTGTTTGCGGACGCCTTTCAATCACAAAGTAGCGCACATAACCAAATACTACATACATACATACATAGTACATAGTCTGTGATTTATACCCAAATATACAAATTCATTATGTACGCTTCAATCTGCAAAAAGCCTTCAACTTGCATTTCCATGCATAGTTGCGCAGCTTCACAGGATGACTTGGCTGGCTGGCTGGTTGGTTGCATGCGGTCGCGCGTATTTGTTTTGTTCTTGTGGTTGGCAGCACTGGACAACTGAATCTTTTTGAAGTTGAACATTTTTACTTTATCAATGCTTCTAAATTTGTATTTGTATGCGTGCATTGATATAAGCAGGGGCGTAGGCTGAGAATTGGGGAAAGGATGGTGTAGGAGTTTATATGGAGAGAGCACAAGTTTTTGTTGTTGTAGCTACTAACAATAATCATTTGAAGCGATATACCTTCACGGAAATTTAGGCCGGGGTTTTTTTTTTCCTCAAATTTTGTCTCCTGCTTATCTCAACAAAGCATCGAAGAAGTCAGGTAAGATACAGTTCGGGTTAAGAAATCTAGAGCTTCAGCAGCCCGGAATAGCTCCTACCTTATGTACTACACAGTGGCGTATACAGGATTTTTGAAAGGGGGGGAGGGGGGTCCAACTTTTTTTTAAATGTAATTTCGAGGACATCTTTTATCCACAGTTCCTGAAAAATATGACTTTTTGGATTCCGCAAGGGGTTTGGACCCCAGCCCCTCACCACCCATAGATCCGCCTCTGCTACTACACCTTTTCAACAAGCTGTGGTACTTTTTCCCAAGATTCACAAATTGTTTTATTCAGTTTGCTCTGCTGAATTTAGAAAGCGTCATCCGTGCGAAAGCTTCGAAGCTTTAGAATTTGCAAAAGCTTTCGAAAACTGACAGTACCCCAAGTTTACGCCAATGTAGTACCTCCTATAGCATCCACTTGTGACTACTACATATATTTGTAATCCAACCTGAAAAGACTTCTTCGACCACCCCATCCCTACCCCTCTTACTGCACGCCTATGTCCACTCACAAACATTTCATTGTAAAATTCAATCTTTCTGTGATTTTGGCAGTTCGTTGATCGCCTCTTCCTGTACTCCTTTATTGCATAGAGTTTTTATAAAAGTTTTTTGTTCCTTATTTTTTTTTGTTTTCATTTTGTGTGTCGTTGTTTCCCGCTTTGTTCGATTTTTTCTTTTTATTATTCAGAGATTTACTTTTAGTAATAGCAGCGCTTTGTTCCAGCAGCCAAAAAAACACAAAAAAAAAAACACAAAAAAATCTAAACAAAAAATTCAAACAAAGCATAGTTCATGGGTATTCTTTTGATTCCTTTTCTTAACTCCTTTATTTTCTTAGTCTTTCTTTGTGGTCTCATTTTTGGTTTTCTTCCATTTGACTGGCATGTTTTATTTGAGTGATTTGATTTGTTTACTTTCAAGTAATCTCAATGTTTTAACGCTCTTTATTTGTTTATAAATTGTATTCAACCATCAAACGTTTCAACAATTGTTCCAGTTGAAATGGTGATAAAAGACTACGCCCTCTTTGACTGTTGAATCGAACCGAAAGCGAGAGGAAGTTGATGGGAACTTTTTTTTCTGGATTAGAAATAGAGACTGGTGTTCTTCTTTTTTTGTTTGTTTTAGATTACAATAAAAAAAATTAAACATGCATGTTTGGTTCCTTTTAATTTGATTAGCAAAATTGTAAGACATGGGATGCTGTTCTTCTTGATCTATCTGCTGTCCGCTGTGTCTCAGTACTAATAATAGACTAAGTCCGATTTAATCACTCCTTTTTCCACACCAGCCAAGATATGTACCGAAATTACATCACTAATTGCAGCACTCACTATTACCTTTCATTTGATACCCATATTGTACTAACACATTTTTGCTCACCTCTGTCTGACATCCGTAACTCCGAAATCAGTCGAGTGAACGATATGAGACATATCTTATACTTTAAGTTACATGTCTAGTAATACATTGGTGTAAGTTACATTCCATTATTTTGCGCTGTTTTTGTGTGATGCGCGAACAAACATGCACACAAACAAACAAAAATTCTAAAAACTGCTAATTTGGCTTTTACTGGTTAAATAATGATTCCTGCTATCGATTTTTCTTAAATATCACAACGAAAAACGCATCTGAAATCCCTTTCAAACCCACAACTCATCCAAGTCCAATCTATTTCAACCAATAAAACCATACTATTTCTTTCAATAAAACCATCTCTCATACTTCACAAGCTTTAATCTCGTTGAATAGTCCAAATAAGTAATTACAACAACAAAAAAAGTTTTGCATAATTATTTCCCCACACATGCGACCATAATTGTTTCCTTGTCCGTATCCCTTGCTCCATCACAGCTAAATCCATTCGGATATCAGCTCAAGTAATCCTTGTGGACACCAGCGTCTATATTGTTCGCATTCACCTACGCGTCCATGCTCCTCTGCTGCGTAGATGTCCACATTGTGTAACGGATGCTCACATTCATGTGCGGATGTCGTTGGCCTATTAAAAATTATAAAATGGAAATAAAAGAAAATGCGTCCCAAATGAGTAAGAGGACAACACCATAGAAAGGATATGTGCATTAGGGTGAGTCTTAGATTGGGTTCTTCCGACTACTAAAATTGCATTAGGTGTTGCCTTTGGTTGATTTAAGGGCTACTGGGTCTGAAGCTGCACTAATAAGGCGAAGTCTACAAATCTTAATTAAGCTCTGTAAGCCAGTAGCCAAGTCAATATTTTTTCCAAATTTTCCCGGCCCTTAAAGTTTGCCTCCTAAGCTGAATTTCCTGAAACAAATCTATTGGGTTTCGAACTTTGCAAAATGGTGGACCATGTGAACTAAAATATCCCGGATGCTGAAAGTTTGTCTGTTTTTGGTTTCACGTTTTTCGATCAAGAGATATTCGTACTAATCGAATCTTATTGTGTTCCAAACTCAGTTACTCAGTTTACTCAGTTTGAAGGTCTTACATCGCAGGGACAGAGTTTTCCGGCTGTAGCAGTAGCTCTACGTGACGTCAAGGTGGAGACAACACTTTAAGTCCTTCCAAGTTAAGCTATGAAGTAGTACAGAAAGAGGCTAGACTCGGATTCATAAGGACTTTAGACAGCTTTGAAAATATTGAGATCATATTTATGGCTCCAATTGGTTCTGTGATCGGGATGATGGTCTACCGCTCCCTTTGCTACCACCGACAGGTGCCGATAAGCATGCCTTCTTGATCGAAGCAGCTACTCCGTTTTGAACTGGTGCCACATCATACCAATTTTTTCGGAATTATCATCTTTTGCGCGGGAGTCTCATTCAACACAAAAAATTGTCTCCACACAAACTAAGGCTCACCCTAATGTGCACACATACATAGCTGAGTAAAGTATTCTTATCAAATCTACAACAATTACAACACCAACTCACATGAATAGAATTTTAAAAATACTACCAAGTAGTCCATTATGTTCATCCAAATTGGAAGCGCTTACATCGCAAATTGTTCTCAATAGACAACCAGTACCATTCATTTCGTAATGTTCCAGATAACCAACAACACTGTGATAGAAAGCATTACGCGTATACATTTGTGAAAAGCGACGACGACGACGATTATTAATTGGTGTCACATCATTGCCAATGCCAACAAATTCTTTATCAATATTCCACTGCAAGGATGAAAAGGACAGATATATACTCGTACACCCACCCATTTGTATATTTCATTCATCACTTACCCTATCGATCCAATAGTAATAGGAATCATTTGGTGGCAAACCATAATTGGATTCAAAATTAAATGCCATATAGACATTCCGATTAGGCAGATCGAGTGGCATTGCCACAGCAGCCAAGTACTTGAAAGAGAGTTTTTTTTTGAAAGAGGCAATGCGTTAATTAGGAGTTGCTTTGTAGTAGTTCATTTGAGTTGGTCTATTTGTTTGTTGTTGGTTTGTAACTTACACCCTGTGATGCTCCTCTGGGATATGCGACAATACTTTGTGCAAACTTTCGCAAACAAACGATTGACAAACAAATAGTCAGCACTAAGCTTTGATATTCACGTCGTCCAAGAGATATTAACATATTCTTAGTTAGACCCAAACTCTTGTGGTTGCTGTTAATTTGTTGACTGTTAGTTGAATACTGGCGGGCATAGAGTCTGCTCGAGTTCAATCAGTACAATTTGCATGTGGTAAATGCAATTTCAATATACAGGGTGTTCGAGTGAGTATAGTATTGAATGTGAAAGCTCGCTTTGGAGATTGAAGTTTGCGTCTTGTTAGTCTCCCGTTTGAATGTGTCTAAATGATGTACTGGTATGTATCTAGAGTAGATAAAAAAGAGTTCTAAAAATTTATTGACATATAAAATGAGCTCGAAGTATTTTCTTACCTTCTCAATCATAAATTAGATTAGATTGGGTGGAGCCGAGAACACCTTCACTCCCGCTGCGTTATTTTAGAAAATCCTTAAGCATCGAGTTCGACTGCTATTATCAGCCTGGGAGCATCGTTTAGTCTATCTCATGTCTCCTTTCTTGAACTTTTCAAAACTTACTCAGCGCCTCTCCCTTTACACCCTGTATTATGTGAAACCGTAATCCTCTTGCAGTTACTAACAACTAAACTGTTTGCTTAGCCTAACTACTTCACATCATTTCAGTTGCAATTTAGATGCACCAACAATGTCACAGCAGTTAAATGGAGAGCCTACAGTTCCTATATGGCGTAGAAGACACTTGTGATATACCCAGTAAGCAAAATCTTCTATGTTGACCTTTTTTACTATTCTGAGCTTCAGAATAAGATTTTTCTGCAAGCTATCTAACCAATCTGGACGCTATCTTTTAACATTCCACGAGCTCTGCTGTTAAAATACAAATATTTCGACTAATTGAGGATATTTTCAGGGTTGCCACTTATCTTAATTTTTTTTTTAAGAAATGAGATACTATGCCAATAGGTGTATCAAAAGTATTTTTAAGTAGATATATTAGTTAGCATCTAAAGACCTTTACACTTAAGTTATGACATTTAGGATGCTTGAGAAGGTTGCCACTTATTTTAATTTTTTTTCAAGAAATCATATAGACAATGTGGGTACCAAAAGAAAGGAATTACTATATGTCTTATTGCAACACCAGTATTTTTAAGTCGAGGTATTAGTTACGATCTGAGGACTTTACACTTAAATTACCCCACTTAAGATGATCTACAGGGTTGCCACTTAACTCAATTTATTTGAGGACATTAGATATGGCAATATGAGTATCAAAAGTGTTTTTAAGTAGAGGTATCAATTAATATCTAAAGACTCAACACTTAACTTATGCCACCTAGGATATTTTTCAGGGTTGCCACTTAGCTGTAATTGGTTTTTAAAGAAATTATATATTAAACAAACGGTATTTTACATCATATTTCAACACAAGTATTTTTAAGTAGAGATATCAGTCAAGATCTAAATACTTTACACTTCAGTTATGGCACTTGGAATATTTTTCAGGGTTGCCACTTATTTATAATTTACAAAAAAATGAGATATGCCAATTTATGTATCAAGCGCAACTTATTTTATATTGTATTTCAACACAAGTATTTTTAAGTGGAGATATCAGTTAAGGTTTCCACCTGATCTTAGCAATGTGAGAAGGCGGTCTCCCTTCAGATGTCTGATAGTTGAGATCCTGTTGAGAGAGAAATGTTTGCGGAGACTGTTAAGAATTCAGTAAGCAACGCATGGTTCATTCAAATCATAAAATCATCGATTCTTCCTTGGAGACTAAGGCTTTCCTTCTAAGGTTTGTTGGGTTGACATGTGAGTCCTCAGTCTCCGTATGTACCTACCTACCACAATTGCAGAAGGTAAATAAGAAACTGTTGCAGTTCATACTGGACGACTGTTCATGAGTTCAGTGCTAATTATACAAACATGCCATGACATGTTCTAATCAACTTTTAATTTTCATCAACTTACCACAGAAAGCACCAAATGTGCAAGATGAAACCAACAGATCCAGGTTTCCACTATTTACCAACGCTGAACTGAAACTGGGTCAAATATGAGATATTTAGCATCATCATATTGGCGGCTGCACGCTGATTGAGTTGTCAGTGAGGAAGTGGATTGCTTGGAAGTGGCTGTGCATGTGGCTATTTTAGCGCGCTTCAATGAACCCAACAAAGTTATTAACATTTTGACTGCTACTAAGTAGAAAGTAATGGCACTTGGTGGATCATTTCAAATGTGAAAATAACGTAAATAATTTTTAAAGCTGCGCGTGTACTAAATATGCAGCGTAAAATGTGTTTATGGATTTATTTGTTGTTGCTTATACTCAACGCCACAATACGACCACATCTTTGTCAGTTGAGAGCTGTAGCGAAACGACAAAAACGCTGGTTACCAGCATTGATATATCCACCAACCGCACCAACGCGCATACAGGTGAGGAGTAGAAGTTAGTTGAAATAAAAAAAAAAAATGTATTAAATATTTCCCAGTGGATCATTGGTATTGGTATACCGTTGGAGGAGCTTCTATACGAGGCCATGACCACCGGTTATGTGCTCAAAGCGGAATACTTTTTAGCCGATTCCGTAGAGAAACTCTTCACCATAACAAGCATGCCATTGACGGCTCGTCAAATGCAGCCCCAAAAGTTGACGAAATTCGAACGTTTCTTGGCGCGCGCAGATGAGTGGAAGCGTTATGCCGCTTTGGAGCGACATCTCAGCGAGCAACGCAGGGTGCTATCCAGCTATAGATGGGCGATTTATAAAGCGCTTGAAGCTTTGGCGGCACGGTAGGTGGCAGGAGATTGGAAGGTTGAAGAAATTAAATTCAAAAAATATTTAACTTCTTCTAGCATTGCACCATCGGGACGCGCTTGTGTGCTGAAGAGTATATGTGAGGCAGCTGAAATACCACTACATTATCGCAATGGCTTGCTTGGTGAATTGTTGCATATCTTGTTGAGGTGAGTAGTAGTGAATTGATCTTAAAATTGAATTTTTAAATACTTCCACTCTCTAGTCCCTCCTCATCAGCTGACGAGTTATCGGAGCATGCGGATAATGAGTACTTTCACGCGGAGGCTATAGGACGTTCAGGCGCCAATTGTGACTTGGTGTTCAAGGATTGTAAGAAGTCTTTGTTAGAGCGCTTTTCGAATGTGCATACTTTTAAAGATACGATAGTGAAAGAGTTTGAATAAAGAGGTTTGGGAAGAGAGCCCTCCAGCCATCTCATACTCTTTTACAGCAATCAAAAAATGTTTGTTCCCAACTCGAATTGCATAATTACCTACAGAAGTAGTTACTAGGCATGGGACTATTCGAATAAAAATTATTCGAATAAATAAAACTTTTATTCGGCGGGTAAAAAAAATGCGAATAGTATTTATTCGAATTTTTTATTCCTTTATTCCAATAGTACTATTCGAATTGTTTGCAACGAATATTTTTATTCGAATAGTGTTTATTCGAATATTATTCGAAAAAAATCCCACTCCTAGTAGTTACGATAAGAACAAATGAGAGCACACTATCTACCCCTCATTTCAACTAATTAAATGCAAATGTCATATTTTTTTATCTTTTTGTGTTTTATATTTGTTTTCGTGTAGTTTTTGATTTGTTTGCGTAAAATTTATGCAAATTGCGAGTTAATAACTCTTTTTAGTCAACGCGCTTGGTGGTCTTATCGACGTCGAACGATCACACAAAAACACACCGCGACGAATTTAAGTTCTAACCAGGCACAGGAATGGGAAGGTATGCGAGGCGAGCATTCACCACGGTAAGGCAGGTGAATTAGAGAACCAATCGCAGTTGAAGCACAACACTGGCAAATAGGGGCGGTTGCATTTCTATTAATTATACACTTGAGGCACATTTTGGGGTAATAGAAGTGAATAAGAAATGTGTCGCGCGATGCGTTGCGTTGCGCCAACGCCAAAAGTTGAGTTAGAGTGTTAAGTTGGCGAGAAGGAAGAGAGTAGCGCTGTCTCGGGCGTAAAGTGATGAGTCGACACTATAATTAATTTTCATAATACCGTGTATTATTCAAATTGCTTTTATGAGATTCTCACTAAAAATGAAAAATACAAAAGCAAAAACAAAAACAAAAACACACGGTTGCTATAAAATATGGAAATGCAAATGTAAATGTAAATGAAATTATGATGGACATTAGAAAAACACAAAAACAACATTAAAGATATATTTTAGTATTAATGTGTCAAATTGAAAGAAAAGTTGGAAATAAACAAAATTTTAAGATTGTCCAACTAAACGTATTAACAAAGCATCCACTTTGCACATGAGAAAGCGAAAAAAAAAATTTACACTTATATACTACCTTTATATAAATGGAACAAATTGGCTTGATATAAAATAAAATAATATAAAATAAAATAAAATAAAATAATATAAAATAAAATAAAATAAAATAAAATAAAATAAAATAAAATAAAATAAAATAAAATAAAATAAAATAAAATAAAATAAAATAAAATAAAATAAAATAAAATAAAATACAATAAAATAAAATAAAATAAAATAAAATAAAATAAAATAAAATAAATTAAAATAAAATAAAGTAAAATAAAATAAAATAAAATAAAATAAAATAAAATAAAATAAAATAAAATAAAATAAAATAAAATAAAATAAAATAAAATAAAATAAAATAAAATAAAATAAAATAAAATAAAATAAAATAAAATAAAATAAAATAAAATAAAATAAAATAAAATAAAATAAAATAAAATAAAATAAAATGAAATGAAAGGAAATGAAATAAAATGAAATAAAATAAAATAAAATAAAATAAAATAAAATAAAATAAAACAAAATAAAGTGAAATAAAATAAAATAAAATAAAATAAAATAAAATAAAATAAAATAAAATAAAATAAAATAAAATAAAATAAAATAAAATGAAATAAAATAAAATAAAATAAAATAAAATAAAATAAAATAAAATAAAATAAAATAAAATAAAATAAAATAAAATAAAATAAAATAAAATAAAATAAAATAAAATAAAATAAAATAAAATAAATTAAAATAAAATAAAGTAAAATAAAATAAAATAAAATAAAATAAAATAAAATAAAATAAAATAAAATAAAATAAAATAAAATAAAATAAAATAAAATAAAATAAAATAAAATAAAATAAAATGAAATAAAATAAAATAAAATAAAATAAAATAAAATAAAATAAAATAAAATAAAATAAAATAAAATAAAATAAAATAAAATAAATTAAAATAAAATAAAGTAAAATAAAATAAAATAAAATAAAATAAAATAAAATAAAATAAAATAAAATAAAATAAAATAAAATAAAATAAAATGAAATGAAATGAAATAAAATGAAATAAAATAAAATAAAATAAAATAAAATAAAATGAAATGAAATAAAATGAAATAAAATAAAATAAAATAAAATAAAATAAAACAAAATAAAGTAAAATAAAATAAAATAAAATAAAATAAAATAAAATAAAATAAAATAAAATAAAATAAAATGAAATAAAATAAAATAAAATAAAATAAAATAAAATAAAATAAAATAAAATAAAATAAAATAAACTAAAATAAAGTAAAATAAAATAAAATAAAATAAAATAAAATGAAATTAAGTGAAATAAAATAAAATAAAATAAAATTAAGTGAAATAAAATAAAATAAAATAAAATGCGAATCTCTGTTCTTCTGAGGTGAAGCGTTCTTTCACTGAGCCGTCAATATATCGCGCTTTTAGAAACAAAATCTCGACGGCTTGGAATAACTTTTAATCAATTTCTTAGAAACATATTTTATGCGATATTTGATTTTTAGAAACAAACAACAACAGCATAGAGTTATCTTCCAGTGTTCACATGTACTCGGTGCTAATTGTTAGCCACTACAGTCACACCCTGTACCAATTTCCCGTATTTCTTCAACACCCTGTTTATTTCACATACAGAAATGCTACTGTCTTCCCTTGGGATCACAGGTGAAGAGGTCATTCAAGTTTTCTTAACAAACTAATTGGCTTGACAATGCGTAGCAGTAATATGTATGTATAAATTTGTACAAAAAAGAAAATAAATAAATTACATTAAAATAACATTAAAAAATTAGGCGAGGAAGAAATGCTTGCGACGTTTTTTTTTCTCTTTTGGCGGACAGCAGGTCGAATGGTCAACGAGCGTCTTCAAGCATAGGATTTCTGCTTACACAGACTTGTCGCACATGTTGCAACAATCGACGTACAACAAAAAAAAACTACATAAATTCTTGCTCGAAGCTCATCAAGTATTTGCTTGAACATTTGCTTTCGTTGCTTTCTTTTGGAAATTTTCTTCGATAGTGCTTTTAATTTGTTGCTGAAAGAATGTTAATGGTCGTCAAAGATGACATGACTGATAAGTAGACAAAATGAATTATTATGCATATTAAACGCATATTTATAAGAATTGCATACACATGTTCTACAAATATACATACAAACAAACATATTTACATATGTAAGATAGCAGTGGAAAATATAAATTAGTTAAGAATTTGAAACGACTAGCGGAAATTGTGGCGATAATACGAGAAAAGCTGCTGATCCAGTTTTCTTTGCTTGTCTTCATTGTTTTGTTAAGGAAGAGTAATTAGCTACAACATACTTACATATATGGTGTTGTAATTTCTTACATTTTTTTTCGGCTATGTTGTCTTCACCTGCTACACCGCTACGTCTACCATATCAAATTGATTTAGTAAAGTTAATTAATGATTGAATTGATAAGAAAATGATCATTGAATTCATTTTTGGTTCTCATTCCTAGTGTACTGCGATATTTTCTGTAATCGTGAGAAAAAGAAGGAGGCCTTTAAGACTTCGTTTAGTCAATGGGGAAAAACTTAAAAACTACGCGGACAACCCAACGTCCTCATCTAGATAAAAATCCCTATCGTAGAAAACTCGTGGTGGATTCTACACTCGATATTCAACTATATCTTATAGTTACCTTTTTAGATACTTTTTATTCAGCTATCCTTCCTTCCTTTCTCTTCCTTTTCTTCTTCTTTTTCCTATCTTATATCCATTATCCGTCAATTTCCCATACCTATTTCTCTTCCTGATCATCTTCCTCTCGTCTCTTATCCTTCCCCTTCCTTTGCCCTCTCCCTCTCCCATTCCTATTTTTATTTCTATTACTTAACTAGCTGAGAGAAAGTAAACTTGGAACCTTATAATTAGCTACTGGTCGCCCTTAGGATATAGTTTCTGATAGATCAAAACTCATGTTAAGTTGCAAAGGCTTATTTGCAAGTTGTCCAAGCTTCTATCAAGCTTATATCGCCATCGTGGTAATACCGAAAGGGTAAAAAAAATTCCTAAATCGATCGAGTTTTCAACAACAAAAACTATCTAAATTTTAGCACAAACAACGACGAGTCATAGTAAATCTTCTTTCAAATCCTTCATCATTTACTTAATATAATCATCATCTCGAAAACCCTGAAAGTCCTTTCAAATATATGTGTCCCAAAGATTATTTACGCGTCCTTAATGTTGTCACCGCATAATCCACAACGCGGGAGGTCTATGTACATTAACTACAAAAGTATCCCTTTAGTTAGCAGCAGCAGCATTCCTGGCCGTAACGCGCTCGTCTTTTAATGAGCTTGCAAATGCTAAGCATTCGATTTGAAATTTTATTCACACAAATTAAACTAAAATTGTGGAAGAAGTACATAAAATTGTATGTACATATGTACTATGTATGTATGTACATACATATGTACGCAAAGAAAGGGTGTCACATTTTCTGTTTTACATCAGATAGCCAAATTTTACTGAAAGAACATAACATGGCATAATATGGCATATCATAACATAACATAACATAACATAAAATAACATTACATTACATTACATAACATAACATAACATAGCATAGCATAACATAACATAACATAGCGTAAATAACATAACATAACATAACATAACATAACATAACATAACATAACATAACATAACATAACATAACATAACATAACATAACATAACATAACATAACATAACATAACATAACATAACATAACATAACATAACATAACATAACATAACATAACATAACATAACATAACATAACATATCATTACATAACATAACATAGCATAGCATAACATAACATAACATAACATAACATAACATAGCGTAATATAACATAACATAACATAACATAACATAACATGACGTAACATAACATAACATAGCATAACATAGCATTATGTTACATAGCATAAGATAAGATAAGAAAAAATAACATAACATAACATAAGATCGCATAGCAAAACGTACCAAAACATAGCCTAACATAAACCCAGATACATGCATATATGTACATAAATTCAATTTGGATATAAAACACCCATTTCCAAACACCCTTTTTCGGCTACTTCAAAGCATCCAGCACGAATGTATTTATTTGTGACTACTCAAAGCGCGCCGCCAACGATTAAACTCACTGCCTTGTCATTTACTAACAACTTTCGGGCATTTAGCGCAACCACCAGTACAATGGGCGCTAGCATAGAATGAAGATTTTGAACTGGTTTCAATGACCAACACTTTATTTTATTAAAACACACACACACACACACACACACACATACACGCATACATGTGATATGCACAAAGCAATGCCGCAAGGACTCAGGAGCTGCTACTGAGCTATGTATGATAGCGCGCTCGTAAGAAGTTAGCCGCTGATTAGGCGTGAAGCCTGGCTGCCTGCAGCAGTACAACTCCATTTCGATTAAATAAATGTTTTATGTGTACAATGAATCTGCTTTAAATATGAATGTGTAGTACAATTTTACTTTACGCTTCGTTTTCTTGATTTTTTCTTTAACGCTGCGTCATCAACAACGAAGGCATCCAACGCAGCATTGCGCGCGGAACATTAATGAGTTGAGGCAGCGCAAAGGCGTTGCTCTCTTGTGGCGCGGTGGTGTGAACATTTAAGTGCAACCGCTACATTAGGCACAGCAGTCAGCCTACCGTCTTTCGAATATTTATTTATTATAAATTTACTGGCAAACTCTAGCGATTTCTGGCGTAATGAAAATTTGTTAAAATGCAACGCTGACGCCTCTTTTGCTGCACAGCTGATGTGATGCAGAGTGCTATAAAACTTCTTTTTTTTTCCTTAAAATCATTTCTCTACTAAAATGCTGCTTGGACGGTGTGTGAAGTGGGTGTTGCTCATGCCACAGCAAATGAAAAGTGCTGCGTCAAAGTTGACTTTCTACGTCACACACACACACACTTACTGTCACTCACACTCACTCACACACATACATGCACTTTCTCCTCAATCGTCTACTGCTACTCATACCTTAGTTCTGCCCTTTTTTTGGCGAAGGCGTTTATACTGCCAGTCACTGCTTTTGTCAGTTGCGTGCGCGATGTCTGTAGTGGCAGTGTGAGTTATGCTGCACTTTGTGGCATGCCACAAGCCGCCGCATGTTGCATTGCAAATCGCTCTTAAATCAAACATCTGTATGTAGGTGTACGTTGCGATTTGTTACGCTTTGCATATCTTGGAAATCGCGCATTTATTTAACACAGGTCCTTAGCTTTGTGGTGCGTTCTTGGTGTGCTCGAGCGAAGGTGCGAAACTTCTTGTGTTGGCTGGCTGTGTATTTGTGGTTGAAAAGTAAATATGATGATAATTTGCCTTCACACCAATGCTCTTGCCAACAGATGACGCTTGTAGATGCACTTAAGTGCGAACAGGCATAATCGGTCTGCCTTGTTAGATTTAATAAAATTATTAATGGTTGGCCATAATTCAAAGTAAATAAGGTAATTGGGTAAATGGATGGCTTGGTAATGGGGGCATGATAATTTAGAAATTTTTTTTGTTGCAAATTTTTCTTGGAGAAAGTTTGTTTTTGTGTTTTTAATGGAACTTTAGTGTGTGGGGTGCGTGTCTACTGTATCGAATGTACTAAGTTCGATTCCCAATTCTTTGATTTGCAATTTTTCTTCAATGGAATGTTGTTTTTGTGTTTTTAATGGAAATAAATTAATAAATTTTAGTGTGTGGGGTGCTTGTCTACTGTTTAGAAGGTACTAGGTTCGGTTCCCAATTCTTTGATTTGCAATTTTTTTTCGATGAAATGTTGTTTTGTGTTTTTAATGGAAATAAATTAATAAATTTAAATTAGTATGGTGCTTGTCTTCTGTACTGAAAGTACTAGGTTCGATTCCCCATTTTTTTTTTTGCAATTTTTCTTCGAAGAATATATGTCATTGTGTTTTTAATGGAAATAAATTAATAAATTTAAATGGGTGCGGTGCTTGTCTCCTGTACCGAAGGAGCTAGGTTCGATTCCAATTTTTTTGTGGCATTTTTTGCTGGAGGAAATTTTGTTGTTGTGTTTTTAATGGAAACAAATTAATAAATTTAAATAGGTGGGGTGCTTGTCTAATTTACAGAAAATACTAGGTTCGGTTCCCAAAATTTTTTGTGCAGTTTTTACATATACGAAATTTTGTTTTTGTGTTTTAAATGGCAGTAAGGTACTAAGTTCGATTCCAAAAGGTTTTTTTTGCAATTTTTTCTTGGAAGAAATGTTGTTGTTGTATTTTTAATAGAAGGGGTGCTTGCCTCCTGTACCGCAGGTGCTAGGTTCGATTCCCAATTCTTTTTTTTTTTCAATTAAGATCCTTGGAATCAAGCTCGAAAGGGAACTGTTTAATGTTGAGGACAGAGCTAAAAAGGCTTCGGTGACTGATGTAGGCGGGAGGCAATTTGCAAGCTTTGGGAACTGAGGCTGATGCAAATGGTTGAAGTGCAGAGAAAGTTCCTGGTTGGAGAACATATTTTGACAGTGGTCTGCCGAACTTGTTTACATACGAGACAAAGCTGGATGGGAGAGTTGGAGGGGTACTCTGCAGGAAATTTGGGATACACGGCCATTGGACGTCTTCCAAGCCAGACTTGCTTCTATCGGACCTATAGGTTCGACCAATGAGAGCTCGGATTAGCTAAGTAAACGATGGCCTGACATCATCTCACGGCCCTCTAGGTCTGTTTGGAAGCCAAAAAAAAACTGAACATGATTCGTTAAATCATTATATGGGCTCCAAGCACTGATCGAAACCTTTCCAAAAATTCTCTGTAGAGCGGAACTCGAAAGTTCGAAACATAATAAATAGAACCAAAAGAACATCAATCCTGCATCAGACAGAGAAAAGTTCACTAACATTTAATTATGTTACATTTGCCGCTGTGGCAGGAGTTCCTAATTCAATTTGACCGCACACGAACTCTACTAAAACTAGCGTCATTACTAATGTAACTTTGTTGGCTTTTTGAATTTCGACTTGTGTGAAAGCGCGTCTATGGCGTCGCGAGTGGCGCTTTTGTATGCGCATTGAAACATCAAAATGTGGCGTTGTGTGTGGCAAGGAGGAGGAGGCGGCAACGTTGGTAAGCAAAGAAAATTTAATTAAAGGTGTAAATATTTTATGCTTTTGTGGGCTAGTTTTATGCCTATTAAAATGTCGAGATGAGAGTAAAAAAGAAGCAGCCGCACTACTATTATAATCGCGCGCGCGCCATATGCCAGCGGCTACTGAATACATGGTTGTTGCATAAAGCATTAACAGTGGAAATTGAGCAGTCAAGCTCAAGAAATAAATGAATGGTGGTTGAGAAGATGGGGAGGCGCGCGGGTGTGCGCTCTTTGATGGAATATTGACGCATATCAAGAACGCGCCTGCAGCATTGAATAAGTTCAGTGTCATGGAGGCGCGGAAGAAGAGCGGCTACACTATGTGGAGGTAGTTAGGGACGCGCGCGCCAAAGTTTGTGCATGGCGCTTTAAGCCTAGGCGCTTCTTTGTGTAGCGCAACGCTGCAATCGACTGTTATTCATTATGCTTTTGTTTGATGCCCCCCAACGCCACCCCGTTTTTTCTTTAATAAAAAGAGTCGCGCAAAGTGCACTTTTGTGACGCGTAGCCATAACCGCCGCATTCATATGCATCCACTTCTCAGCCACTCACTCTGTTGGCATTTGTCAAACAAACAATTTATTATATGAATTCAATGGACAGTTTTTTTCATAGCGCGCGCACCCCCAACTTTGTATGCCACCGCCTGCCATTTTTTGTGTGGTAACGGTAATGAAATAGTAGGCATATTGAAAAGACTCGTTATGCATTCAACTCTTGTGTTAACTTTTATTAAGGATACTTCTTGTTGATTATTATAACGAAATATTAATGAGCGCGCGTCAACATACTCCCACGCGCATAGTACCACAAGCGCCTGCCAACTTACAACAACCCGCTCATACGAACTTTCAAAGAAATTGAGCCAACGCGTCGCGTACTCATGTAATCTCACAAAAGCGGCATTGTACTGCGTTGAAAGCGCTCGCGCGCAATGTCAATGTTCTTCTCATATCCCGTCCTGGCTGCAGTCCAATGCCATTCACCCGCGGGGATTTACTCCTGTGCATTGCAGATTTTTCGTATGAAAGCATTGAACAAGAGAATCATTGCAGCGTTCAGGGCGCATAAAGTGCATTCACATATTTGAATGCATGGCAAAGTAAAGCGCTTCAAACAGTTGCGCGTTGGTTGTGGTCGCTCGTCTTTGTTGAATGGCCTGTCAACTGTTAGAGTCTATTATTCATGGTTTTGTAGTTGTTAGTAACTTTAGACGCGTTTGGTAGACATGCATATGTAAGCCTACTGTAAGGCGTAGAAACCCCTTTTATAAATTGTTTATTTGTGTACGTGAGGAGTGGGGTTAGGAACAAAAGGGGCCCAGTGCGGAGTACGATAAGGATAGGGATTGGGATAGGGATAGAGATTGGGAAAGAGATCGGGATAGGGATGAATATGAGTATGAATGTGATTATAATATGAATATAACTCTGAATATGAATATGAAAATGAATATGAATATGAATATGAATATGAATATGAATATGAATATGAATATGAATTAAAAAATATATATCAATATCTACGAATATAAAAAGAATGTGAAAATGAATATAAACATTAATATGGATATGAATATGAATATGAATATGAATATAAATATGAATATGAATATGAATATGAATATGAATATGAATATGAATATGAATATGAATATGAATATGAATATGAATATGAATATGAATATGAATATGAATATGAATATGAATGTGAAGATGAAATTAATATCAATGTGAATATAAATGTGAATATGAATATGAATATGAATATGAATATGAATATGAATATGAATCTGAATATGAATATGAATATAAATATGAATATGATTATGAATATGAAAATGAATATTAATATGAATATGAATATGAATATGAATTTGAATATGAATATGAATATCAATATGAATATGGGTATGAATGTGAAGATGAATATGAATATGAAAATGAATATCAATGTGAATATAAATATAAATATGAATATGAATATGAATATGAATATGACTATGTGAATATGGATATGAATATGAATATAACTATGAATATGAACATGAATAAGAAGAAAGCTTCTCAGTTTTTCTCTCAAATAAACTACTGTTGGTTCTTGAATATGAATGTGAATGTGAATATGAATATGAATTTGATTAGTAAGAAAGCTTCTCAATTTTTTCCTCAAATAAACTACTGTTGGTTCTTCAATATGAATGTGAATTTGAATATGAATATGAATTTGATTTATAAGAAAGCTTCTCCGTTTTTCTCTCAAATAAACAACTGTTGGTTCTTGAATATGAATGTGAATATGAATATGAATTTGATTAGTAAGAAAGCTTCTCAATTTTTTCCTCAAATAAACTACTGTTGGTTCTTGAGTATGAATGTGAATGTGAATAGGAATATGAATTTGATTTGTAACAAAGCTTCTCAGTTTTTCTCTCAAATAAACTACTGTTGGTTCTTGGAAGCAAATCAAGTAAAACCAAAAATCGACATCTCTGCCATGCTGAGAACATTCTGTCCTCACTTAATCACTTTGCGTTGAACTTTTCTGAGAAATTTCCCTATAGCGTTGTTAACGCGAATCGTCATTGCAGCATTCGGAAAATCGCCAAACTGAATTAAGTTGTCAGAGCATAAAATTTTTCAACACGTACAATGGCAATTTTTTATTTTGCCGCATAAACAAATAGTTAAAAGCAATAAAAAATGTGCATAAACAAAGAAACTGCCCGACCAGAAGCTTAAATTCCAAGTAGAAAAAACACTTTCGGTTGTTGCTGTTGTTGTTGTTGGTTCATTCATATAAACAATTCACGTTTCCTTCGAGCGATTTTCATAGCCAAAAGGTGATTTATCATGCGAAAACTGCCACTCAGTGCAACAATGTACGTAGTTAACAGATGTGGTGACGAAGGGCGAAAGGGTGGTTAGCATCCGTTTTGCATTTTTTTCCAGCATGCTTATGATCTACCTACTTTTGTCTTCAAGCTTATTTTTGAAGTGAAACTGCTATGAGGAACTTCGAACTTTCATATTCAGACTAACAATTCGGCTCACCTCTGAAAGTAGGTCAAAATGTTGTAATCAGTAAAGGTATGTACAAAACAACAGGGTTTGGAATTTTTGCATGTTTGCCAATAAGTTTGTTCGGTCATCACTCAAAAACCGTTGAACAAAATTGAATGTGATCTTCTACGATGCTTTGCTAGATGTTCAACTTGAAGTTTAGAAACCATTTTACAGCAAGGAAATGTTTTATTTCTACAGTGATGACAAAAAGTTGGCTAAAAATATTTTAATACATATTATGAAAAAGAAGTTTCACTTCTATTGCGCTTAAACTTGTCACACCGTATATTTTATTTATTTATTTCATATATCCAGTGTTTGTTCAGCTCCCCTTCAACGCTCAAAGCATTCACCAGTCAACGCCTTAACCGCAGCAAGCGCAAGAAAGCACCAAATGCCATTTGCATATGTGTATGTGAGTATAAATATTTCGTTAACTGGCCTTTGTCCCAAACAATTTTGCAGTTTTACATATGTGCAAGTGCTGCCACGTTGTTAACTTAAGCGCTCCCCAGTTGAACTTCTACGTACTACGCTTTATATATTTTTGTTGAATAAATTTAAAAATTTTTATGATTTTTATGATACTTGTTTTGAATACATTTTTATTTTTTTTCAACTTTAAATTTATTATTGCACAGCAAATACAAACTCTCTAACTCTCATAACCATAATTCCATGTTGACATACTGTCACGTTGTATAAATAAAGATATGCGTTATTTTACTTCAAAGCATGTGAGCTTGCAATATTTTTTTGTTTATTTTTTTTTTTTTTTGCTTTTCTATGTTGCCAACAAAGATAATAAAAATATTCATAACACATAACTAGTATATTTCAAAATGAGCACTCAGTCATCAACGTTTATTTTAAAACAATAGCATACTTGCAGGCGCACAGCACCACTTTTCACTCACACACACATACACTGATACAAATCCACCCATACAGATGTGATAATTTACTACGAGTGCTATAGCAAAATCCTGTTCATTTGTGTTTGCTTGTCAGCGATCGCTCTCTTTTTGCGTTTTGAAAATATATTTTTCTAAGGCAACACACATACATATATATACATATACTGCACACATGCATGCTCGTTTTACTTTGAGTTGTATGCGAAATTGCATGCTTCATTACTCAAAAATAAATATTACCGTTATACTTTGTATTTATGCTCGTCTCTTCTTCTTACCTTTATTTTTTTATCGCATGTACGTCGCAGATGTGTTGGAAAATTTCATATTTAAAGCTCTTGAAATAACATCAATTTGGTTTAGTAAAATATTTGAAAATGTGAAGTTTGGATTTTTTTGCATGTTGTTTTCTTTTCTCTTAATGGATTAGTGGAAAAATATGAAAGAGATGTTCTTCAGGAAAATGTATTCTGTATGCAAAAAAATGTATTCTATATTTTAAGTCGAACCTCTGAAAACTCATCAGTAGAAACTGAATATGATTTTAAGCTCTAGTTATTAAATGATGCGCTTACAAATATTTAAATATACCTACTGACAGAGAAAGTTTAACATATTTTCTCCGTAGAACTAGCAACGGCCTCACCTACCAAACTTTACATAATATCGACATTGAATAGCTATCAGCTTGTTACAAATTTATTATGAGAAAAAAAGAAAAGATTTTTGAACTTATTTTTATGACCATCACTGTATACAGGTGAAAAAAAGGTGCAGTGAAATAACTCCCAAATGAAATAACTCCCAACAAAAAAATGAAATAACTCCCAAATATTTTCCATGCAAGTTGGGACTTATTTCATTATGAAATAGCTTCCAATTCATTGGGACTTATTTCATAATATTAACTGGGAATTATTTCATAATGAAATAACTCCCAAATGAAATAATCCCCAATAAAATATCTTTGGGAGTTATTTCATAATTTTTGGAAATTGGGAGTTATTTCATTTTTTGGGACTTACTTCATTGCTTGTAATCCAGGCATTGGGAGTTATTTCATTTTTAATGGGAGTTATTTCATTTTTGTTTGGCATATTTTTAGCGAACTAACGTCATTGACATTAATTCGCATTAAGAAAGCGAACTAAAGTCAGTACATTTTTCTTATATTCCAAATTTTCATTTTTCATTATCACCTTCGACTTATGATCATGAATCTGAGATTGGCTTAGGTCAGATCCCCGATTCGGGGCGTGATCAATGGTATTTATGTGCAGAACTCTTTCCGCATTGGCGGCCTTCGGCCGCGCTTCAAAAAATAACCCTGAGCTACGCCATTCCAACTCCGGGTGGTTGCCATAGCCGTGGCTACCGCCACGGTGATGTCCTTCCGCGTGCCACTCTTTTCTCACAGGGTAATGTGATTACAACAACCACATGAAAATGACTTTAACTGCAAATATCTCGCAAACTACTAAAAATATTGGTTCAGCGGAGTTATATTCATGCTCCTGGGACAAAAGCGCGTCTCCTGATACATATCTCAACATTTTTGGTTGTGTATTAGCGCTCGGTACCCCACGTAAACGATTACCCACGTCTAGATTTAGAATCTGAAATGAGATTTTTTTCAACCGTTCAAAAGTTATTTGCAGTTAAAGTTCACAATTGTCTGTCATTTTGATGTGGTTGTTGTAATGGCACATTAGGCTGAGCCCAAAAAGTGAAAAAGTGGGAAACGTGGCACGCGGAAAGACATCACCGTGGCGGTAGCCACGGCTATGGCACACACCCGGAGTTGGAATGGCGGAGCCCAGGGTTATTTTTTGAAGCGCGGCCGAAGGCCGCCAATGCGGAAAGGAGTTCTGCACATAAATACCATGGATACCGCCCCGAATTGGGGATCTGACGTAAGTCAAATTGTCACCTGCGTCACTACTTCGTCGAATCTCAAACCCAAATGCCTCAATGACATTAATTCGCATGTCCAAAGCTGTCCTGTATTTTTCAAATTTCATTGTAACTGATTATATTGTAAAAATATACCATTTCAAATTTTGATTTGGGATTTATTTCATTTTTTTGGGACTTATTTCATATGGGAGTTATTTCATTTTTTTGGGACTTTTTTCGTTTGGGAGTTATTTCATTTTTTTGGGGACTTGTGGTTTCATTGTGAAATAACTGCCAAATATTGGGAGTTATTTCATTTCCTTATTTGGGAGTTATTTCATTTATTAAAGTTGGGAATTATTTCATTTTTATTGGGACTTATTTCATTGGGAGTTATTTCATGGGAGTTATTTCATTTGGGAGTTATTTCACTGCACCGAAAAAAATACATAGTTCCTCGCTTTTAAAAGTGCTACAAACATGAAGTCAAACCTCTTGCAATACCACAGTAAAAATTGTATTTAATTTTGTGTAGTAGTTTTAGAGTGATGCGCGTACAAACATACAGACAGACAGACACAAATTGCAAAAAATTTTGATTTTTCTTTTCTTCCTCTAATTTAATATAATAACAGCCGTGTAAATAAATCGATCTCTTAAATTTCACTTATAAATAATTTTATAGCCACCACTGTATGAGGGGTAAGCAATAAATCGTTTCATGTAGTAAAAGAGACCGTTAACTTCAAGTTGGACATCGAACAAACAGACACAAATTCTGAAAGTTGTTGTATGGTACGAAAATGAAGACCATTCCACTGAAACTGCCTTTAACAACTACAATAATCAGCTGTACCATGCCAGGTTGGAATGTGTCTCGTTTTTGACCTTGATGGACGTAAGGCTTGTAATGCGTCTGGGTCCACATCTATCTTGTTTAACGGCTGCAATTACCATCAACAGCGCATGAGATCTCGATAGCTCCCTGCACTTGAAAACATAACCTAGAACACGAAGCTTCGGGTTATCTTCCCATTACCAAAATTTCTAAAAGTCCCTTTCGAAAAATTCACCATCGATTAAGCGGACCAGTGACGAAGGAGGATGCTTCAGCGAGAGAAGGCGAGCCTATTATCTGTGGTATGCAAAACCTACACTCTACCCACAGAAGAAGCAGAAGAATGATACGGAGATATCGTATTAGACGGAGACATCGAGAGAGAATAAGAGAGGTGAAGAAGGAGATGTAGTCTTCCTGTTCAATATACACTTACCTCCGGAAAGCGTTAAATGTATCAATGTTGAAAGTTACTTGGAAAAGCCCATAGAAAGAGATATATCCCAAGGATCTTATGTATATATCTACATTGCATTTAAAATTAAAATTTCCTCACTAGTCCTTCTAAATAGGAAAGAGGACAACACCAGAGTTCCAAAACGTTTATCTCTTACGTCTGCGTCTACTAAAATTTACCTAAACGAATCAAAGAAAAAAGTATACGGTTAAGTGTAGGGGAGGTGCATCAAGAAGGAGCATGTTAAATGGGAGACATATGCGAGCAATATTTTCGTGAGGTTATCAAGATCGGCTATGCGAAACCCCCTTAAAAATAGTGAAATTAAACTCTCTAAGGAGCCAACATTTGGCTTTAACTCAATAACTATACATAATACAATTTTTATTTTTTGTAGCATACTTATAGGTGTGTAAGTCAGTTTTAGTTTTTGTAGCATACTTATAGGAGTCAAAAGTACCAATTTGGGTTTAAAGTGAACCAATCCTTTCGTAACAGTTTGGATATAAATGGGTACAATTGTTCGTTTCATAGGAAATGCTCAAACAAATGTTCAACCAATACAAGGTGATCAGAGCTCGCATCAGTCGCATCTTCCTTTGCGACCTATCCCGGATGCATGCTAGACTAATAGCTTTTTTTGCGGAGAGTTTTTTCGTTAGAGTTCGTATACATGGAAAGGTTCTAAATATTTCTAGGATGCCTCCCACTTCTTATCGTAGCCAAAGCTTTCAAAAGTCATAGTGTTAGCAGCAGCGGTGTTAAGCTTTTGTGCCTAGATTTTTTCTCTCTTCGAAAAAAGGACCTCACACAACACTTGCCTTAATAACCTAGCTTGGTCAACGAATTACATTTTGCCGCACAAAGCCTTATACCCTACAACCAGCGTTTCTAACTCCCGGCACGCTATTTGCTTAACATACAAAAATGCAATAACAAAGCGTTGCAATGTTTTTAATTAATTTATTTCCTACCTTAAAACATACATATTTTATTATTATAATTTAATTTTTTTTTTTTTTTTTTTTCAAAAAGTGACAAAGCTATTTTAACCAAACTCAGTAACGCTCAACCGTACAAAAATTCGTATAAATCACAAGCTAAAGCCGTCTAAATCCTTTCACAAAAACAACCTACCTAAAAGTATTTATAATAACAAAGCGTCGTAAATCGGTCCTTTTTATACATGTGTGTGTGTGTTCACATACATATTCACATATCCTTTCTATTGTTCAGTGTGTCAACGCATTGTTACCAAAAATCCGTACAAAATTAAACTGTCAGATTAGGTTGCGAATGGAAATATGTAAACTGTGGCCAAGGTAAATCAGTTAAGGTAAAACGGTTGAGAGGGAAAATTGCTGCGTAGCGACCTATTGAGTGACAATTTAAAAATGCTAATAATGCCACCCAGATAATTTATGTTTTGCGGTACAGTTGTGTTGGGGTAAAATGTGTGTATAAAGGTAATTTAATATAAAAAAAAAAAATGTGAAAGGCAAGCACTGATTCAATTAATATGCTAGTAAGGTCGGAAGAGGATACGCAGGAAGGATTCCATAAGTTGGCTGCCTGACAGAGGATACACAGTAGAGGTATTGTGGTTCTTCTGAATTATTTACTCGAACTGTTTGGGTCGAAATAGCTTTGCATACTTTCAGGTGAATAGCTATAAAATTCAACGGGCTTCCTCATGTGGAACCAACTTCGATATAGAAAGAACTACGAGATAAGTGTTCTGAACGTTCCGACCTGCTCTGAAATCTTCGATTTTTAAAAAATGGTTTATGGAGCCAATATCAACTACATCGCTTTCTGTTGAATCCACGAAAACGATCCCCTTTTTTGGGGCATGTATTTAGACACCAACTGTACCCATTTATACCAGAACGCGTACAAAAAGCTTAAGCCCCTTTCTACCTAAATAGTTACTTTTAACTCCTCTAAGTATGCTACAAAAGCTGAAATTGACTTACACTCCTAGGAGTATGCTACACGTATAAAAATTGACTGATGTTTATAGAATTATAGCCAATTTTATGCTAAAGGGATTTATTATGGTTCACTCTCTTTAGAGAATAATCACAGAATTTTTTGCAGTATAAACATGGTCTCACTCACATCTGAGATATTTGTACGAGTAATGTTGGAAATAAAATTTTAAAATAAAATTATTTTATTTGAGAAAGACTTTAATTTGAAGGTTTTAAAGCCACAATGATGATCAAAGGAGCTTCAAAATTCTCATAGTTTGTATTCCCAATGTTAGACTTGAGAAAAAGTTTGGGTTGCAATGACCAGCAGGCGAAAGCTCCACGCTTTTCTTTATTTTGAAAGCTTAATGTTTGATCGGTGGGGCTAAGTTAGGTAAGCTTGGAGTAGGTGGAAGCTTTCTAAGATGATAAGAAAAGCACATTTGGATACATTTACGGTTTAGTCTGATACCAAATAATCCTTCGGTGGGCTATTCTTTTCATTCCTAAAATTGATCTCCTTAAAAAAATTATGCCGAAAATTGTAACGGACCTTGCAATTATCTAACGTCACTTATATTACAACAAAAAAAAAACTGCAAATGGGAAACAACCCAAACGTCTTTCAACCTAACGTGGTCACTATTGAAAACTTTGTTCATGAGTGCTTTCAAAGACGGACTAATTCGACTAGAACTAGTACGGTCCGTTAGGTTGTTTTATGGATCATATGACCATAAGTTACAGTTTGCTTCACCTGGGTCTTTTACAGGTATTTCAGGTCCTCAAAAGAAATAACAGGACAATGGAAGGCTATCGGATAGAAAGGCAAGAATGCCAGCAACAACACCGAGCTAAGGATAGCCTAGAAATACGAAGTATAATTACTCTTGCGCCAAAGGGAGCTGCTTTGGACTGAGTAGACAATTGAGAAGTAAAATCCCATCATGGCGAACCAAAATCTCTCTATAAGAATTTCCACATTGTCTGCTTTTTGCTTGGTTCGAAGTCGGAAACTGAGTCAGAAAAGAAGGAATGATTCGTGAATTAATTTAAAAAATACTTCTCCAGAAGATTTATGGCCTTTTTTTTTATTAGAAATGGCTATGGATTACCTCTGAGAAAGTTATCCAGATTCGATTTTTTCCTAAGGAAATTAAAATGGAAAAATAAAATAAACGTATGAGATTCAACCAATTTAAAAGAAATACAACAACTAAAAATTTAATAAAATAAATAAATTTGGTATTTCAACACAGCTGCGAGAGTCTCTTCTATACTTTCATCTTATGGCAGACATAAAATTATTCTCAACATTCAAATAAATTCCAATAAAAAAGTGGGTACAAGTAACTAACATGGAATTCCTTTTAAATGTGCTCAAAATATTTAAAGGTCAACAAACATTTATAGGCTCCAAAATAAGACAATTAAATGTTTGTTGGGCCCAGCGGCAAAACTCACGCCCGGCACATAACTCTTTTACATATTTTCATTGTGTTGAGAGGAGGTGCGCGTATGCGCAGTAAACAGGAGCTGTGATTGTGCGGAAGGCTTGGGTAGGTTGAGGGATGGGCAAGTTGAGCGCATTAAATGTTTATGGGATGGCATGGTACCTTTTCGGCGGCACAACAATGCAACCCAGAATGATTTTTATGTTAATTATATGTAATAGAATATTTTATTATTTAAATTACCGGACAATAATGTGTGCGTTGGGACTTATGAATGAAAGAAAAACAGGAAGAAAATTATTTTGCGGTTGAAAAGGAGTGTAAATTGTTGCAAGCTTAAAATACAGGGTACCTGAAAAGGTAACAACGAGTTGAGGAAAAACCAGCGATGACTTTAGAACCTTCAACTTTATAGTTAAACATATCTTGAATGAGATTAGAAAAATTTAAGCCCACGATTTTGAGAATTGTACTTCAACAAGTAGAGGGACGAGAAACCAATCTTACCGAACTCGCAAGCAATTTCAAGATTTTACTGTGCCAAATCTGGATTCTAATGTCAAATAAATGTTCAAACTTATTTTCCATGACTAAAATATTTTAAATATGGAGGTAGAAACACCATCACAGACGGTCTTGAGATCCGGAGATGTTCTTGAAAATTAGTCATTTTGGCTTTAAGTAGTAATAAAATTCGCAACAAACTAAAATTGGATATATTCAACTGTTTCCGTAGATAATCGGCCAATAATAACTTAACTACACACATTAAAAAATTTGCGCTTAAATTTAAAAACATTTTTGAGCTGAATCATTGTTTTAAAATTTTTTGTAGTAAACCAGCCCAAAATTCGACCATCTTAAATTTAAAAAATTCTCCTCTCTTCCCTTCACACTTCGTACATCAGATTCATTCTCATTTCTCCGTTTTTGCTTTTCGGAATCGTAAGACCTCAAGTCAAAAATTAATTTATGATACCACTTATGAGGTTTTGGGAAGAGGTCCTTGCATCTGCCATAAAATATGAAACTTCCCAGGCACAAGACATGGGAAGTGAATGTTTTACAATTTACTGGGAATTTATCGTATACTCTCCAAGGGGCCTGCCTAGTTTTTCTCAGACCTGTTAAATCTGGATTAAGATTAAAAATCAATTAATTATTAATTGCTGTGTTAATTTAATTGATTAATTTTTACAATATTTAATCGACTGGGATTAAATTTTGGGTTCGATTAATGAGGATTTATTTCGTTTTCAAATTAATTAAAATTTCAATTTGTTTAAAATTTTTGATTAACTGCCATTAACAAGTATTAATAACAAATTTTTAATATTTCAATAAAATTTTTTAGAAACAATTATATATTTCCAGCAAACCATAGGAGTCATACATGAGTCAGAAAGGAGTCCTAAATGGGAGCGTTTATGCTCTTATGAGCTCGTTTATGAGTCCGAAATGAGGGTATTTGCCTTCTTGTGATGTTCGTTCGATATGAGCCTTGTTCCATCCCACCCAGCATTTAATGAAATTATTAATTATATTTGCGGCTTTTTCGAGTCTTCTAGGCGATTAAAACAATCAAATGCTCTCACTTTCTGATCATAAAAGACAAAGAGTCTTTTCGGTAGAAAATGGTACCCTGCCTGCAACTCTTCTTGACGAGTCTTTTATGACTCCATTCGTTTTGTGTTAATTTTACAGTTGTATCTGCAATCATTTGCGAGTCGTTTTCTAATCATATTTTAGACGTATCTACAATTATTTCTGTTTGCACTTCATGTTTTCAAAAAATAATTTTTCGTCGTTTTCGAGTCTTCTTTTAATCGTGTAAGTGATTGGTCAGTTTCCAATCACCCAAAGTGATCGAGAAAGACTCAGTAAGGTGATTTATGTTAAAACAATCTTCCAAATACTATTCGGGATATATCATATGAGCTTGAATAAGTGTCTTGTCATACGTTTTCAAACGTGTCTTATATTACTCTGGAACTTCTACTGCTGGATTAGGTACTGCAAATTGGTCCACCTAAATATATTTTAGTAAATATATCGAAACTTCGAGGAACACTAAAAGGTATTGGGGAATCGGATTATGCCACCTATTTATTCCGTTCTAATATGCTTCAGAGACCTATTTTATGTTAACCAAGTTCCTATTTAGTTAGAGCAGTCTTCCACAGTCCTTTGGCCATTTGGCAGCTGTAGGACGGCATCATTTCTTCTCCAGCAAACAAACTATTTTTTACACTTCGTCACCTTTTTACTGATAATTTCTCTTAGTTTTTATATTTTTTTCAAAGTTTATTTAAATTAGCCCTTAAAAAAAATCACACCAAATTCAAATGAAAAGCCAAATCACCAAATTCCTATACAAATACAAATGCAAATACAAATACAAAATGTGTAAAAGTAAATTTACATATGACACGTTCACTGGCTGTGTGAATTCTTGCGCTAGGACGAGTTCACATATTGACATCATGCGCCCGGCTCTGTATGCATCTTTGTTGGCTATTCTTTTCGTATGTTGTTTTTTTCCTAAGATATAAAATAATTCAAGAGAATCACACTTACTAATTTTGTACATTTCCATATTTACGTTTCCTACCACAGACAGCACGACGCGCATCCGCTCTTGCCAGTTGGCGTTGTTGTAACTTTAGTGTGCGCTTTGTTTGTTCGCCGCGAAAAGTGTGCTGATAAGAAGGAGTGCATTGTGCACATTTTTGTTGTTGCTTAGCCGTGTAAATAAAAGGCCAAATAAACACTAAAAAAGCAAAAACTTCGTTTCTTAGTTCTTATCAAGTGGGATATTTCTTATTATGCAGCTAGTGTTGTTGGAAATCTAGAATTTTGGCAGGTGAACGGGATTGAGATCAAGGCTTTATACTTTTCATGATTATACAAAACTTTTTTTTAAGTGTCCGATACTTACTTACAATTGGTACAAACGCTTCAAAGCTTTCAATTCAAAGATGCGTAGCCCAAACCAAATTTATCGGAGACAATCGATTGTATGGCAGCTATATATAATAAAGGTCCGATCTGTGTGATTTTCACCACCCACATTACGCATATAATAAGTACCAAACCTGTACAATTTTACGTTCCTGGCTTTTCAATTGTAAGAGTTATAGGCCAAACCCCATTTATCGGAACAATCGATTGTATGGGAGCCATATGTTATGTTGGTCCGATCTGGGTGATCTTCACTACATACATCACATATAAAATCGGAACCAAACCTGCAAAATTTTACCCTCTCAGCTTTTTAATTGCAAGAGTTATAGCCTAAAACCCATTTATCGAAACTATCGATTGTATGGGAGCTATATGCTTTGTTGGTCTGATCTGTATCATTTTCACTACAAACATTATGCATATAATATGTACTGAACCCTCAAAATTTTAAGCTTCTAGCTTTTTAATTGCAAGAATTAGAGGCAAAAACCCGTTAATCGGAACAATCGATTGTATGGGAGCTATGAGTTGTATCGATCCGATCTCGCTGGTTCCGGCAAATGATTAATGTTATACAAAATTACGGACGCCTGCAAAATTTCATCGAGATATCTCTAAAACTGAGGGACTAGACAGACGGACATGGCTAAATCGGCTCAGCTCAGTGCCCTGATCATTTCGTTATGCTTATTAGTCGGTCTATCTCTTCTTCTTCTCATACTTACAAACATCGGACCAAAGTTATTATACCATTTCATGTTCATGAAAGCTATAAAAAGCTCTAAGTATCGATTTCGTAATAGTGTATCATTTAGTTAGTCCCTCACACATCTCTAACTATCGCTTTGTGTGGTCGCTAATTTTGCAGCTATCTTTCCATTTTAAACTTTACTTACTTTAGTTTTAGGTGCTCATTAATCGGTTGCTTTGTCTAGGTGTGAAAAATCTCTCCCGCAGGTGTGAATTTCGTCAACTTTTTAATTACCCGTAGTAAATATGAAAGCGTTTGTTTGTTTGTCGAACGTTTGTTTTGTGGCTAAGCGATTTCCTTCGCGGTTAAGAACAGAGCCCCGATTTGGCACTAATTTCTAAAGAAAGTTGTATTTTAAACAAAGTGTGATAAACAAATAGGAAAATGTGTGAGATTGACAAAAAAAAAGAAAAAAATTCTGAAAATTCTTAGACAAATTTGCTTTGAGATAAACTGCTGTAAATATGTAATTGCAATCAAGAAATTAATCTTGGTTAATGGTAAGAGCTGCCTAAGTAAATGAGGTAATCAAGATTGAGCTCAAATAAAAGAAAAGAAAGTCGCTATGACAATCAAAATGGTGAGAGAGGACGTATGACTCAGAAGCTAGAGGATCGCAAGTAATATTTGGGATTACTTTGAAATTTGTGGCATCCTGCAAGATTTCCAGGAAGTAAGATGTTTAGCGCTAAATTGAATTTGAAGAAAAAATGCAGAGGAAGAGAGGGTACGCCATTTCGGTGGAAGGGGGCACGTAGAGAATAATTTAGGATCCCTCGTACCTTCTATTTCTGCGCTGGTTGAATATAAGGAGGGGGTTAACCGAACATACTTTTAAGGGAACGCATTTATAATGGACTAACCGATATAATGGCGAGGTCTGGAGTACTCTTGTTCTTTTCTAAACTGAGAAAACCTGCTACAGGCACCATCACAGGACATTACGTTGTCTCAGCCATATTACGACGATTTCTTATACCAACAAGTTCAACCAACAAGTCTTCAGGATGAGGCGGAAGGGAAGTCGATTCATCAGTATGGCTTTAGATGTTTAAGTAGGAAAACAAGGCTACTCAGATTTATCTAACTGTCACTTTAGCTTGTTTCAAGCTCATATGGGAAAGGAAATAATAAGAGGTTGTCATGTTTTAAAGCGAGAGCAAGTTCACAAGTTCCACCTGTTGTCGAAGAAGAGCGCAAACTGCCTAGGGAGCCGATTTTTCTAATGCTAATTTCACTTTGGTCCAAACCTTTTGAAGCCGCAATATTCCTGGGACTTCCGCTAGAAGATCCTGATGAAAATACTTGGTGAGGAAAGTGACAACTAGGCAGGCCTAGGCATTGCTACGACAACAACAACTAAGTTTATTAGAAAACATCCGACACTCTCCAAAGGACGAAACATTGAAAACTAATCCAATTCTGTACAGAGCTCCACTGAAACTGTTGTAACGATGACCAAAGAGAAGTTAAGAGGTGACTAAACCCTTAGTGGTGCTCCATTCGTCCCAAGGCCTGCATTTGTATGATGATTATAGGACGACTGTTTTGCTTAGGTAAAGTTCTTTCAAACTTGATTGCATTGATCAAAAGCAGCAGGCAGAAAATTTAATGACGGCACCCGCCAGTGCAAGCAAAGGAAGAGAAAGACCACCACTCCGATGGAAGGACCAAGTGGAGACCGATGTGATCCCGCGGGGTCTCCAATTGGCGCCAGTTAGAAAACCGTTGAGGTAGTTAGATGGCCATTTAAAGAAGAAGTAATCAAACTTTGAGTTCATAAATAGCCGTGGGGGAGAAACCTCTGATTAACCGCATTCCTTCACTCTATGGCGAGCTCGCTAGTGTCCAAGAAATCGCCTAGCTACGGATTGACAGGACGTTATGCAGAAAATTCGAAACGATTGCGTGTTCTCTCCATAGGAAAATCCAACACACAAACATATCCCTACTACACATTAGTAGTATCTTGATAGCATATTTATTCCCTTCTTATCCAAAAAAAAAGGTGCACTCCTTTCAACAAGAATGTGCTCCAAAAGTCAAGCCTCATAATTGCTAACAAATAAACAAAGCGCAAAGACAACATCCTTAGAGTTCGTTTGCTAACTAACACCAAAAATGCTTTTCATGTTTCAATGGAATTTACACCTGCCCATTAGAAATTACGTTTGCTGTCCTCCCGAATAAGTAGTCAGCTACAATTTGGATATGAATAAAATTATAGGATTGTATAGGTATCGCATGCATGTACGAGTATGTGTTCGTATACGCGTCTGTGTGTCCTGCCAAATACACCTGATAACATCAAACGCGCATTCCCGAACACCATAATTCTTTGACTTGAACTTCGACTACTGCAGTCTTATCTCATATATTACACACACACACACACACACATGCATGCTCGTACAAGCACTTACTCGGTTTGGTGTGACTACTAGTCTTAGCATACATCCTTCGGGACACGAAAAGAAAAACAATGGTGATCTAAGAAGGTAAGGTGCATCTTTGTGTTATTTACTTTTATTGTTGTGGTAAGTCATGATTGCGTTTGCTTGCTCAACTCGCTTATTGAAGGCAATTGAGAGTGTGTTGGCATCTACAGTAGGGAACGTGAAAGTAGGGCCACATGACAATTGCCAGGTCCCTTCCTTCTAAAATGGAATCGTCACCCTTTCAGCTCCTTTATTGAATTTTGATATTGAGAAATTAAAAAAAATTTTAACGGCTTAAAGTTGCCATTTTTGATTCAAATATGAAACGGTTTTAAATGTTAGAGATTTTCACTTTTGATTTTTGAAACGGTTTAAACGGGTTAAGATTTGATTCAGAAAAATTCACGCATACATTTTCCACTTTTGATTTTGAAAATAAAACGGATTAAATTTTGATTTTGAAAAATGAAACGGCTATCAACGGCTACGATTTCTCTGAGGATTTCGAAAATTAACCACTTAGAGTTTCCATTTTGAATTTTATTTTGCAAAAGTAACTTTAGATTCTTCCCATTTAATGTTTTCAAACTAAAGAGGTCTTATCTGTTAGGGTTTCCATTTAGATTTTGTAATATCAAACCGTTTTTGATTGTTCCGGTGTATAGTTAGATTTTTAAAAATGAAACGTTTTTAACGGTTATGACTTCCAATATTGATTTTTGAAATTAAAACGGTTAGAAAGAGCTACGATTCCTCTGATTTTACAAATGAAACAATTCGAAGCGGTTACGGCTTTGGATTTGATTTTGAAAAATTATGTTATCTAAGTCTTCCGATTTGATTTTGAAAACTTAACTTCTGAGGCTTCCTATTTGATTTTGAAAAACTTAAGGGGTTCTTACCACTTGGCATTTTCATTTAAATTTTGAAATAGCAAACCGTTTTTAATGGTGAAACGGTTTAAACGGTTATGACTTCCAATATTGACTTTGAAAAATGAAACGGTTATAAATGGTGGAGATCTTTGTCAGGTGTTTCAAAATTGAGGCATTCGAGTTTCCATTTTGAATTTCAGAAATGAAACGGTTGAAAGCGGTTACGGTTCATACTTTGGTTTTGGAAAGATAACCTCTACGTCCTACCATTTGTTTTTGACGAGTTAATGGTTTTTAGGTTGCATTTAGATTTTGAAATATTAAACGGTTCCAAGTCTATTTAGATTTCGAAAATGAAATAGTTTATGTTTTGATTTTGAACAATAAAAAATTGTGTAAACGGTTACCATTTATATTTTGAATCTGAAACGGGTTTAAGCGGTTTTAGACTTTTAAAAATGAATCGGCTCAGTTTTAAAATTGAAATTCTTTAAATGGTTATGGTGTCCAATTTCTAAAATGTGAAACAGTCTTCTATTTGAATTTGGAATATTAAGTGATTCAAAACTATTTTGTAATGATTGCGGTTTCTTCTTTTAAAGTTCAAATTCTTAATTAGATTTTTGAAAAATGAAGTTGTTTGAACGGTTGCCAGTTTTGATTTTGAGAAATTTTGAAAAGGGTTTAAATATTTAAAATTTTGAAAAGTACAACGGTTCAAACGGTTATTTCGGTATAATTAGAAAACCTTAATGAACCGGTTTATATTTTGAGTTTGAAGTTTTTTCAATCGTTTCAGTTTCGGTTGTGAGAAGCACATTCTTTTCGTCAGTTGTTTTATTAAAGTATTTCTGGTTTGAAAAATAACAGATACAACTGTTATACATATATCTGACCTTATCTGAGGCTCGATGGAGATTCTGCAGCGTGTGGGTCTTCCTCCATCCAACTTTTTTTTTTATATAGCAATGAATGACTTGCCGTTTTGAAACTTGTAAGGCTCCTTAAAAAAAGTCCAAAAAATTGTTTGATGCCGTGTTCCTATTTTAGTGCGCGCAGCTGTAGATCATATAATTTATGTTGAGAGGCTAGTAAACGCGCTTCATTCGTATTATCCTAAATGTCTGCCTGTTTTTTTTCATGCTTCAACATTTTCTTTGTATCTTTTTGTTCGTTTTACCTTGCTTGCTTTGTTTTCTTTTCTTGAAATGAAACTCCTTTTTTTTCTAGAAATTTTCACTTTTCTTTCACAGGCTCTTTTAGCGCCATTGAAAAATGATGGTCAGTTAATTTGCACCTAAATGGAATGAGTTTATTTTCAACAATTCAAACACAGAGCCTCGTCTACCAATATAAATATGTATGTACCTCTCTGCTTGTTTGTGCGTCTTCTTCGCTCACACTTCGTATATTTTTATTTTAGAAATTCGTTGTTGCATTTTAATGATATGAGTCGTAAAATGAAATTCCACCTGCAATACCTCGAAGAGCACTTAATTACAGTGATTTCCTTTATCGAGCTGCCAATACCCAACATTTATTTAATCCGCCTCCTACTTTTTTGTTTGTTTCAAGGATAGATGGTTGGTTGGTTAGATGATCCTTTTGCATGTTTTTTTTTTTTGTGAAATTATATTCAAGGTGCAAGGTGCATTTTAATTGTATTAGCTAGAAGTGGTTGTGTGTGTGTTTATGCCTACGGTTGATTTGGATTTTTAATTGAGTTTCAGTGGACGTGTTGCCAATTGACCATCATTTTCTCATCAACTCAATCATGGTTTTTTTTTTTTTTTTTTTTTTTTGGGAGCAACACTCAGCAGCCCAACAAGGCGTCTTTAATCAAAAGCCACACAATCCAATGCATTTCATTTGAGTTTTAATTGAGTATTAGTAATTTTTCAAGTCTGCTTCTAGGATATTAGAACGCACCAGTTTCTGGGCTAGTAAAAACAGTTTATATATTTAACTCCAAGGAGAGTAAATGGACGGCCAGCCTTGAATTTATTTGGGATATCAGACTCCATACATGAGCGCTTAGTGAACTAATGTCGAAGAAGGGCTTTTACTTTAGGCCACACAGTCGCAGTCTAGAGCTTCGTTTTGGTCACCATAGCATCTCAACATTTATCTTCTTTGTCGTCCTAGCAAGAAGATCTTGTGATAGTCCTAAGAAAGCCAAAAAATTCCAAACCCTTCTGTGATCGCCCAAGAAAATCTGTAGGCTAAAATATTAGAGTAACAAATTTTTTCTTCTTTTCTCTAAATGACAGTCCAACATAGCGCGTCAGTCGCTCTTTTTCTCAGCCAACCGTTAGAGTGATGATCTTCCGTTCCTCTGTTTCCACTTGCAGTTCTTCGAACAACATGGTCTAGCCATCATTCGAAGAATCTTACGCTCAAATAATTCCAGAGCCGCTTTAACAGATCTTGTCAGGGTGGATAACGATCTATTTATTGGGAGAGAATTTTCTTCTCCATCCAACACAACAACAACCCCTATCGATGATGCCAATATTGATGTCCTCAATATCCCTACTCAATAGTCTAGCGAAAAGCACAGACCGTTTCATGAATTAAATTTGACTTCAGTTCTAAACATTCAGCTTCATTATGGGCACACTGCCTAGGATGTGTGTAGAACCAGGAGTTGAAGGATTCATCTTACAAAGCAGCTAAGAGAAGGAAAGTTTTGTTCTGATGCCATGCAAAAAGGGGCGGATGATTGTTCCGCCATATGAATATCAGTGCGATTTAGTTTCCGGCCGTATAAGGTTGGTTGGTTGGTTGGAGTGGCGAGTCCCAGTGACTCCAATTAGCGCGAGCGCGCCGTTTTGATACCACAGCTCGTGAACTAATCAATGAAGATTACGACAGAAAACTTGCGTGGTGGGACTATCACCCCTATATCCCAACGTCTCTTCCATCACCGGAAGGTTGCAACTGGGGCGCGTGGTATTGTGCTCCATGCCCATCCGTGCCGCGTGCGCCCCGACAGTCCGATGTCCAGTGAGGGCCGAAACTAATCTGAAAAGGTCCCTTCTGTTGTTCCTTAGCAGGGTCGAAGTTCGTGCTGCATTATACGAAATTGCAAGGAGCTCCTGCGCTTCTGAGAATTCAAGAGCCGACCCACTCCGTATCAGCTCAACGGCACACTCGTTTCCCTTGTTGTTACCATGGACCGGCACCCATATTAGAGAAAAGGCATGCCGACTTGCCAGGTTCATGGTCCACTCCCTGCACTGACCTACGGGGCTCGAAGTGATCGCATAAGATCCGGAGATAACTTTTGATTTTGGATCTCATCTCAGAGAAATGCCTCTTATTGCACACACGTCTAAGTAGAACATGGTGAAAACTTCTTCTTGTGGCGAGTTTGGAGATGTGCAGGACACCATCCTGTGGCACAACTTTTTTGTTGCTGCGGAATCTTGAAATTTCCTTCTTGTAGTCCTGAATATACGTTTGCCGCAAAGGCAGCTAATTGTCGACACATCTTTCTGAGCTTGAGGACGGATAGGTTTCCCAGTAGCGCTTAGAAGTTTCGAGTATTTAATCTGTGCCAAAAGTCTTTGACAAGTCTTAGGCCATGAGAAAGGTACTGCTATGAAGTCTTTTCTGTTTTGAAGCGCCAAGTTCTGAGTTTATATGGCACCCAGTGAAAGGACTTCCTGCCGATGGAGAGCTATACGCAAAGTAAGTGTCTTGGCTACCGGAGAGAAGAGGAAAGATTCTTTCTGCTACTCACTCTAGACTACTCTATTCGAGTGGATATGGAGAAAGTAGCTCTAGCCGGTAGGTAGCTAGCTGTGCTAACATCTGCCTTTAGAGTTCGTCTGTGCCTTACCATTACAAACCCTATGAGGGTGTGCTAATTCGTCTAGTCGCCACGAACCTCCTTCGCTTATCGCATCTTACATTCTTTCAAGCCAAAAAACTCCACTTGACCTACTCTTCCAGCCATGTAGACACCATAATTTTAGCAATGAAATGTTGATTCCAGTTTATTACAAAAGTTTCATTTAATGCTTTGCGACCTAGAAAAGGAACCATCATTTTAATATTATAACATTTGGCGCCCTTCGGCAATATTATTAAGCATTTGAGCTCATTTAAAAATTGGCTAAGTTTGACCTCAACGAGATTTTTGCTGGCAACACCTTCGATAGCTGTCAGTTTGAGTGTTGTACTAGTTGTTTTTGTAGTAATTGCGATTGTGGCATATTAACACCATCACAAACAGCTCCACCTCATACTCCTCAACAACCATCCACCGCCACTCATTAAGCTTATCACAATCAACTGAGAATAATTCACACCGCTTAGCCTCGTTCTGCTTGGCGTTTGAGACCAAAAAACCAAAAAAAAAAGTCCAATCGCCCAATAATGTGGCTTTGGCAGATCACGATTTTGTTGTAACAACAATAACAACAACAACAAACAAACAAACTATATACTTGTGCCACCCAGGCCCGTGCGCACGGGGGGGTTTTGGGGGTTAAAACCCCCCCCATGGCCAAATCTAAGTTGCAATAATTTTGAAAAAGTTTTCAAAATACAGTTTATAAATCTTATATTGAATCTTGACTAATAATTTTTGACAAAATTAGTTAAAATAATTTTACGGAAGAAGAAATTGGTGAAAGTTGCAAAGAATAAGGTTGGCCAATACATAACGTTCCTATCGACGAAAAAGGGCGCAAAGCTGTTTGTCGACGAAGAAAGGCGCAAACTTTTTTTTGTTTGATGAAAGACGCATTATAAATATCTTGAGAAAGAAAGACGCATTAAAATAATGTTTAAGAAAGAAAGGCGCTTTAAAATATTTTTTAGGAAAGAAAGACGCGCTTCGATAACTAGCTGCAATATAAGTTATTCAAAAAACGAAATACTAAATAAAAATACATACGTGTAATGGGTACTTGGGCTGGCCCAATTTTTTTCAATCCAGCACCAAATCCCTTGTGAAGTTTACTGTAATTGTATACACTGCGCCTTTCTTCCTCGAAATATTTTTTAATGGGCCTTTCTTCGTCAAAATATTTTTTAATGCACTTTTTTCGTCAAAATATTTTTTAATGCGTCCTTATTTGCCGCAATATTTTTAATGCGCCTTTTTTCGTTCACAATTTGTTGAACGCGCCTTTCTTCGTCGGTAGCGACGATAAGTCCGGCACTTTGAATTGCACTTGGAGCTTTCCGAAATTACAAAGTTGTGTAGCGTATGGGCATTTTTTTTTTTTATTTTACTGATGAAAACAGTGAGCAGTTTCAATTAACAGAGCGAATGAACTGCAAGGCTCAATTATATGAACGATTTCGAGTGTTTTCTGACCCTTTTTGTTGTAGGCGTAAAGAGAATTGTGAGAAAATGAACGTTGGAGAGCAGATGAGCGACACCGCTCAAATATTTGAATGTTTTCAAACATTTTCTGAGGTTTTTTTTTATTTCACCTAACAGAAGGTAAAGATCGCATTTTTCATGGACGTTTATCAATAGTCTGGCTTTGGTTTGTTAATCGTCGAGATCTAAAACTGCTCAGCTACAGAGAAAACCTCATCAGCTAAGTAAGGTAGATCAAAAATAGATGACACAATTAATAAATAATTAGTTGACAGCGAATAGTTATTGTAAAGAATAAAGATAAGAATCAAAGGATATGAAAGCAAATTGTTGATATGTATTTAGGATAGAAAGAATTGACTTTTTTATGCTGCATAGTGAGTCTGAAATATCAAACGTAGTTATAATCTTGACACAAACAACGAAAAGGCTCATTTAATTCAAAATTAGTTCGACACTGTTTCAAGATAAGTGGTTAAAATGTCTTGATGGACGAGAAGGTACATTGAAGTTCACTTCGCTCAAAAGAAACGGGCTTACGATTGAACCATTTAGTAATTTAGTCATGAAAACAGTTCCAAGCAGTTCCCTCCGACTAGAAAGGCTGTGAAGATTAATTAGTTTTAAGCGACTCGTATACGATGCTAAATTATACAAGGAATCCCAGTGAAGATCTCTTAAGGCAAATAGTAAAAATTGTTTTTGAACTGGACCTGGTACCGCGGGTTCCAAATTATAGGACCGTATTTAAGTATCGGTCTGACTAATGTAGTAAAGAGAGATTTAGTTACATAAGGGTCGCTAAATTCTTTAGACCATCGTTTAACAAATGCTAGAACGCCTCTAGCTTTATTGACTGTTACGTTAATGTGGCAGTTGAAACTGAGTTTGTAATCCATAGTAGCCCCAAGGTCAACAAAATCATACATTTGCTCAAGACTGTAATTGTTAATTGTATAGGAAGCTGGCTGTGATATTCCTCTCGAAAAACCCATGTACATTTCTTTAGATTAAGCGGCATATAATTTAAATCGTACCAAGTAACTAGTGTATTTAGATGTGATTGAAGCTTCTTCGAATGACAAAGCTTTCGAAAATTATATTTCGAAAATTATATTACTGTAGAAATATCATTTATAAACAACAAGTACAGAATCGGGCCAAGATGGCTTCCTTGACAATTTTTAAACACTACTTTTTGTGCTCTGTCGCTAAGGCAAGAAGAGATCTAGCGATTGAGACCCGGCTGGAAACCCAACTGATCCAGTTTATGCATAAGTAAAGAGTGACACACTTTATCGAAAGCTTTACTGAAATCAAAGTAAATTCAAGTAAGTTTGTAACGGTGGACTTTCCCTTACAGAACCCGTGTTGACAGTCGGAAATCAAGGTAGAGATAGGATTCGTAAGCTGATTGGTAACAATAGCTTCAAACACTTTTGGGATGGCAGAAAGCTTTGCTAAGCCACGATAGTTCTCTATAGAAGCCTTGCTTCCGATTTTATGAAGCGGAAGAAGAAACGACTCTTTTCATGCTTTTGGAAAAACACCACACTTTAGTGACAAATTGAACAAATTGGTAAGGGGTTGGTAAATATTGTTAGCACACTTCTTCAAGAAGCATGTAGGAATCCTATCAGGACCGCATTTAAAAGATTCCTTCAAGGTTTTCAGATAAATAAGAACATCATTGGCGCATATAGTTGGACAAATAATTAAATTGTTCCCATGTATCTCATAGGGATAATTTAGAAAGTCAGAATTGGTGACGGCAGAATAGTTAGAAGGGAAAAATTGCGCAAAGAAATTATGACCCAAAATAAATAAAAAACGACCCCAAATAAGCTTCAGAAAAACACCAATAAAAGGCTCCGAAAAGAGTCCAAAAACCCTCTGAATGGATGAATAAAAGAAAAGCACCAATTAAAGGGCTCCGAAAGGCGTCTGAAAAGCCTCCAAAACCCCTCAGAATGGAGGAATAAAAGGCTCCGAAAAAGGTTCAGAAAAGCACCAATAAAAGGCTCCGCAGTTCATTTAAAAATAGTCAAAAAACGCTTCAAATTCATCGAAATCGGACTCATTTCGGACTCTTTTTTATGACTCTGTTGGAGTTCCCGCGTAAAGCGATTTTTCGCTCCATTTGTGCTCCGAAAGAAGCTCATTTTGGAGAGTTAAGCTCTGAGAAATGAGCGTTTTATGATCCGAAAGGAGTCTTTTTTTGCACTTTTAGTTAGCTGGGATATGCCATCACATCACCAATTCTCTATCAAATACAGAAAAATGTGTACAACCAAAAAAATTTTCTTGGGTATAGTTTTAGGTATCAGAGTATGCAGTTTCAGAAAAGTTAAAGAACATTTAAATTTATGATGTATGGGTCTAGGTATCTGTTTCAGCAAATATGTTTATCTTAGTGAAAAATGTATGTGAATGCAAATCTAAATTAAAACCCCCCCCAAGGCCAATTCCTGCGCACGGCCCTGGTGCCACCTCTTAGTCTAAGAACTCACAACGTATCTATCTATTGATGGCCCATAGCCAACGGCCAAGTGGCAATGTTGAACTACTTAATACAACGGTATTACCTTCATTGCAGCAGCCAAAAACATAAAAACAAAAAAACAAAAACAAAATGCGCGCCAAACAGAAGTTGAACTTAACTTGGCGTTGAGGTGTTGTTGCGATTGCGGTGTTATTCGGTTGGTTGTTTGGTTGCCAGATTGTCTGCCCGCTTTGTTGGACTTTTCAATATTCGATAAAGAAAACTTTTAATGCAGCAACAGCAACAACAACAAGCAGGCTGCTGATAAGAAAATGAATAATGTTGGAATTTTCTTTAGAGTTTTTGTTGCTTTGGTGAACTTAAATGTTTGAGATGTACGGGTGGAAGTTGATAAGTGTGGACTTAAGCGGGCTACTTAGTGAGTATGTGGGATTAAGTGGGTGTTCTATGACTCTTTTGAAATCGGGTATCGTTTGCTTAAGACCCCTTTTAGTTTGTATGGGAACCTAGACTAAAGATTCCCAGTCCCTTGGAGCACATTTCAGGTTTCACTTAGACTCCTGAAGGTTGTTGCCCGCGCATATATCTGAAACCCTGATCATCCACATTTCTCAGTGTATGAAAAGCTCTGATAAATATGACAAGGAATCATGGCAGGGGCGGTTCAAAGGGGGTTTCGGATTTAAAAGCTCGCTTTTGAATCCAAAAAGTCATATTTTTCAGAACCTTTGGACAAAAGGTGTCCTAGATATAAATATTTGAGCCCTCCTTCCCAAAATCCTAGATCCGCCACATTGCGCATTGTTTCTGCTTTTCTTTTAATCTTCTTCTAAAGCGATTCTATATAAGAGACTCCAACAGAAACATCAATAGAGCCATGTTCTTTCGGGAAGTTTCTCAATTCAGAGGACAGTCTCATTTTTTTGCTGGGATAATTTGTTAATGTGATGGTTTCTTAGTTCCTTGTTTCCTGGAGAAAAGCCGAACGAATTTCGTTAAAGCTTTTCTAATAAAAAATTTAGAGCCAAAAGTCCTTTATTTATAGGAAGAAAAATAATTATTATTCAAAAAAAAAATTACACTGTGTAACAAAATAGGAAAAAAAAATTTTAAAAACTATTTTTTAGAAACTTTACAGAGCCGCACCGAAAACTTTTTATTAAACGTTATTTTATTATTTTTAATATTTTATTTTTTTAGGGTACATGCATTACCCTGTGTAACAAAATAGAAACAATTTTTTTAAAAACTATTTTTTAGTAACTTTATTTAGAGACCAGGACCAAAAATTTTTAAATATTTATTTTAAACATTATTTTATTATTTTTAATATTCTATTAGACAAATTAAATTAAAAGTTTTATGGAGCAATTTCTCTCGTAAAAATTTACACTGTGCAACAAAGATTTGAAAACACCTTTTTCGAGGGTACATGCTCGGAATTTCGAATAGCCCTGAGAATCCTAAAATCCAAAAAACTTTTTTTAAACTACACTGTGTAACAAAATAGAAAAAATTTTTCCAAAAACTATTTTTTGTAAATTTTACCCGAAACGAAAATTTTTTAAGATTTATTACTAAATATTGTTTTATTATTTTTAATATTTTGTTAGACAAATTAAATTAAAGATTTTGCTCCTCAACGAATTACACTGTGCAACAAAGATTTGAAAATACCTTTTTCAAGGCGTACATATGTAGGTAAAATGTTGGAGGCCTTATCAAACTAAAAATTCAGTGTTAGGGATTCTCTAAAAAGCCGCTCTAAATGCAACTTAAATTGTATTACTTTGTTACACAGTGTAATTTATTTAGAAAAATAACTTAAAAAACAATTCCTAATTAATTTTAGAAAAGCTTGAGATATGCTAACTTTAGGCAAGCATACAAAAACAGTCCACAAAACCTTCAATGAAATTCCTACAAATCATTGCACTTATCGTGCTCCCCTCGTAAATACCTACTTGCCCTTAGCATTATTCCTTAATACTGATAATGGCATGCGCATCTTACATTAAACGACAATCGCCAAGTTTCAAATCTCAGCAATTGACTGGAACACATTTCTTCCTCGCCTTACCGTTATCCAATCGAAAAAGCGCTTGGTGTCGTTGAAGTCAACCTATTTGATATCAAATGCCTACCAACGTACATATATTCAGAGGTATCTACAACTACCCGCAGTTCACCGTGCGTTCTCCATGGATAACAACTTGTCTTGGGTCATTGACTATTTTGCTTTTAATTAAACGTAAATTTTGTGTCGATAACAATTGACAGCTGCTGGATGGGCTTTAGTGCTGCTACTCGTATGCTATGGCCTAGGCAAACGTGCTGCTCTGTCAGCCAGCGCTTTTAAAGTCGCAGCGAGATAAGCAAGCTGTGAGTCTGGTATCTATGGTAACTATGAATATTTAACTTTTACAATGTGTTGGTTTTTTGTTTGTAATGACTTTCAAACTTTGTATGTTCCTAACGTTGGTTGGTTCTCGTTTTAAAACTTCACGTTTTATTATTTATGTGAATTCGGTTATTTGAAAATATTTTAATAGCACTTTTTATTAGTTTTTTCTTTTTATATCAAAGATTTGTATCGTAATTAATTGCATATCAATGTTAATGTTTATCGAGTTTACCTTGATTTGATTGCTTTTAGGGAAGAAAAGTTGAACATGTCATGTGAGGTTGGTTGAGGATAGGAGGCACTGGGAAGGAAAGTTGAAAATGTCATGTGAATTTCTTATGATGATGAGAGCCACTTGTATTACATTTAGAACTGTGCTCGCAGGGTGCTTAATTATAGGCTATGGAGAACTGGATACATTTTGTTGCTTGTTTTTACAGCGAGAAAATTTGAATGGGAGTTTCCTTGCATCAAAATTAAATTTTTAAAATTGCATTTCAAAAGCTATCTATGTACATTCCAAAATTTAAAAATTTTCCTTTTCTCCTGCTTTGTAAGGTTAATTTCTTCAATATTTAGGAAACTGTATTTAAAAAAATAATTTGACACTTACAACTTTTGAAAAACAAAATTTAATAAATTTCTAATGCTAGAAAATTTGTAATTTTTTAAAATTGTAAAAATTAAAGATTGGCTTTAAATTTTTGACGCAATTTTTTTTTATCTATCCAAGTATGTATTTCCTGAAATTTTCAGAAAAGTGTTCATTGATTTTTGAAAAAAAAAAATTTTTTTTTTGAACTTTGGTCTGAAAATAGTTGCTCAAAATTGAATTATTTTAAAACATAAAAATATAAAAAATTTTTTTTGCTTAAATTCCCAAACTCATATTTTTGGAAAAAATTACGCTCTTCTGAAAATTTCAGAACATCTTTAGGTATATCGAGGTATAATAGAAACAAATTCAGGTCTAAATTTTAAGGACGTAACTAAATTTTTGCCATTTGGGTGCATAAAATTAAATAAAATTTTTTTTTTCAAAAACATGGGAAATACAGATTATTTTTAAAACTTTTTTTCTTCAAATTTTTACTTTGATAACTTTTTTATACCTTAATTAAATTAGTATTGATAGAGAAAAAGTGAAAAATATTCTTGACTACTTTTGATCATTTTGAAACTATTTTCTATATATTTTTTTTAATTTTTCTTATTGTAAATAGGTAAAAAATAAACAAAAAAAAATAATAATAAACAAAATATTTTCGTTTTTGTGATTTTTTATAGTAGGTGAATAGATAAAAAAATTAAGTGAAATTTTTTTTTAATATTAAAAAGTAAATAAAAAAGCAAATAGTGAAACATATTTTTTTAGATTTTTGTTTGAGGATTTTAAAAATTTTTTTCATACATTGTAAATATGTACATAGATAACCAAATAAACAGAAAGTGGTGAAATATTTGTTTTGAGCTTATTTTGGAGATTTTTTTTGTAAATAGGCAAAAAACAAAAAAAAAAAACAAACAAACAATTAACAAACAAAATAAATTTTTTTGATATTTCTTACTGTAAATAGATAAAAAAAATTGTGAAAATTTGTTTGAATTTTTTTATTTTAAATATTAAAAAATATATAAACAAAACAAATAGTGAAACATTTTTTTTTTAATTTCTTTGGGATTTGTTTTTAAATTTTTTTTAGTGAAACATTTATTTGAAACTTTTTTTTTGGGGATTTTTCATTGTAATTATGTAGGTAAAAAAGCAAAAAAAAAATTGGGAATAAAATATAAAATATTTTGTTTTTTAATTTTTTTTCCATTAACAATAGTAAATAATAATGTTTTGTTTAATCAATTGGAAAATAGATAATAATTTAAAATAGAAATATTGAATAATCGATTTTGCGTACATATTTTCACATCCCTATTTTAATGTCTGTCGCTATATGGCTTTCAACCACTGTAAACTCACTAATCATCATCTACATATTTCCTGTTATTTTATTCGTTTCACATTTCCGCAAACACTTTCCTTTGCCTATTACGCCATAATAACGAAAATTGCGTAAAACAATAACGCAAAAAACAAACAACAACAAATTGAAAGTCAAACTCATATTTACTTTAGCATGTTATCCCGTAGGAAGCATCTGTGCAATTCGATTGTCGTTGGCACTCACATTAGAAGTGCGCCCCTCTCAGCAATTTAATCCCACCGTTACCATCTTGCTGTTGCTGCTGCTGTGGCTTTTCCTGCTCCACCTCCAGATTTTATCCTTTTGCTTTAGGCCATTTGTTTAGCTATTTGTTTATTTATGTTGCGCATTGGCTTTTTTGTTGACATTTTTGTTCACTTTTTGTGCAGTGACGTACTCTCGCAATAGTTGCAAGTTGTGTTGTCTGTCTGTCTGTGATGCAATCAATGTCAACTTCAATGTTTGTACTCGCTCTGCTCACAGATGACATAAGCATCTTTTCTTAAGTAAGGATTACAAAATTTGTGTCAACCTTTTTTTGTATTTGTTTTGTATTTCTTTCTCGGGGTTTTTGCTTATCCTTTTTATACCTAGTTGTGCTTAAACTAAAATACTTTTGTTCGTATAATGGTTATTTGGAGTGGATTGATAATATACTAGATCAAGCTCTACCCTCAAATAGAATATAATAGCACTGGAAATGGATTAAAACCACGCCTCTTTTTCTATATAGTAAATCTAAAAAAATTAGTGGTCCATAAAGGAAATTAATCAATATTTTTTATTTATCCCGCTTGTGGATATAGATACAAATTTTATGAAAATGGGCGTGGCATCACCCACATAAACAAATTAAAAAAAAAAACAATTTATGCGACTTAGCTCAAAAAAATTAAGCAGAAGGTTACTTTTTCCAACATTTAGCAAAAGGATATACTGTACCAAGAAAAACATAGCTAAAAGTATCTACTTCTTAGAAGTAGGCGTGGCACTACCCACATTAATTCGTAGAATTTTGTTTTTGAAGGGTATAACTTTTAAGTTCGTCGAGCAACTTTAACGAAAATGAGTGTCGGTACTACCATATGCGCCCACTAAACTCATAGCCACGCCCTCATTCTTCAAAGTGCCCCTAAACAAGACTACCCTAAAAAGATGGGCCCATCAATAAATATACTGAAATGATCATGACGATGAGCTGAATTAATTTAGTCATGCCCATCTGTCCTGCCCAAACTACTATCTCGGTATCAGCGATCTCTGGCAGAAATTTGGTATATGGCCGCCATTTTATAATATTTTTTTTATCATTTGTCGAAACCAACAATAAAGGACCAACATGATGTATATCCCTCATACAATTGATTCTGCTGGCTTTCCGACTTCATATCGTTCAATTAGGAAGGTAAGAAGTTCAAGGCACAGTTTGTAGTTATGACAGGCATGCATCCTTTGGCGCAGCCGTGTACAGCGCTCTCCTTACTTGCTCTTGTTTTTGTTTTTTAAATTTTTCGTTTGTTATTTATTTTCCATTGGCTTTGCATTGTCATCCTATACCCATCCATCCTCCTTTCCTGCTTTTGGCTAAATGTCACCATAATGCTGTCACAATGACTATGACACTTTTCCGACATATCCGGTTGTGTCTCAGATTTTTTTTGTTGTTGCTTTGCCACAGCATCTCCTACATTTTAACGCTTTCAATTTGGTTACGTTTGTTTGTTATGTTGTTGTTGTTGCATGGTTTTTTCTTTGCTGAACATTCAATAGCATTTTATTACTCGTACTCTTGTTGTTTTCTTCTTCTTCTTCATCTTTCACTTTTGTTTTGTAATTGTTTTTGTTACAGTGATTTTTTCGGCAAATTGCAAAGAAATTTTACACGTGAACAAATGAAAATTGTTTGTTAAGCCCTAATGTTTAGAGGCTATTTACACGGGTTTAGGCATTTAGAATTGCAGACACATACATACATAGACACACATACATTGGTTACATATGTAAAGGTGTAATGCAACAATGTGTAATAAGCGTGTCTCCTTCCTTATTCGCATATCGGTGACAATTCTCTATTTTATTTTCCTTGTTTTTTCCACATTTTCAAACTCAGACTTCCTCCATTAGCAAATCGAATTGGATTTTCGCCTAAGTAGGGATATAAAGACTTATGAATACACCGTTACATAAGCTCATACATATGTATGTAGTTGCATTTGTAAGGATATCGATACCAGCAAAACCATTCAAATTCGTTTACAATAAATGCGGAAGTTCAGCTGTTCGGCTACTGTTCGTTTATTCGTTTAGCTATTGTTTCTATTATTCGAGTTGTTGTTATTGTGCAATGTTCGAAATTGCATTAAAATAAAATTTAATTGTGGATTACATTCGTTTTGGGATGTTACGATTGCTTAGATAAAACACAAACTGAATTTGACTGGATGTGAAGGAAAATCGGTAAAATATACATCAACGGAATATGAAAAAAAAAAAAAAAACAAACGGAACCCACTTGGTTGTGATTATCTCTTCCTCATCCTTCTCTATGGAGCATCGAAGGTTTTAACAGGCATGATCCCCGTTTTAGGTACCCTTAAGGTGCTTCAGGAGAAAAATGATAATTTTTAGGTGGACCAAGTGGAAACAAAATTTTGAGGGCCTGCTATTCGTATGATAGAGTAAGAATTCATGGCCCACCGTGAAGCTAATAAAGGGCCCGAGAAACAAAAAAGTAGGGTTAAAACTTGACTTTTAGTCTTTTTGTAAAGAGAGCCGTCAATAAAGCTAATGATAGAAAAACGATAATGATGATGATAGTGAATATGGTAATGATATAACGGTAATGATATATGATGATGGTTTATAATGATAGTAATGGTAATGGTAATGGTAGTGGTAAAGAAGATGAGTAATGATATTTATGATCATAGTAAGGTTAGTAATAATCGTAATGGTAATGGTAATGGCAATTTTACCGATAATGATAAAGGTAATGGTAATGAAGCTGAGGAGCAATACTGATGATGATATTAAGGTCAATAATGTTGGTAATGGTAATGATATTGCTTACGATAGTGATAATGGTAATGGTAATGAATTATAATAAAAGTGCTTTGCGAAATGATAATGACACTAATAATGATAATGATAATGAGGTTTATAACGATTGTAATGGTAATGGTAATAGTAATGGTAATGATATTGGTTACGATAATGATAATGTTAATGGTAATGAATAATAATAAAAGTGATTTGGAAAATGATAATGACACTAATAATGATAATGATAATGACGATTATAATGTTAATGCTAATGATAATGATAATGTTTAAGATATGATAGTGGTAATGGTAATGGTATGTACAATAGCTATAATCATAATGTTAATTGTTGATAATCATGCTGATATTTCTAATGATAATTATATTTATACACATATGTAATGTTAATGATGATAATGAATGGTATTGAAAATCATAGTTATAATGGTGTTGAAAAGTTGGAGAACATTCAGTATAGCTGCAGTCTCTATTCTCTGCAAACTGCTACAGAAAGGGAAAATTTCAATCGGCTGGATCCAGTGACACCGACAGCCTGAAATGGTGAAAAAATTCCTCAAGTGAAGAAATGGTTGAACCGGTCTCATGGCGCGGTAGACTTCTACCTCACCCAATCATTAAGCGGACACAGTTACTTACGCGACTACAACAACAACAACTTCTGCGAATACCTTCACAGATTAGGAAAGGTTGAAGCCAATTATTGCCGCCCCCTTATCCAAGCATTGCATTACTACTCTAATTCCAGTTCTATGTTTTACAGCTTTGCTAAAGTTTTTTTCTAGTTCATATTTAACTTAAGAACTTTCAGCTGCATGATTCCATTCAATGTGCCATCAATAACCATTTGCTGTGTCACAGTTCAATGCGCGAACAAACGAAAGGAATCAAAAGAATTCATGTTAATTATATGGGACTGTCACAAACTAAGTCAAAACTTTTACAAAAGTACGTTTGCTTCAAAAAAAAAAAAAAAAAAAAAAAATAAAAATCCATCGTAACGCAATGTTGAAAACAGCGACACTGAAACGAATGAATACATATTTTTCAGCTAATTTTCGTTATTCCAAACTATCTTTACATAAATACAAACGAAAAAGTTTTTGCGATACGCGCAAACGATGAAAACTTTTAATTTTTACTCCTTTCCGTTTTCTGTCATTTGCAAAGCAAAAGAATGCGACACATACCCGTATATGAGAAAGCGCGGAGAAAGAGTGAGAACGAGATGCCAAGAAATTAAAGAAAATTTTGCAAAGCAGCAGGACATGGATATTTATTTAAATTATCAAATGGTAGGGAAAGCAAACAAGTCGAAACCGTAACCGTTTGTTTCATTTTTGAATATTTTTATCGGCTTTCCTAAGCAACGGAACCGTTTTATTTTTCAATACCGTTGAACCATTTTGTATTTCGAAAACTTAACCGTTTTCCAAAATTGAAACCTACACATTTGAACTAATTTATTTTTCAAAACCATAACAGTTTTATAATTCAAAAACTTAACCGACATATTTTCGAATATTTTTTTCGGCATCCTAACCAATTGATCCATTTGTTTTTTCAAAAAATCGAACTATTTGAAACATTTAACTTGACAGAACCATAACCGTTTGAACAGTTTGATTTCAGGAAACATAACCGTTTTAACCGTTTGATTTGAGAAAATCATAACCCTTTCATTTTTCAAACAGGAAAAAAACACTTGAACTGTTTTAACCTGTTTATTTTCAAAAACCTAGCAGTTTGTGAAATTGTATGTCTCAAATAACCGCTTAACCCGATTCCTTTTTCACTCCGAAAAGAACGCATTACTTAGCTCGTTAAGCAATTTATTTTCGCGAACTTTTGACCCATTGCGTTTTTCAATACCTACCCTAAAACAATGACAAATATATCTGCTGGACTCCTCTAATTCTTGTAACCATAACCCTTAGAACTATTTTATTTTTTAAAGCCAGTTTGAACTATTTTGTATTTCGAAACTATAATAAACTATAATTAAAAATCATAAGGGAAACCGTTAACAGATTTGGAGGGTTTAGATTTTTAAAGCCGCAACCAGAACTTGAACTGTTTGAATCGTTGCATTTTTCAAAACCATAACCGGTTCAACCGTTTCACTTTTTCAAAACCATATCTGCTGGAAACGGTTTATTATGGAATTCTAACCATTTGAGATATTTTTATTTTCAAAGCCATCATATATACATACGAGTATATCGGAATCATAACCGTTTCAACCAATTCATTTTATTTTCCAAACCATTTGCCTTTAGCACCAGTTTCATTCCTTGCACAAAAAAAAAGTGATGTCATACCGCTTTGCCATATTCAAAGTATTTGCAAAGCAAAACTTTCCAAGCGAAACTTTAAAATCGGCCAAGCGCGCCCTCTCTCTCTTCGACAAAACTTTTACTCTTTCCGGTTAGTTTTCAACAAAGCTAACGGTATGCTTGCTCGGTTGTTTTAGTTGTAGAAAATTCGCTTTGATTACCAGCACAAATTCTTGACTGCAAAGCAACGAAGAAAAAAACTTTGCCTTTGGATTGCTTTGTAACACAGCGCTGGCTGCATCCAACGTCAGCGGTCTTAGCTCATTAATCAACCAAAGGCCTTAAATGATGATGAGAACGATGTTGACGACGAAAACAAAAACAACAACAATTATAGAAAACAGCAACAACATTCAATATTTTTGTAATTGTAAGCGTCCAGTAAAAGGGAATTAAGAGCAAAGGAGCTAGAAAGTTGTGCGCGCCTCGGAGTTAGCAGCCAACAGCCAACAGCCAACAGCCACCCGATTACAAATTCAAATCCAATGAAGTTTAACAAATCATCAAGCAATTTGCTCATTGAACTATGATCGATCCGCAGTAACAAGTTTTTTGCACAAGTGCGCCGCATATAAGCCGACATTTGAGTTTAAGTCAAAGAAAGCCAACATCAACGCCGCCAAAAGTTTTAGTCAGCTCGTAACTTACGATGTGCAACTTTTGCTGACGCCGACTGCGCTGCAGTACTTTTCGCTTTTCATTCGCTCTAATTTTCAAAAGTTTTACGAAACTTTTATGATATATTTAATAAATTCTACGCTTAAACGCGGCAGGTGGTTCGTGTAGTGCCGTTATTGAGCGGTCACAGGCGCGCTTCGTGTGTAAATCACAGCTGCTGGCGTCGCCATTCATTTTGCTTGCATGTTGATGACATTCTCTTGGTTCTCTTAAAAATTCATTGCAAACTAATACAAGCAATGAGTGGACGAGTTTGCCTCCCATGGGGTGTGGATGCCATATATCAACACATTACGAGTATGCTGGATGACATGTGCATAAATCTTCTGATTAGCTTCTTTAGATATCGGTACATACTTTTGGATAATTTTATGAACATATTGAATGCAGGCTGCGGAAAATTGATAAACGTTTAAGAAAGTTTTCGCTTCTCAAATGGTGGCGCAGTTTTGAATGTTCTAGGCTAGGATATTCTAGGAAAAACCCCAAAAGACTCAATACCATTTCCTGCGAAGAGTTTGAGCACGACATTTCTTCCTTCCACAAATTTCTTTCCGAATCGTACTCTCAGTCCAAGATGAGCATAGAAGCTGTGGGGCGCATTACTCTTCTTAAAAGTTATCTATCCTTGCATTGGAAAGAGATGTGCCATTGTTTTTGCCTTTCCCGCTATACTCCCTCTCTCGACGTGAGACCCCTTGGGATACTCTTTGAGAATTCCAGAATAAAGTTCAGCCGAATGTGTGCGCAGCGCTTATTTGGGTGTTGTCCTGCAAAAGAGTATCTAAGCGGTTGTGTCTACTCGAACAAATCTCCCATTTGGCTACAGTCATCGGAAGATGGAATAACGCCTGCTTAAGGCGACTAAGGCCTTAAAGGTTTTGGAGGTCATTTTAAATCCCGAGGGACAGTGGCCATAGACGACATTAGTAACAGCCGTATAAGCTCTTCAAGGAAATCAACCAATCAAATCAGAGATGGTAGCATTCAGATAGTTTACCTTTGAGCAAACGGATTCCTGGGTAGCTGGAGCAGGTTGTGGGACCATGCCTGCAACGGGCATACTTAATCGGTTCACGCCTCTGTGATTGAACACGCACACGCCGGATAGTACCGTCAGTCCTGATCTAATTCCCACTGCATTTATGTGGATCGTCAGGTATTGGGGCTTAGGGCTTTGCCAATTTGCCAATGCTGGGGACAGTTGTCTTTATAACCTAAGTAAGCTCTGACAGCTACGGATGTGATGCCTTTCGCCTCTTATTACCCATCGTATGATCCAGAAGGTTCAACTGGTCATACCAAATCGCTACCATGACAGTCGGACATTCGGTCAAGGACTGTCAATTCGACATCACTCCCCGATACCTTCGTGGAGTGGTGTGTTTGTTAACTCAACAACAACTACAACTATAATTAAGGCCCTCATCGGTGCCCCCCATAAATTCAGACAGAAAAAATTGAGTAAACTTTTTTCAGAAACACATTTACGGCCCACTCGTTATCTAGATTTTTATTTTTATAACGATATTATAATTGATTTTTTGGTTAGGTTTGAATGGGTTGTGCTGCACTTAATTGGTAAATATTTCAAATTATGAGCCATGAGCGGCCATACGTTAACCCATTGAAGACCTCAAGTTTCTTTTAACTCTGAAATCAAAATTTTTCTCATCAAAATAGTTTTACATAGGCTTAAGTAGTTGATTTTAAGCGTTTTCACCCTTTAAACGCCATGTCTTAACCCATTGGTGACCCAAATTTTTATATTTATAATTTCTAAATAAATTTTTTTGCCGGTATGTTTAGCGTTATAATACAAGTAATTATGTATTAACCCTTTGGTGACCAATTTTTTTTTCTGTAGTATTCAAAATCAAATTCTTTTGATAGGAGTTGCTATAAATATTTGTAAGGTTCTTTGGCAAAGTAGCCTATCTAAACACTGAGAAAGTAAATATTCAGATCTAAAAATTCAGAAAGTAATGAGACGGCAGAAAAAAATTTAATTTTCCGTCTCATTACCGTCTCATTACTTTCTGAATTTTTAGATCTGAATTTCACTTTCTGAATTTTAACTTTCCAAAAAAGATTTCTGAAAAAATGTGTTTCTGAATTTATGGGGGGAACCGCCGTCATCATATTTAAGCTATAACTATCTTACCATTTGGAGAATCAAGGATTACTCATTGTTCAGTAGGGATTTAGATAGCGAAAGATCGGCCAGTGTTGTAGTGGTAATAAGATGGGTGACCTCAGAAGGGCTCATTTGGTCAGTATCTATGGTCAACAGCAATCTTATGTGGCTCTTCAATATGACTTCAGACAACAAACCAATCGAAATAAAAAAGAAAATATTTTCGTGGTGAACTGAGCTCTCAGGAGAGTCACTTATCATTATCGATCTATTTTGATTTCGCGAAACTGCCTAGAACCAGACACAAGTTCGTCTTGAAGAAGTCCGAAGCGGCAGAAGAATGTAAGGTAATTAAGTAAGTCGAACAACTCTCAACTGCAGCTGAAATTTTTTTGTGGTTCCCAGCCGCATAATAACCATTTAAATGCAAATTAAATTTTATTAAAATTCAAACAACCAAATTTTATGAAGAAATACCTTTCCGCATTTCATGATCTGTCTAAATAGCATTCAATCCAATTGCGAGCATCCAAAAACTCACTCAATTTCACTACCTGAGCATTCCTCTCGCCATTGCATGTCAATTTCATAGTAAATAACTGGCCACAGAGTAATTTCCAAAAACAAAAGTCGCTAAAGAAACAAAACAAAAAAAACGCATTAAAATCAGTTTCACCTGCATCCTTTTAAATGACAACAACAACAAGTATTTGTACTAAAGAAATACTATACAGTTCGACACAGCAGGCAAGCGAGTTGTAGAGAGAGCGGAGACAATGTTAGGGCGAGTCAAATTGAGAAGGTTGTATGTACGACGAGGAGTATTTGTGATTAGCATTTGAATGCGTTAGCTGCAAGGTGCAATCGTTTTTCGTTTTTCGTTTTTATGTTTTTATGTTTTGTTTCTTTATTTGTTGCGCTGCGGCAAGACTTGGCCCAAATTACTGTGGTTGAATCTACAATCGAGCCAATTCCCTTAGCAGCGCATTGGTTAAGCCAAAAAAACCGATTGGAAAGAGGCAAGTAAAATCGAAATTCAAACGAAGCCAACAATCAGCGGCGTTCATCAGCAGCGCTCGGTTGATTATCATTTGTGGCCAACTTTTTTGTGTGCTGGACCTTTTTCTGCTTCTTCTTCTTCTTCGCCACGCTGCCTGTTATATATTATTGGTTTGCTGTTAGTTGGGGCGGTTTTTTTTTGTTTGTCTTGCATTTACCTAGCGGCGCACAGTGTGCTATTTTCAAGAGCTGAAGGAGAAAATTGGTTTAAAAAAAATTCGATGATAACAAAGCTAATTTAACTGCTCATTGTAGTGACTGGATTGACTATATTTTTTATTGTAAATTGAAATTGAATAATCAATTGATTGCATTGCTCTCTCAATCATGAATGATTATTGTAATTCCTGTCAAAATTAACAATTACTTATTTAGCAAAATTAAAAAATTGAAAACAAAAATTAAAAAAGGTTAACAAATTAAAAAAAAATAAATTGAAATAATCAAAAAAAAAAAAAAAAACTTATACAATTCCAAAAATTTCAAAAGTAATCTAAAAAAAATTTTTTCCAGCAGTAAAATAATCAAGAGTAATCCAAAAAAAATGTTGCATTGTTTTTGATTATTTTTTGGTATTATTGCAGACACATTTTTGATTATTTTAGATTATTTTCAGCAATTACTTTTCTATTAAAATTAAAAAATTAGCAAAACAAAAATTAAAATAATGAAAAAAAAATTAGCAAATTTCAAAAGTAATCTAAAAAAAAGTTTTTCCAGCGGTAAATCAATCAAGAGTAATGCAAACAAAAAGTTTATTGTTTTTGATTATTTTTTGGTATTGTTGCAGACAAATTTTAAAAAAAGTAAAGTAAAATAATCAAAACATAAAAATTTATAAAATTGAAAAATTTGCAAAAGTAATCTAAAAAATTTTTTTCCAGCAGTAAGAGTAATCCAATAAAAAAATTTTTTGTTTTTGATTATTTTTTGGATTTTTGCAGACAAATTTTTTATCATTTTATATTATTTTTCTCGATAGTCAAAAATAATTCCAAAAAGTTTTTTTTTATTGTTTTTAATGACTTTGGATTGTTTAAAATTTTTTTATATTTTTTTTCATATTATTTTCAGATATTTTTTTAAAAAAATCATTAAACACCAAAAACAATGGGTAATCAATCATTAGCAGGCTTTTCCAAAAAATAATCAATTCAACAGATAATCATTACGATTGGTTATCATTAATTAAAAGGGCTGCTCAAAACCATATATGTATATAATACTACTACTAGAATAGTATTATATATATGCTCAAAACATAGTGAAGTGCTCAGGGTTGATTGATCCGTGATCATAGCACATTTCTTCTCCCACTGTAAGCAAATACGTCACGTTAGCTGGCACTGCTAAGAGTCAAGCACAAGCAGAATCAGTGAGAAATAGTCAAAGGCTACAGGAAATCAATCCGGTACTCGGTTCTCTGACTAGCGATATGGTTCTCTCTCTGTCAAAAATGGAAATCTTATGTCAGAAGAATTTTTGCTGACTGCTGCTGGTACAACTGTCAAACGATCAGCTGTTTTTGGTAAACAAAGTTCAACAAAATAAAACTAGCCTTCGAATTGCTTATTGGGAAATCGAATTTGTATTTTGAAAATAAATAGAATACATGAAAATAAAGTCCAGTGAACTATTTATTTTTATCTTCTTTTATTTACACTTGATTAAAATGACAGAAACTACATTTTTTACTAGAAGTCAATCTCATAATTTTGAATGTTATTAGCTTTGTTGACGTTAAAAACTTGCAAAAAGCATAAGTAAAATGAAAATGACGTAAATCTCTCTCGAAACGCCAAAAGTAAAAAGTTTCAAGCGAACTGGGGGGCAGTAAAAACTTGAAGCGAAAGCAGCTGTTGCCATTTTGATTGGTTGAAAGTTCAAATTTTTAAATTTTTGTTGTTGCTTTCCCTTGTCACGATCAGCTGTTTTTTACGGAGTGGAATTCCCACAGTGAAAACTTGTAGCACTCTCTGTCAATGAACTGTCAAAATGCGCTCTGTAGCTGGAAGTGGTTTGTGTAAGCGAACGCGAACACTTTTTCAGTAAAAATTTTATAAAACTTTAATGTACGCGAACAAAGCTGTTCTCCCGCTCTTAACCGATTTTTAGTGTTTGGCAGTTTGACTAGTTTTAGTAAGAAAAAAAGGGATACGACTAGTTTCTACAATTGTTTACAGTAAACGGTATTTAAATATTTTATAAATAAAGAAGACTCTCTTATTAAAGAATTTAACTTTTGTCTACTCTTTCTGCGCTAAAAATACAAACTATTTCAGATAGCGTACACCTTCTGTCTCTTTCTATTTGCTTCATCTTCCAAATAAACTAAACACAGTATCTACTAATAATGAGAAAGTCTCAGTCGAGAGTAATTTTTTTTTTTTTGAAAACTCTGTGTTTTTGAAAATTTTCCTTAGCGAAATGTTGAACAGAAAAAAAATTTCAAAGCTCTGTTTTCGAAAAAGTACTATTTAAATACCTACCAGCCACTACAAAATCGCTTTGATTCTCACTCAATTTCCACATTTTTATCTGCTCTCCAACCTGAAAACACACACCGTGCGGCGTCAGTTTTTTTTCTCCTCCCTTCAACGGCTTGCCTGCAATTGCAGCTGGAAATTTTTAAATTTCAATTTTAATACATTTTTTTGTTGTTGCTGTTGTTTTTGTTCTGCAGGCTTTCAACATTAACTGATTATGGCTGTTATTATGTTTTTTTGTTGTATTTGTTTTTTTTTCATTATTAGTTTATGCACATTCCTTTTTCATTGTTTGTTGTTTTTATTATTATTTTTGTATTGCATGTCATTTGTTTTTCATTGTTTTCTCGTTTTTGTCTCTTTAATTTGTTTTGTTGTTGTTGTTTTTGTTTTCGGTGCGCTGTTGTCATTGTTGGCATCGATCGATCCATCATCAATCAAATCAGCGTTGTCTCATCAGCATCGATGGCATGTCGAGAAAAAGTAAGATTGAAGATTGTCTCGCTGGCTGGCTGGCTGGCTGGCTGTCTGTTTGTATGACTCTGGCTGGTTGCTTTGACTCAAGTTTGACTTTAATTCGTTTCGAAGTTATGAATAATTTTGAGCAGCGGTGAGGGGGGAATATCAAGTTAAATAAACATTTTGTATGTTAATAGCATGTTTAGGGTCGGCTAATCGATTAACTGTGCATATTTATGTATGAATGTAAATATGTATTTTGGTATGTTTCGCTGCGGGCCGTACAATGTGAAATGTGAAAATCGTTGCACATTAGATGATTTTTGAATTAATTAAAATATGAATTTATAATAAATTAACAACAAAATATTTGTATTTGTAAATGTTTATTTAGCGCAGTCTTTGGCTGTAGGCAAATTATGCAAAATATTTACGAAATTGATAATGGCGGGGAGAGTTGATTTTATTAGAGGCTAATGAGTTTGATTTATGGAGGCTGAACTTAATTTTGCTTGATTGATTATCTGCAGTAAGCTTGAAGATTGGGAAAAAGGTGGACTGAATGCATTTATGCAAAATGGGATTTTTTCTGCCCTTTTTTTTGACACATATTTTGCAGAAAATTAATTTCTTAAGCTTGAGCGGTTAGAACTTAAAAGGAGTTTGAGATGCATATCGCTAAACATACCGGCAAAAAAATTTATTTCAGAATTTTAAAAAAGTAAAGGCATTTAAAGGGTTAATACATGACATGGGTTAATAATGTAAACATTTAATTTTTAAGTGTGCAGTAATAGATCTAACATAAAAATAAATTTAGAATTTATAAAATAATGAAATGCTACTCTGTAGTGGAATTCACTAACTTATAGCGATTCGATTCGGTTCGATTTTTCGAGATTTTCAATAGCGATTCGGTCGCTTGCACTATCGGATATGCGATTCACTAACTTATCTATAACGATCCGTGCAAAGGATTTCTAATCTCGCTATATAACATACTCTATGTTCTCAAATGCCATTTTTTAATGATAATAATATATATATAGTATTATTATTCCAATTTTTAATAAAAAATTAAAATTATGTGCATTTTATTTAACAACATAGAAAACAACTGCAAATTATGTGTCGTTTAGTTTGCGAAACAGCTGATTGCGAATAAGCGAAAATCGAGAAAAAATAGTTAGTGAATACCAAATATCGTGATAAATATCGGTATGCTAAAATGTCGATTGCGAATGTCGTAGTCGAAGTTAGTGAATTCCAATACTGAGGTGAATCACTTTATTTCGTTATTAATAGAATAGTTAAGGTAGTCAATGGGTTAATGCATGCATTTGAAACTGCAAATATTTACTATTGAAGTGTAGAGCAATTTATTTTTTCATATAAAAAATTATTTAGATATTATGAAAACAAAAATTTAGGTCATCAATGGGTTAAGACATGACGTTTAAATTGTTAAAACGCTTCAAATCAACTACCTTAGCCTATGTAAAACTATTTTGATCTGAAAAATTCAATTTCAGAGTTAAAAGAAAATTGTGGTCATCAATGGGTTAACGCATGGCCGCTCATGGGTTATAATTTTAAATATTTACCAATTAAGTGTAGCACAACCCATTCAAACCTAACCAAAAAATCGTTCATTATATCGTTATAAAAATAAAAATGTAGATAACGAGTGGGTTAATGCATTACCGTAAATATGTTTCTGAATATTTGCTTCTGAATTCTTGGTTTCTGATAAAAGTTTTCTGAATTTTTCCTTCTGACTTTTAGTTTCTGAAAAATGATTTCTGAAAAAATTGTATTTCTGAATTTTTTTTTGTCTGAATTTATGGGGGGCACCGACTTATCTAGACTGGATAAAGAGAAGCTAAAAGTGTTTGCTACTGTGAACGAAACGAAGACCATGTATTTGCATGACATCAAATAAAGTATTGGCGCACCTGAGCCTTCGTATGATTAGAAATTTCAATTCGAGAGGAGTTCATTAAAGTTTGTCTAAAATTTAAAGGATTTCGGCTGAGTAGGTAATCGAGAAGTAAAGTCTACTCTTGACGAACAAATATCATGCTCTACAGACCTGCCAGCATTCTTAGTCGACATTTTTTTTTGAGTCATGGAAAGTTTTGAAAAAATTCGGGATTAACCTTGGCTGAAGTAGGTATTCGACAGAGAAGTTCTCCGGAAAATACACCGAATCTCATTTCAGGTAAATAAGAGACCATGTCCAGTAGTATAATTCTCAGTTGATACCTTGGCCTTTAGACAAGCTCTTAAAAGGAACCTGTTTCTTGCTTTCGGATAGTTTGGTGAAGTTGTTCCCTTCGGCTTTTCTCGCTTCATCGGCTGGTTTAACTTTTGCTCTGGAGTAGACTGATGCGGGAACAAGTTAAGATAAAAAGATAAAACCCACCTAATAAGATGGATAGCAGATTAAAGGCCAAAGTCAAGGCTGGACTGGCTAACCTCAGGTCCGGAAGTATGCCCCCCCCCCCCCGATTTCTGAGAAGAGTAAGGCAAAGGACTCCATAGGTGGTTCTAATAGACCCAAGTTATTTCACTTAAAGGGATGACTGTTAAACTTTGACACGCAGGGACCAACTATGAATTCTGCTAATATAACAGGGAAACCTCTAATTGATTCTGAAAGTCAAAGCTTCAAGCGGTAAGATTTAAGCTTGCATAGACGGTACATTCTTCGGTTCTTGTACACTTTTGGGGCATACTATCTTAGGCAATGATTTTCAAAAACCTGATTTAGTATTGAGGCAATGATTGAAGAAGCTTTTAAGAATTTCGACAAGAGTGGTTCAAAATTAACTAAGAGCCGAAGCAAGCCCGACTAATTTTTGATTGAGCAGTGGGATGGTTACATTAGCGATCAATGAGTTGGGGAGATATAATTGATATTTCCATGAATCATACTTTTATATAAATTTTTAATTCTGATATAAGAATCTAAACTGGATCTGAAATTGTTTTTTTTCATATGAAAACTCTAATTTGGGATGATTCTTGCTTTCCCTGAAAAATTTGATACTTCAAGAAGCTAGTACACTACTCCAGCGCTTGTAAGTGCCTCGTTGAGTATATTTGTTAACCAACTGCAGCATAAATTACGCAATTGCACAATAGATTTTGGTAGGCGCTTCCAGTTTTGTGATGGCGCCTAAAGCGTTGAAAACTAATTAACCTTGAATTACCACGCCCACGCACCTGGAACAACCGCACTATGATTAATTTAACGCAAATCGAATTGAATTAATACAAAGGAAATACCCGCACACACGAGCATATGTATATAGATTGCTTTTGCTTTATAATATTGGGTAAATAATACATAACAGAAATGCGTGAATGTCAGGAGGATTAACAAACAAAGAGGCAAGTTGGTATTAGCATTACAACAAATACAAACCAATAAGCGTATGATGCATTACTACACTACGCAGCGCTTTCCCAGTCAGCAATTTGAAAAAGAGACTGCCTTGAGTTCATGCCAAAAAAGAGTCAAACGCGCCGCAACTGGGGATGTATAAGGAGGATAGGAAAGCTAGCGCGTTGTGTGAAATGTCAAGGAGCGCTCCTCTTCAAGTCGCTCTTTCTTAACGCTCGATGCATGCTCCACCTAGGTAAAAGTGAATATAGCTTTTTGTTTTGTTTATGCTGAAAAATGTTTGCTGGGATATAGCGCCAATATTTGTTCAAGTCAAGTGTAAGAGGGCTTTCATCAAACATACGCGCATACAATTATTACGCATATATGTATGTAGGTACTCGCTCAAGCGCTTTGCGGTGGCGCGGATGCGGGCGTTGCCCATTAAGTTGTGGCGCACATTTAAGTGCTTGAGCGCGCAGCGTTAGCGACGGCGCCGTCATGGTAAACAACAAAACATTTCAAATACATGGGTTTGCCACTGGTCAGTAGTAGTGGCCGCATAAATAACCACAACACTAATAGCAACAAATACAAAAACTACAAACAAAGGTTGCATAACAACAACGTACAATTTATTTAAGATTTTGAATAGGCTTGCAAAGTGCATTGTGTTGTTATTTTAAATAATATCCACACAAAGCGGTAGATGGACGCGCCACCATAGCAATGATCCATCACGCGCGCGGTCAATACGCGCAAGTAGCAAATATGTAGCGCGGCAGTAGCAATGCTTTATGTATAACATAGCGCGCGTCAATGGCACAACATGGAAATGCAATTTATGTAATTTATACCATTCAACAACAAAATGTTGTATATATCCGTTTCGATTGAATTCAATTTCTGTTGCGATCAAAAAGTGATAGGCGCGCACAAATGCTCGTTAAGATATGCAACGCGTCATGGCGCGGTATACAAGGCGATTGTAAGTGATTTGATTATGTTTGCGGGGCGGCGTATGCGCGCACCACTGCAGGCTAGCAGGCAGGCAGGCAACGCAAGGCAAAACTCAACAGTTTATTGGAGCTCGCTTGCGTCTAGCGTTCAATGCGCTTTAGATTTATGCGCGTCAGTCGACAAGATGTGAGCGCTGATAAGACAGAAAAACGCATTAAGTGGCGATGTACGAGCGCGATTAGCTGCCACACCACCAGTGCACCACTGTTGCGCGCGTCGTTATGATAGGCAAATCAAAAGCACGCACATTGCGGCCAATCAAGGTCATCAAGTCACACAAACAAAATGTATGTACATATATGCGCTGTGAGGTGGCAGGTAGGCTAAACGCGTACAGCAAGTAGCACTTTTTAACTTGCAAACTTTTTTTTTTTTATTCTTCATTCTCTGCTTTCGAATGTTCTATTCAGATTTTGTTTTGCGCGCGCTTTAAAGATGCTACGTTCGATAACTTCTGTGCTGCCATATGCGCGTTACTAAATTAAATACCGCCACGTTGGTTGCGTTTAGCGCAGCATCTACAAATGTATGAAAATCACATCAGAAATTGCAAATCAGCATCCTGCCAGCTGTCGTTGTTGCTAAAAATTCTGCTGCGCGTAACGCTTTCCCACACTCTGGCCCCAAAATACGTTGCGTGCTCATTCGTTTCACATATATTTCCACTATCTGTGCGCCAGTATCTTCTGCTCCAACGTCAATATCCTTTTTATTCAGCTGGTGGAATTGTTGCCCTTTTGCAGTGCTGCGATTCATTTTCGCACCAGCAGCAGGATGTAGCATATTCGTTACGCTTTTGCTTTACCGCTTCTCACACTCTACACATTGTCGCTTTCTACGGTATGCTCCTGCGCGCAAAACAAAAATCCTTCTTTGGCGTCGCTATTTAATAGCAGAACAGACTGTTTGCATCGGAAGCAATTAATCATTGAATAATGTATGTCCGCATTGGTCAATGTTGCCGCGTTGTATCCTTTTGCTGGGATGATATCCTTGCATCCATTGCTGTAAGTTCATTCACTGGCGAGGTGAGAAGAGTTTTTTTTTTCTATTTTCTCGCTTCGAATTTAGGGTGATACTTGAAAGCTTCAAATTTAGTAGAGCTGGTGGTTTTGAGAGCACTGAAGCTCCTTGTTTGTCATGAAACTCTTTCCAGACGTTTGCATTTTCTCGGAAGGCTGCTTAGGCTTCCGTAAAATGTGTCTCCGTGTGGTTTGACTCACCCCTTCAAGAAATTACGTCAGTTTGAATTTTCTAATCGAAAAAATTGTTTGGTAGGTATTCAAACTGTACAGGCTCCCCTTTAAGAAATTACGTCAGTTTGGAATGACAATTCAAACTTCACTAGTCAATAAATTGTTTAGTAGGTATTCAAACTGTAGAAGCTCGTAGGTATTCAAACTGCACAATTAAGTAGGTATTCAAACTGTACAGGCTCCCCTTTAAGAAATTACGTCAATTTGGAATGACAATTCAAACTTCACTAGTCAAGAAATTGTTTAGTAGGTATTCAAACTGTAGAAGCTCGTAGGTATTCAAACTTTTACTTCTTGGCAGTGAACTCCTGATCTACAGCTGAGGCACAGCATAGGAAGACACGTGCCAGTTTGGCTTGGTTTTGTTTCAGATACTGCAATAATTTGAAGTCTTACCTATCCAAATTGACTAAGATTTAGATCTATCTACCTGGTTCAGACTGAGAACCAATTCTAGCTTCTAAGAGCGCGAGTCACTCTTTTTCAAGTTATTTAGGGATTCTTGCCTATTTTAAACTTTTGCATATCCAGACTGAGCACACTTCTTAGAGAGATTAGAGTCTCAGTATACGAAAAAGTTCTAAATTTTTTTAGACTCTTTAAGATTCACCCTAATATTAATAAGTATATGTATACACCGAAAAGTCCTGGCCGTAAGAGACAATCAAATTTCTTACTGTGAGAAATTCGCAAACCATTGAATTTCACTTAAAGGATGCACAGAAGGTCATACTTCCGTCTGAAAGTCATTCATATATACCTCCACAAAGACACTGGAAAATCAAAGTTTTTAATAACTACATATGTACGTACATACATACACATATTCATACGTTTAACCCACACATATGTAACTACTTTACACTACAAGTCAACCTGGTCTGACTTTATTACACGTACAATATCCGTTTTTGCACGATGTCTTACAACGATTCAGATTTTGTTTTTTTTTTTCTGGAGCTGATGTCCCGCATTGAATTGTCGCCTCGGCATTGTCGTTCTCTTCCGGTCGTTCATTATCTTTAATGTGAAAATGTTGCCGTTTTACTTTTATAGATTCATCCGATTTTTATTGGCTCATTTACAGATATGAACATGGAGCAAAAGAATATATAGATATATGGTAGGTATAGCTACAGTGGCGTTTCAAAAAATAGCAATGAACGTTGAAAAGGAAATACGTTGCAAATTGTGAAGTTTTTTGCTTTAGACTGAGGGTTTTTAGTTGAATGGAAGTGTGGGCGGTGGTTATTTAAGACTCTAACCCAACTGACTTCAGGATCGTAGAGATGTGGACCTACTCAAATCTCGATTATCGGAAACTTAGACAAATATGGACAAAATAGGTTCGACAAAGCTCATGAAACATTTGCTTCCTTGAAATGGATAGTATATTTTCTATACCTCGAATATTAACTGTCTTATGAGTAAAACCGGAATAAAACTTACTACGTCACTCCTTTGGAGTTTTGCGGAAACAGCTAAGAGAAGCAGGAACCAATAAGAGATCTTCTCTCCACACATATTTTACACTGAGTCGTGTGTGACTTCGTGACTAAAATGTTTTATTTTTCAATACATAAAATCACAGCTGCTAATAATGTTGCTATTTTTTCAAGCGCTACTGTCATATATGTATATATTGCTTTTATCGATATATTGGCTCATTTGGCAGCTGACTGGAAGTTGTAAAATTTAATGATAAAGCAATTCAGCAGATATCTTAAATTGGTTTGCTGTGCAATGCAGGAGAGAGATGGAGGGAGGAAAAAAGGATATTTTATTGATTTCGAATACTGTCTGGCATATGTAGGTATTTTAATGATGTGCGATGGATATGTACTGCGAATTTAAGATATTTAATACAAGAAATATTTAAACAAATTACGAAGAACTCTTTTTGGTGAATTCAAAGTTTTTTTTTCGAGAGCTTCTGCGACCAATACCGATAAACAGGAGATGTCAGTGCTATTTTGTGTGAAAGACTCATTCCTTCCGAAGTTAGGGAAAAGAATTTTTTGTTGGAATTTTTATGAAGCACCAAGTTAGGTGGAGACATATTGGGATGTAGAATTGTTTTCTGTTTTATTTTATTTTATTTTATTTTATTTTATATTATCTTATTTTATTTTACTTTATTTTATTTTATTTTATTTTATTTTTTTTATTTTATTTTATTTTATTTTATTTTATTTTATTTTATTTTATTTTATTTTATTTTATTTTATGAAAAAGGATGAAAATTGGACTGTTCAGACTGCTTAGGTGGGTTGAGATGAGGGAAGTAGCTATTTTGGATTGTAAACATAAGATATGAGAATAAGCGATAGCGTAGCTCATTAAAGGCGTCCAATATTATTTACAAATATTCCTACTGAAGATCATAGCGTTGAAGTGCCGGATTGGAAGAGAAGGTCCTCGGAGGTATATCGCGGGAAATATTTATTAAGTAGTAGTAGTAGTAAGGATCATATCGCTTCTCACCCATTAGAAAAAAATAAATTACATACTATTAAAATTGCTATCTTGCTGACGATTTTTCCAGGTAACTTTCTTGGTTGAAGCTAATGAAAGCCGTACGAAACGGTCAAGGCCAGTGAAATTGTATCCTTGCGGCTGAGCACGTTCCATTCGTTCAGCCAGCTATTTAGCACAAACATTAGATGCAGCTGATTAAGAATTCAAACGAAGTGTACAAATATAAAACGCTAGCGCAATAAACACAAAATAATCAGTGAAAAATCGGCTGGAAACTTGACCTCGTCATTAATGATTTGAAGCACTTTGAATCAGGACAACTCACGCTCTTTGTGAACCATCGCACCTTCCATGGACTGTGTTGCTTTTGTAATCATTTTTAGCTAACTCACTTTTGTTTACTTTAATGACTGACATTTCTCCTGCTGACAAGCGACATGCACGTCAAGGCCAACTATGAAAGCCAAACTAAAAGCAATGATGAGCTCAATTATCCTTGAGAGTGAGTCTTGTGGTGTGCCTAATAATGGACGCTTGTTGCATTTCTTCCTAAGTACCACATTTTTTTGGTTTGAGTAAATTGTTCAACGATTTACATTTTCTGAGAAGTTGCAAGCAAATTGTAAAGTGCATTAGTAATGGAATTATACAGGGTGTGTTAGGTTTTTGATGGCACGAAAACTTTTCTTCCGAAGATAAGTGTCATGGCAGGTATAGGAGAAATATGGATAGGATTCTCAGGACAAAGGGAGTAGGTTTTTGTGGTTTTTTTTTCTCAACATCGATCACCCTCTTTTAAAACTTAATTTTTTTTTTTCAAAGAACACCTTTTCTCATAATGTGTTCCAAAATGGCCTATCTGTAGGAAAATCCAATACCTTTTTGGCTTTTTCTAAATCAAATCCTGAGACGGGACTTTGTTGACGAAGTTTCTGCGTTAGGGCGTTTTTCAACCGAATAAATTAGCTAAATTAAATAGCTGTTTTTGAGAAAAAAAAGGTCCGATCTCCTACCACTATGACTTTTAAAGCGTCTGCCCACTGGCTATATCCTGCATAAGAATTTCCCAATACAAAGCAAGGATCACTTTATTTTCGGCATGACTGCCTTGAGAATGATTTCTTTGACACCCAGACTGAGGCCCCAGCCAATTTTCGTTACCTCTTACGACATACCTTTTTAGACCGCCTATACTCCAAGCCTCTGAAAGCACAGGGCTTCTGCTTCCCGGTTTGAACAAGAAAAGGCTAATCAGATTTCGGAAAGGTTTCAATAAATGACAGCTCTAGAGCCCATTCTCATACACTTCTTCTGCAATTCTGTCGGATATTAATTGCATCTTCATAACTGCTTCATCCGGATCCTCGCAGAGAAGAAGTATGTGGCCTGGAAACATTTAGTTTCTACTCGGTTACATCTTCGGTGGAAGTTTGGTATTAGAGGGCACAATCGTTGCTTGCGCTACACGGGGCATACTCTTCGTGACTCATAGCCCTGGATTATGATGTGGCTTCATTCATGGTTTTTAGTAAATTTATAAGTTACGAACCTCTAGTTCCAAGGAAGACAGCTGTCGATCAGACATCAGATAGTTCAATATGACGGAGTTAACTGGATGAAGCTCAGTCTAGCCGTACCGCAAGGCAAGGATGCCAGACTCCCCCAGGCTGATCCAGGGTATTGGGAAAGGGGGAGGGGGTCCACATTTTTTAATGAAATGGATTCCGAAAAGCGCCGCCGTGAATCCGTCCCTGCGATAGGCATACCATACAGCTGATATTCACTAAACGTCTAATGCTACTTAAACCATCTTCTGATATCTTTTCCAACTCCTGAGGCACCCTGTATCTATCTCTATACATTGCCCAGCCCAAGAAGCAAAGTGTGATAAGCAGAAATTGAGTTGCTGCCAATGCTGTCAGAGTTCGCCTGTGGCGCAAAACCGCTGTTTGCGAGTACCACCCGCAGTTTTGCAGCCGCATCGCCATCCTACATATTCTGCTTCTTCTTCTACTTTTTGTACAACTTTACAAACTCACTACTTTACACAGAACGTTTTGCTATGAGACAAGAAATGCTATGAAATTGTTTTTGTTTCTCTTTTGTTCAGATAATAAAAATGTTGTCATTGCTTTGGACAATATGCGCTATTGTAGTTGTTGCTGTTGTTGTTGTTGTTGTCATTTTCTTAGTCAAGCTAGTAAAAATGCAATTACGATTGCATTATGGTTTTGCATTGTTTCAGCAAAAACTCGAGAAAATTCTTGCAATGCATTCGAAACAAAAAAAAAATCCCCCAACAAAGCAAAGAAATTCATAAAAGTCTCGGCTATAAACAATTTATTTGATTTTCTTATTCTTACTTGTTATTGTTGTCGTTGTTGCTTTGATTTATGTTTTGTCCACTGGTGTTGCCTTCAATGCAACAATGCGCCCAGTATTGCCATACGCTCACAATTCGTTTGTTCATTTGCTAGCCAGCTCGCATACTTTGTCAACTCATCTTCCTCCTTTGAATGTCCTTCGCATGTCCTTTTGTTCAATTAAATTTCCCAAATCGCCATAAAGGGGAACCGTAATTGAAACCCAAAAAATTTGGTTGATGTTTAATAAATCAGTAATGTATAGTCTTGTTGTTACATTGTAATCGTTTTTGAGTTTGGCGTTTGTTCTTGGTATTGACAGCTCGACGTTTTATTGTTGAGAGCCAAAGGTGTTAGAAATCTCGAATCCAGGTGGAAAATTTCATACAATTGTTTTGTTTGCTGTTTTTTTATTGTTGCTAACCTTTGTGCTATTTATTCCTTTACGCTTTGGTGAGTTGACATTTTTAGTGTGTTGTTTTTTGTTGTATTTCAATATGCTGTTTTGATCGTTATCTAACTAACCTTAAAATTGAGTTTTGACATTTTATGCGTGTTTTCACAGAATCGTTGTGTTGTTAAGAGTTTTTTATGAGACGGGAACAGATTTATAATTCTGTGACTCCAGGAACTTAATTAAGGTTTCACATGTAAACTAACGGTTTTCTAATCGCACGCGCAAGATGAGTTCATTTGGTCCTTGCAGAATTCAAATGTGATGGGCCGTACAAAATAATTTTTGGAACTGAAGACTGTTACTTCTTATTTTTGTTGTTGTTATATCTATTTATTTTATTTTATTTTAATTTATTTTATTTTTGTTGTTGTTGTATCTTCACCCTGATTCATCGACATTCTATTCTGAGAATTGTAATTAAAAAATTCTATTGGATGTCTAAAATAATTGACAGTTTCAGCCGGCTTAGGCCATGAAGAGGTTGGTACTATAAGAGTGGAACTTACCTGACAAGGAACTCTAATTATATGGACATAGATGTCAAAGGAAAGACGGATGAGCTCTCCAAAAAGAAGGCATCTCTTGAAGAAGAAATTTATGAAGTTCCAATGAGCTTGAGACAATCGAAAACCAGGGAAGAGTTTCATATGATAGACAAAGCAGAAAAAGCGAGGAACCAAGCGCGCGGCTGTAAAGTTTCTAAGAGCATTTATTGTTATTTTGTAAAAAGCTCATAATGACCGTTCTTGAAGGACGCTACTTTCCAGCATCGTATTCATGGAGAATGGATGTGCTGACTGCAGGAGGAACCGATTAAGCATTTTTTCTGTTTCAGTATTGAGCTACTTAGTTTCACAATTCAACAGATCTTAAAGCTAAATATATTCTGGCCACTATGTGGAGACTATTCAGCACTTGCCAATAGGATCTTTCGATAACCATATGAGCATATCTAGTATAAGTGAGATCTTCAAGAAACCAGCCAGCTCGACTTAACCTATTATTTGGTCATCGTTACTGGGTCAACGGCAGTGTGATTCCCAGTTGTACAGTCGCATGATGCAGAGGGAGATTAGGGTTTGCTTTCGATTGGTCCTTTTCATGAAGCATAACTGTACTAAAGGGATCTGTGAGAGAAGATCGAAGAAATTGTTAGATGTTCCGGGCATCCTACCATTAAGCTTCAAAACCTCCGCGATGATGGCTTTGAACTGGGATTTTAAAAGTTAAACGTTTTTGGAATAGAGAGACCAGTGCAATATACTTGACACAAGATTTTGACTCGATCCCGAATATTAGCATATCCAAAGGTGACGTCGGTCCAAGGCACAAGTGTATTTATTCAAGCTATATTAGAGCTTGCCTGTAGTTTCCCATACATACATTTCGGTTGATAGAATTTCAAGCTTGACGTCCTACTTCGTTTTTTAGTATATAGGCAGTGTAGCTTTCGCACTTCGTACCATCGTCGTAGCGTATGATATGAGTAGACAACTACAAGATGAAGTCCTCTATCGTCTCTATAAGCTTCGCTTTATAAATGTCCTGACGTAGTGCTCTGAAGTATGAAGGGTATCGAAAGAACATGGGACGGCCCTTGAAGTTTTCTAGAGAAAAGTTCTCAGGAAGATGTAGGATCCTTCCGGTGATGCCAGCGGTGATTATATACGAGTTTTGCTCACATATAAGAATTGTGAAGCGAATTACGGTCAATGCATTTACTGGGTCCGGTCTAGAATTTTTCGAGCAGCAGATCCATAAAAAAACCAGTCCATCGTTCATCATTCATCGGTCCATCGTAGCTATATCCTTCAATGAAACAGCATGCCTTCTGTGCCACGATCTTTGTAGCCATCACCTTCTACAGTCAATTTTTTTGAAGGAAAGCCCGAGTGCCACGTCTGCTGATGACTTGTGAGTACCAAAAATTTATATTCTTTTAATAATCAAGTAAAAATCTGAATTTTTCTCTGATTTTTCTCAATCTCTTGTGAAAGTTTTTGGAGGATTTGGGGCTCTCTCCTTTGGGATGAAGTTTTGGGGCCTTCGAATCCTTTACTCACTTGGAAAAATAAATTCATCCCAGCAACATTCGTCGTTGTTTCTTAATAGATTAAGCTACTTACCAACGTATTAAGATTCTAAAAAAAATTAATCTACATACATAAAAGAGAACACTTCCGGTAAACACATAAATAGTAAGACCGTAAGACCGTCATAAAATAGTCTAAAATTTGCTTTTGCCTTTCTTCTTTGACTTGCGCCGTAAATCTACGTAATATACTGTAACTAGCATACTCATTACGATCCATTTAAAAACTATAACACTAAGCTACCACAATTCAAACATTTTATTCATTTAAATTATGCCGACAACATGAAAAGCTCTGTACGACAGCTCATAAAAACAAATCTTTTATGTTGCGACCCTTTTTACACCATCTTTGGTAAAAAAGTCTAAAAATTAGCATTTCTATTGCAACCAAAAACATTTTTGAGAATCTTTAAATGGTTCTTAATTGATTCGCTCAATTATTGGATTTAACTTTTAATCAGACTAAAAGTCTTTTTCACGCCACTTCAGTCAAAAGCTTCATTCCAAAAAGTAGTAGAAATGTTGAATGTGTGTTAAGTTATTGTTGCTTTGTGTTGTTGGAACGCCATCTAGAGAGACTTCAGCGACCCTTTTTTCTTGCCGTATACGTCGTTAAGCTCACATAATACTCGTCCATTTTGACTAATTTCAAAGTAATCCGCTTAAAGCTATAAATTTCAATTCGAAAGCCAACTGCCACTTTATTAATGCGCTACTAAGAAAATGACCAGCTAAATGATCCGCTCAGAGGCTGTGTGAATAGTTAAAATAAATAAAAAACAACAACAACAATAATATCAGTAAAACAGTTGACAGAGAGCGCCAGTGTAGCTTCATTTGCACCCTAATGACATAATGGGATACCAGAGATCTTAAAAATATGTAGCATCATGAAGGTAGAAGGTTGCAGATGGAATCGCGACAACTTGCCGAAAAGATGAAGGGGAGTCCTTTCTGGTTACAACAACAACAACAGAAGCTCACAAGAAAAGCTTCCGAAAATTAAAAAAAAAATTTTCCGGAGAGCAATTATTGTAGGGAGGAGATAAGCTCACAGTGGGAGATGAAGGAATTATTTTCGAAATAATTTCGGGAACTTTTCCGAATAATTTCTGGACCATTTGGACATATTTTCGGGATCATTTTGGAACTTTTTCGGGACTGCTTTCGGATTATTTTTTAAAACATTTTCGGGATTGGTTTCGGGACTTTTTCGGAATCATTTTGGAACTTTTTCGGGATTGTTTACCCATCATTTCGCGACTTTTTTGGGGTCATTTCAAAATGTGTTCGTAATTATTTTGAAACTCTTTTAAACATTTCTGGGATTGGTTTCTGGACTTTTTCGGAGCCATTTTTGAGCTTTTTCGCACAATTTTGGATTATTTTCGGAATAATTTTGGGACCATTTGAGAATCTTTTCAGGATCGTTATGGAACTTTTTCGGGACTGTTTTCCGGTTATTTAGGAAGGTCTTTGGAACTTTTAGAGATAATTTCGGAGTTGTTTTCCGATCATTTCGGGACTTTTGGGGGCCATTTCAAAATTTGTTCGAAATTAATTAGGAACTTTTTGAAACAATTTCGTTCGTCGCTTAGTAATGTGAAAAAAAAAAATTAAATTTGGATAAAATTTCTTAGAATTTCTGCGAATTTTGCATAAAGTTTTAAAATAAAATTTTGCAGTTCTTGTATTTCGAAAATCGTATCTACATTTATGTCCGCTACTGTATGTGTTTATTAGCAAACCGGCAGTCTCCTTTGTCGTGCGCGCTCATTTTCCGCTTTTTTATGTCCTTCACTCTCCCTTTTTTAGCTTTGTCAAAAAAATATGCATAGAGGCCCAAAAAACATAGCTGATTGTATGAATTAATATGTTGTTCTTGTATTTGCAGTAAACGTAAAATATTTCCCTATGCCCCTCTAAGCGTTTTGACAACAGGGTTGAAATATTTAGTTCATACCTTTTTCATATTCCTTGTCGTTTCATTCCCTAAAAAAGTGAGCAATGCGACATGCAAAGTTCAGCTGCTTAGGTTGGAAAATGTTCAATTTCGTGCTAAGGGTGTGAGTCACTGGTTCTATACACAATTGGGTGTTGACGTAGGTTTATTTGATTGAATCAAGATAAATTACTTTCCTAAAGTGACAGTTTATAAAGTTAAGGGCTGCCATCGGTTGCTGGTGCTCTTGCTTAGCTCTTAAAAACTATTTAATGACTGATGGAAATTCAACTCCCCGGCTAAGATATCATAGAGAAATTATGTGGTGGAAGAACTAAGAGAGAGAAAAAACTATTCATGAGCGGGTGATTCAGATGATACGGGAAAGGGAAATGTTGTTACGGTAGGAGAGAGGCAGAGGGCTGGGAAGAGAGAAATAAAAAGAAAGCGCAGCAAAACTAGAAGGGGAATAAAACTGAGTAGGGAAATGAGAACGAGAAGGATGAGGATGAGTATAATTGAGAAAATTAGTAGAAAAACGGGAATGCTTCCAGTATGAGGTATTTGCATCATATGAGCCATCTTATTTTCCCGTAAAATCTCCAAATTTTGGTTCGCAAATATAAATTTAATCTACAGAATTTTTCATAAACTGATTGCGAATCACAAAAGCATAAAATACGAACGAACAAGTAAGGAAGTCTAAGTTCGGGTGAACCGAACATTAAATACCCAGCGTTAGTTTTCAGAAAAAGGGGGCGTGGTTTTCATCCGATTTCGCCATTTTTAAAAACCAATCTATTCCGAGCCTAAGCAATAGCGAATTTGGTGGGCGCGGCCACGCCCCTTGCTTATAAAGCTTTAACCGCTTACATGAGCCAAAAGTACTCAATCGATCTTTTCAAGGGTTATACCATGTCCTATATATAACTTTGGAAAAGAAAGCGTGCCATGCCCATAACTTTTAACGTATTTTGTGAAATTTTTGATATACGGATATAGGTGTCCATTAATCAATATGTACATAATTTTAAAAAAGTGGGTGGTGGCACGCCCACTGATTTTATTATGTTGTTTGTCCCTATTTGAAGATCAGTTTTCATTTCAGATCTTTATGATACTTTCACAGTGGCTTGTTAATAGTGAAATGTTGATATTTTGTTTATTCACTTGTAGGCGGTGCCACGCCCATTTTCCAAAATATTACCAAAAAACCTTTAAACAACACTAATAACATCATCAAGTGAATGAGTGTACTAAATTTTATCATTATATCTTTATCAGTTAAACAGATATTGCATATTCCGGTTTCCTAACTCTCGTTTAGAGAAGTTTAGTCCAAAAGTGGGCGTGGTCGTTCACCGATTTTTCTTATTTTCTATGGTAGTACTCTACATAAACATAAGATGCCTGGTACCTAGTTTCGTAAATCTATCTCACACCGTTCTGAAGTTATTAGCAGTCGAATTTGAAAATTGCGTGACTCATAAGTGGGCGGTGGCACGCCCACTTTCCAAAATTTTGCAAAAATAATGTAAAGAATATGAAAATTGATGTATGTACCAAATTATATTATTATAGCGGTATCAGTTAATTAGATATGGACTTTTCAATATTTCCACCTCCTTTCAATATAACTTTTATGAAAAAGTAGGCGTGGTCGCTAAGCGATTTCGTTTATTTTCTATATCTGAATTTAACACAACAATAGTATGCCCTCTACAAAATTTCGTTGTACTAGCATAAACTGTGCTGAAGTTATTGAGAGTCAAAATTTGAAAATTTCTTCAAATATATGTGGGCGGTGCCACGCCCCTTTTAAAAAAATTTGATCAAATCGGCCTTAGAACATCTAAATCAATACATATTGCAAATTTTATCATTGTAGCTGCTTCTGATATTGAATTAACCCGTTTTATACGTTTTTCGAAAATTTTGCAGTTCTTGTATTTCGAAAATCGTATCTACATTTATGTCCGCTACTGTATGTGTTTATTAGCAAACCGGCAGTCTCCTTTGTCGTGCGCGCTCATTTTCCGCTTTTTTATGTCCTTCACTCTCCCTTTTTTAGCTTTGTCAAAAAAATATGCATAGAGGCCCAAAAAACATAGCTGATTGTATGAATTAATATGTTGTTCTTGTATTTGCAGTAAACGTAAAATATTTCCCTATGCCCCTCTAAGCGTTTTGACAACAGGGTTGAAATATTTAGTTCATACCTTTTTCATATTCCTTGTCGTTTCATTCCCTAAAAAAGTGAGCAATGCGACATGCAAAGTTCAGCTGCTTAGGTTGGAAAATGTTCAATTTCGTGCTAAGGGTGTGAGTCACTGGTTCTATACACAATTGGGTGTTGACGTAGGTTTATTTGATTGAATCAAGATAAATTACTTTCCTAAAGTGACAGTTTATAAAGTTAAGGGCTGCCATCGGTTGCTGGTGCTCTTGCTTAGCTCTTAAAAACTATTTAATGACTGATGGAAATTCAACTCCCCGGCTAAGATATCATAGAGAAATTATGTGGTGGAAGAACTAAGAGAGAGAAAAAACTATTCATGAGCGGGTGATTCAGATGATACGGGAAAGGGAAATGTTGTTACGGTAGGAGAGAGGCAGAGGGCTGGGAAGAGAGAAATAAAAAGAAAGCGCAGCAAAACTAGAAGGGGAATAAAACTGAGTAGGGAAATGAGAACGAGAAGGATGAGGATGAGTATAATTGAGAAAATTAGTAGAAAAACGGGAATGCTTCCAGTATGAGGTATTTGCATCATATGAGCCATCTTATTTTCCCGTAAAATCTCCAAATTTTGGTTCGCAAATATAAATTTAATCTACAGAATTTTTCATAAACTGATTGCGAATCACAAAAGCATAAAATACGAACGAACAAGTAAGGAAGTCTAAGTTCGGGTGAACCGAACATTAAATACCCAGCGTTAGTTTTCAGAAAAAGGGGGCGTGGTTTTCATCCGATTTCGCCATTTTTAAAAACCAATCTATTCCGAGCCTAAGCAATAGCGAATTTGGTGGGCGCGGCCACGCCCCTTGCTTATAAAGCTTTAACCGCTTACATGAGCCAAAAGTACTCAATCGATCTTTTCAAGGGTTATACCATGTCCTATATATAACTTTGGAAAAGAAAGCGTGCCATGCCCATAACTTTTAACGTATTTTGTGAAATTTTTGATATACGGATATAGGTGTCCATTAATCAATATGTACATAATTTTAAAAAAGTGGGTGGTGGCACGCCCACTGATTTTATTATGTTGTTTGTCCCTATTTGAAGATCAGTTTTCATTTCAGATCTTTATGATACTTTCACAGTGGCTTGTTAATAGTGAAATGTTGATATTTTGTTTATTCACTTGTAGGCGGTGCCACGCCCATTTTCCAAAATATTACCAAAAAACCTTTAAACAACACTAATAACATCATCAAGTGAATGAGTGTACTAAATTTTATCATTATATCTTTATCAGTTAAACAGATATTGCATATTCCGGTTTCCTAACTCTCGTTTAGAGAAGTTTAGTCCAAAAGTGGGCGTGGTCGTTCACCGATTTTTCTTATTTTCTATGGTAGTACTCTACATAAACATAAGATGCCTGGTACCTAGTTTCGTAAATCTATCTCACACCGTTCTGAAGTTATTAGCAGTCGAATTTGAAAATTGCGTGACTCATAAGTGGGCGGTGGCACGCCCACTTTCCAAAATTTTGCAAAAATAATGTAAAGAATATGAAAATTGATGTATGTACCAAATTATATTATTATAGCGGTATCAGTTAATTAGATATGGACTTTTCAATATTTCCACCTCCTTTCAATATAACTTTTATGAAAAAGTAGGCGTGGTCGCTAAGCGATTTCGTTTATTTTCTATATCTGAATTTAACACAACAATAGTATGCCCTCTACAAAATTTCGTTGTACTAGCATAAACTGTGCTGAAGTTATTGAGAGTCAAAATTTGAAAATTTCTTCAAATATATGTGGGCGGTGCCACGCCCCTTTTAAAAAAATTTGATCAAATCGGCCTTAGAACATCTAAATCAATACATATTGCAAATTTTATCATTGTAGCTGCTTCTGATATTGAATTAACCCGTTTTATACGTTTTTCGAAATTTTCGATATCGAAAAAGGGGCGTGGTTATGGTCCGATTTTACCCATTTTCAATAGCAATCTATTCTGAACCCAAATAAGTACGCATGCCGAATTTGGTGAAGATATCTCATTATTTGCTCAAGTTATCGTGTTAACGGACAGACGGACGGACAGACGGACGGACGCACGGACGGACATGGCTCAATCAAATTTTTTTTCGATCCTGATGATATTGATATATGGAAGTCTATATCTATCTCGATTCCTTTATACCTGTACAACCAACCGTTATCCCAACAAAGTTATAATACCCTTGTACTAGTACTAGTACGCTGGGTATAAAAAGACCGAAACAAAGTTTAAAAGGATGAATATATACAAATCTAGACGAATGAATGACAAGGGAAGGACTAGAAGAAGAAGAGGGACAGAAGCAGTCGGATATCTAAGGCAGGTTCGCTTCGATCTCGGAAAGCTCCCTATAGCTGCTTGGCTATCCGAGTAAACGTTGAACTATCTGACAGTAATAGCACTGAGCAGCACCCACTGTATACTTTATAGGCACCACTTCCGACCTTCTCATCAAGCTTAGGCCGCTACGTGAACAGGTGCACCACATGATTTCCCTATCCCACATCTTGCTCTAGGGCATGAGAGTATCATAGGCGTCTGCTTTATTAAGAAGGAAGTCGAATTTGGTTAAAATGCTGGAAGCTCTTGGTTCGCAATCCCGAAGATCGGAGGCTAATAATAGAACAGGTTAAGATAATCTTGCCCACAATGTAAACTGATTGTAAGTTCAGCATTGCGTTTAAAGCGAGAGCAGGTGTTGTATCAAGGGCTCAACTATTTACAACCAGATCCTTTCGTTGCACTATTTCTACTCGTAGCCATCCCACTGTAAAAGCCTTGTCTGGAGCCCATAGCTCCATAGAAAAGAATCAACTTAACCACGACGTCCTACAGTCAATTCTAACTGGCATTTGGTTAGGAAAACTAACCTCGCATTGTCTTTTGTAGATAAGAAAAAGCCAAAGAGAAAGGGAGACACAGTGACTTTAACTATCCCGCATTCGTTGACCCATAATTTCAAATTTGTTGTTGTTGTTGTAGCGCTACTTAGCCCTACCTAGGTGGTCAGTATCTTACCCAGTAATATCATCAAACTCTTCTAACGGAAGTCCTAGAAACCTAGCGGCTTCGACAGGGGTGGACCAGAGGTATATGAGTGTTAGAAGAGTAGGCTCGGCTGAGCAGACAAAAAGGTGGTTAGTATTATGGGGGGACAAGTCGCATGCCGGACAAACATTATGCAAGTCGGGGTTCAGTCTGGATAGGTAAGAGTTTAACCTATTACAATATCCAGACCGGAGTTGGGCCAGCATCACCCTAGTCTCCCTAGGCAGCCCGCGCTCCTCTTCGGCAACGGGTGGTGTTGTTGCCTGAAGAACGGCATTTCAAATTTGTAATAGGCAAAAGCGACAGGAACTTATTTTCAATTCTAGTGGAGCTGAGCTGTTGGTATTGCTCAACATCCTTTACTGTAGCCATATAAGTTTTACAAGAACTCAAACTCAGACAAGGCAGTTCCCATCATGCCCTTTTCAAGCCAACAAAAGCTGCTTTCAAATCGATAAAGAGATAACGCGTTTCCTTTCTCCTATCATGACTCTTATCCATAAAAATGAAATACCCACTGCCCTTCGGTTTTAAGGTCACTAATTTTGTACCAGCCGGAAAGCGCTGTGGTCTTGAAACCTTCCATCATTCAAAAGAATTTTTGCTAGCATCTCCAGCTTTTTAGAACTGTTTGGGTCGTACACAGATTCTCTCTTGCTGTACTTGTACTTGTTAAGGGCTAATAGAACACAAAAGCTCAACTCAATTAGGTTCAAAAAGGATTTCTATGTTTTCTACTTTCTGTTCTCTTTAAGCAGATTTCCAAGCGTATTGAAGACTCAATTAGGTACAAGCAGACATAAGTCATTAACATGCGCAGCAGATAAAAACAAATGAGGAGCTCAGTGTTTAGAATTTTAATTTTGCTTCAAGGTTGTTAAGGAAAACGTAGAAAAAAATTTAACTTGATTCGCTATTCAAATAAAAAATAAATTTGCATTTGAGAACCATAAATTAAAAATAGACAAATGGAATAAAAGCAGCATAAAGTTCAGGGGCATGATGAAAAGAAAAACCAAAAGGGGGTTATTAAATTCTTTCATAACTTCAAGGTTAGCGTAACAAAATGCTTGAGCGGATCGCTTGACTACTAAAGCTGAACTGATGACTTTCCCCTCATAGATGCAAAGCAAACTTAAATTTATTTACAAGAAAGCTCACGTAGTACATACACCAACAACTCGCGCTGTGTGTGTGTAGAAGTTTAGCATGCATGTTGTTGTATTGCTTGTTGTTGTGTTTACTAAATTAGACATTCATTTATAACATTTATTAGTTTGAAGGACTCACAAGGTTTTTGGTACCTCTCTCGTCGAATGCACTGCTGCACACACACACAGCCTTACTTAGCTAGTTAGACTAACAACAACAGCGTGTATTGAAAGCATGTGGCGCGTGTTGCAAGTTGGCAGCATCCATACCAACAACAGCCATGTTATTATTATTCAACGTTTTAAGTGGCACATATTGAAGTGGAAATTAACACATTTGCAACATCGAAACAAATAAACACGAAATAAAATAAAATTCAACTAAAAGGGATGAATATAAAAGAAGTGAAAAAGTGAGAAACACTTGGCGATGCATATTCACGCACACTTGAACCAAAGATGACTAGATACGAAACTTCGCGCTCTCTGAGAGCGCTCAAAAAGTGGTCATTTTTTATAACATTTTCCAATGATGCCAGTATGGTGAAAACAAAATATGGGCATTTTGAGAAGCTTCTTAGGAATTTTGCAACTCCCACAGACCAAAAGGTGTGCAAAAAGGTGCTATCGAATTATTTTTTGAATTTGTCTTGCTCGGAACGTATAAAATGAGACAAGATATACTTAAAATAAAATAAATGAAATAAGAAATAATTCATAATATAATGTTAACATATCCAAGATTTCTTAAAATAAGGTAAAATCCTTAATGACGTACATTTCGTAATGAAATAGGACATGGTAATAGAAATAATATGATTTCAAATAAAAATAATTATAATTAAAATAAATATTTGAAAATAATACAAAAAGAAAAGGCGTATTGTTTGTATCTTGTAACCTTTTTTTTATACCTGTAAACCACTCAAATGCGTAAAAAAAATATAATTTTCTACATATATTTTTTTAGACTGTACTATTTCATACTTTAATTATTTTTTCTCAAATCCTGCGATATTTTAAGTTCACTTGTTTGATTTTCCCAAATTTGGTGCGTTTTTTGCTTTCTGGCTCCTCATTGTTTATGTATCTAATGTCAGATGGTCCTCGATTGTGTAGTATTGCCAACTAGCGCACACATGAAAAAGTAGGCAACACTGCATAATCGAGGACCGAAATGAGAGAGCGGGAGAGAGTTTCGTATCAAGTCATCTTTGACTTGAACAGACACACACACACACATGCACCCAACACAGCGACACACACACACCCAACTGGTTATATGATTCTAAAAGTCAGCTTGAGGGTTGAAGGTTGTTTTGTGCGCTAACAAACGACTCAGGGGCGCAAAACGTTGAATGCAACTCGGCTGTCAACAAATGTTTGTTGCAGATTTTGTTGCAGTTAAAGTAGCGTAATCATGGCGGTGACGGCAACGGCTGTGTTGCATGCTTCAACAACATAATTAACAAAGTGGAAACTCTAGCGCATCTAAGGTTTTTACGCCGACTAAGCAGAGAGCTGCGTATTGGGGTTGAGGTGCTTGTCTGTATAATCAAATATGTGTATGTAGATATGTGTATGTGAATACTTGAGCACAGGTACAGTCAGTCATAGTGAAAATGGTACAATAAATAGAAACGATTAAACGTCCAAAGTCATCAACATATTTGTTATTGTAAGCAACTATTTTAACAGGTGACGATGAGGGAGAGAGTAAGGAAGCCATGACAGAAAGGGATAGAATACTTAGTGAGAGTTGGAGAGGGACGTAGAGAGAGAAAGAGCGAGAGAGATAGAGGAAAGAGCGCACGCAAGAAGGTTGGGATGAAAGGAACGGAAGAGATAGAGAAAGATGAAGGAAGCAAAAGTTAAAGGAAAAGAAATTGGAATAGGAAGTTTTAAGAATCGAGAATGAAAGAGAGACAGAAAAGAGCACGACAGGAAGGTTGAGAGGAATGGGAACTCAAAAGATAGAAAAAGTATGAAGAGAGCAAAAGTTAAAGGAACAAAATGGAATGGGAAGTTTCAAGAATCGAGAATGAAACGACCATACAAACGAGTCTTCCCCTGCATAGTAGTCGTTTAGAATATGTTTTAGGTATTTATAACTGTTATAAGAAAAGACTAAAATCCCCATCGACGCCGGTTTCGGGGTCAACAAAATCGCTACTATGGTTTCATGATTGGGCGGTGTAAGGTTTTTGTACAAGAGGGTGCCACATTTCTATTTGGACAAGAACTTTGGACGCAAGTATAACCCTCTTTGGTCCATCAAGTCCCAACCCATGAGTGGAAGCTTCGATTAAGCAGGGAGAAGTACTGCTACAACAATAATAATCGAATTTGTTACCAAAATCTGAAGTGGATCTAGAACGAGAAACCCAAAACCAAAGCAAAAATGAAGAGAAGGGTGAAATTTGAACCTTAAACAAACCCTGGATGAAGTACTGTCACGAAAACTGAAAACTAAAAGGAAATTGAACTGAACCGAATCTGAGACCGAAACTGAAACTGGATACAAAACCTTAATATAAAACTAAGAGAAAATCTATAGTACTACCAATAGCAGAAATGAAAAGAAGACGGGAGCTCAAAATAAAATCGTACAATGAAAAATCTGGGAGTCAAATCCAAAAAATTCCAAGGCAAACCGAGCCGAAATTGGAGGCAAAATCCAAACTGTAGCAGAAACGAAATCCATACATGAGTTTGAACTTAAACCAAACACGGAATAAGCCCGTAACCATAACTGAAACCGCCAGGAAAGGAACCAAAGAAGTGCCTACCTAAAACAGAACGGAATCTGATACCAAACAGGGAACCAAAGCCAAAGCTTGAAGTGACACCACAACCAGAACTGAAAACAAGATCAAAACTGAATCCCAGTAGAAATTCGAGATGAGTTAAACTTGAAAGCAATACTGGAGGGGAAGCGAAATCAAAGCCCCAACTAAAATTCAAAACCAAACTGAAACTGGAACCCAAACCAAAACGGGTACTCGACGAATCTGCAACGGACACAGAACTCACAAAAGAGAACGAAACCGAAACTGGTACGGGAATGGAAACAGCAACGGGAGCCCAGAAACAAATTCAAAAGGTAACCAAAAGGAAGACATAAACACGGAAAAAGCTTTCCTGCAATTGAAACCACAGGAAAAACTGAAGCGGAGCTGAATGGAAAACTTAACCAAGAATGGAAAGATCACCGAAATCGAAATGTGGAACCAGAAGGAGAACAGAAATAACAGAGCAAGCAAAAAAACGAAGCGATGGCGTTTCAAGTCGTAATCAAGCTAGTGATCTTGGGAATTCAACTACACAACGATTGAAAAGTCGCATCTAAATGGTCCCTTAAATATTCAATTGGACTGTCAAATTCTGCCTGCAACCCACTGTAGACTCTTACGCACTGGTGCAATACTCAAACTTCCATAAAAATTATTTCCACATGTGGCAGCTGCAACTTGCTGCTTATTGCGTGCATTTATTTATGTATTTTGGGTGCAGCCCAAAATTGACAATCATCAGGCTACATGGCTTTATAGGGTTTTTGTAACGAAATCAATATTTTCAAAATTATTTTCATTACACTTTTTTTTTTCAATTTTAAATGAGCTGTCATTTACGATTTATGGTAAATTTTTGGGTTTGGTAGAGAGAGAGTGAGGGTTTGGTTAGAGACACTCGAGCTGAGTTGGATTGTAGTTAAACACTCAAAGGGTGCATTGTACGGATGGAAGCGAGGCGACGCACGCAATTTTGTAGAGTTTGTCAAGTAGGGCGGGATGTTGTTGTTATTGCGACCGCTGAGTGGGGCGTAATAGCTATTTGCTTTGTCTTTTAAGTTTTTGTTATTGTGAGTATGATTGGAAAATCTAAGGAGGGCCGGTTATGTTTCTACTCGATAGAGATCAACCAACTAGTTTGCTGAAAATAAATATGGCTAAGTGAAGACCCTATAAAATAATTTAACGAAGTTTCATAACAAACCCCCAACTTTCGGCTTAACAGAAAACTTTAGTCCAATTCTTAAGAAGTTTATTTTCTGCACGAAAATTTAATTAGTTTAAGGTTGCTATAGCTGTAACCGTATTGGGCCTCTCCTCATCTAACTCCAATCTTTTGCCTGAATTCCAGAAGGCGTACTGCATGTGTAAACATTTGCTTTATTATATGTTTGTTGGTAACGCATTGAGGTCTTTATGTCTTTATTTAAAACAATTTCATTGCGGCGAAACATCTTCATCTTAATCCTAGTGTCCTTTCAAAAACTAATAAGATCAGCTTATCTGTTTGTGTAAGTAGACCACACCGCCAACAACTTGCACGATGGTTTTACAAATAAGAAACCCTGTAGGAAAGTTGAAAGATATAGTATTAAGAAAACCGAAACTAATTACTAAGATCTGCTATCCAGCGCTCATTTTCAACAAAGAAATGTTTCAGTTAGATGGGTTTTAAGGTGATATTATGGAAAGAAGTTTTTCAAATAAAATCATGGTAAGGTTGTGAATAAATAATCGAGTTTTTTAATTACTATGAACTATCGATTTTTATGATAATCTATTTTTTTTTAAATTATCGATTTATTCGAATCGCTTTCGTTAATGGCTAAGTCTATTAAAAGAGTTATCTATTTTAAATCAATTTGTGTAATTGGTGACAACTTTGCGATTGATGAAAAACTGGTTGAATTCCCATTAACATCAGTAATGATTAATATCATTGGCGTTTTTAATTCTAATGATTAATTAATTGTATGGGCATTGAACAGAAACCATTAATTAATTAATTAAAAATCAAATCAAAAATAATGATGATTAATCAACACTAAAAAATAGTCTAAAATAATTGATGAAATTGTCCATTACTTTAAATTAAAAAAATCTTATGATTAAAACCAATAAAGCGATTAAAAGTAATCAAACAATTAAAATTAATCAAAGAATTAAAATTAATAACAATATTAAAATTGATTAAACAAGTAAATAATTAAATTAAATGATTTGATTATGTTAAATTATTTAATTATTACAATTGTTTAACATAACTTGATTATTTATGTTTTTTTTTTTTAATTTTAAATTTCTTATTAAACTAAAAAAATTGCAGAAAATAAATATAATCAATCAAAAATAATCATTGAATTACACTAATAAAAAATTAATTAATGCGTACAATTAAAATAAATAAAAAATAATTGTTTCATTACGTTGATCATATTAATCTCATAATTAAAAATAATTGAAATTAATTGACATTCATCAAATAATCTTAGCATAAATGCAATTAATCAACATGAAAAACAATAAAAAATAATCAGACATTTTTATATTAATCATGCAGTTATAATTAATTAATTAATTGAAAAAATGTTGTTACTGATTAAACATTAAATTAAAATTGATTACTAAAAAATTTCCTGAGGACAATACGATATAATAAAAAATCATCACAATTTGTAATAATTTTTTAACAGGTCTGCTTTGAACATCGACTCTTCACAACTCGACTTATCGCCAAACAAAAATAAATACATAGATTAGTGCGTAATTAATCACATCGCTAATATAACGGAAAAATCTTCCTTTGGGTAGGGTTCGTTGAGTTAAAGGTTCGAAATGTGAAGCATTATAAAGAATTCTATAAGAAAATATGTAAGCAAGTATAACATAAACAAAAGTTCTCACAGGTGGCGCACAGATCGGGGTATTTGAAAAAATCGTTTTTAACTAACTTCTGCCTGAGGTGAAGAAGTAAAATTGTTCATGCCTGAATGGATTTAGGGCAAAACGGACCCTGTAAAATTTATATTTTTCGCTAGTTTTGTATCAGCTTTAGTAAAGAAAGCTTTTGCAAGCTTTTGAGATTAAACCGTTTTTAAATGCTTTATGCGCTTTCCAACAGGGCACGTTCAAGCCGCTGTGTACTGCATTTAAAATACTTATGTATGCATGTGAAAACCTGCTCATCTCTGTGTGTAGCTATGTAGTATGTGATTGCTTTAATATAGTCGCAAACAAACTGAAAGCGAGAGCAAAGCGACTTAATATACCATAAGTTGTTGATTCTTACACAGCATCACTTTCAAACGTGCTGTTTATGTTTATGCTTGTTGTTGTTTACATTTCACATGTAAGCGTCCTACTAATCCTGCCGTCAACAGCAACAACAACACAAGAGGAGTTAACACCAAACAGTAGAAATCTTAGCAATGCATGCATATTGCATGTTGTCACAACACCAACCATGGGCTCACATGTGTGGCATCCTCTTGCTGGGACGACTTTGTTGCCATTCAACGCGTCTTATGCGCTACATAACCATAGAGATACTCGTACATATGTACATATGTGTAGTGGAGGCTCATGCTTTTGTTTATTGTTGTATTATAATTTTGTAGGTTTGTTGCCTCTAACGCGCTGTCTTCATAAAAATTGGCTCAGTAACACCAAAAACAAAAGCAAATGAAAATTTTCTATTTTGTTTTTTTTTTTTCAAATACATACAAACATAATGTCCTTACGTGCTCCGCTTAATAGCATCACAGCGGCATGCTTACATTTTCACATATAAATAATAAAAAAATATTGCTTATTCTATTACATTCGATGTTGTTTTTATATGCTGTGTATAACAACAAAATGTATCAGTTATAAGCATAGATTGTTATTGTTATTGTTGGCGGCGGTGCCAAGCGAAATCCTTACAGGATCAAAGTGGATATTTATACAAAACATTGGAACATGAATGTATATGGGATTAGACGCATATGCTGAGTCGTTTTGTAAGGACCCTGCAGAGAACATAGTAACTGAGAAGTGAGAGAAGTTTCTAGTGCAGAATCAAATCTTGAGTGTCAAATACGAACTAGTTGGATTTTCACAAGTTGCAAGTTGAGCATCACTAGGATTTTTAATTTATGTTTGATAAATTTATTATTCATACCATAAACTTCACAAAAAAAAAATTAGTTTTCTACCTTGAATTTTTTTTTGTTTTTTAAAATATTAAAATTCTAATGAGATTCGTTCAAGTAAAATAATTATTTATAGTCCATTTCTCAGATGCTCCTTTTAATTAATAATACTATTTTAATTGTTTTCATAAATAAGCTACTAATAATTGTATACATATAAAAATCCAAAAAAAGTCAAAAATAATTACTTAAAACCAAGCAAGAAACAATTGAGCAAAAGATGATAAAAAAAATGCAAAAATGAAATAATGAAATGAAACCAAATCAACCAAAAGCAGGAAAAAAATATATTAAAAAAAGCAACGTAATAAAAAAACATAATCAAAAGTATTCAAAAAATAAAAACTAATAATAAAAAACAACCACACAAAAGCAAGCAAGAAATGTTTGGAAAAAAATAGAAAAAATAAAAAATTGGTAACAAAAACAATCAAACAAAAGTAAGCTCAAAATATTTAAAAACAGGAAAATGATAAAAAAATCAAAAATAATCAGTAATAATAAAAAAAAATTAATAATGAAAAACAATAACTCAAAAGCAAGAAAAAAATAATCAAGCTGCAAAATGATAATAAAAATAAAAAATAAAATATTTGCAAAAGTAGGCAAGCTTCTGACGAATCATCTTAAAAAATTATGATTTTTATAATTAATTGGAAAATAATACTTTAAAAATAAATAATAATAATGAGAAGTCATTAAATGGATTCTACAGAAAATAAACAAACAGAAACAATGAAAATTAATTTGTTTTAGTTTTTTGTTTGAAGTAGTTAAATTATTTTTATTAATCGTAATTAATATTAGATAACTTGAAAAGCAATTGAATGAAACGGAAAAACTATGTAAGAAGATTAAAATTTATCATTACTTTTCCGGAATGATTTTGCTTGATTTAAAAATTAAATAATTTTTATCTAATACCCATTATGGTAATGGTATGGTAATGGTATGGCAATCGTATGGTAATGGTATGGTAATGGTACGGTAATGGTATGGTAATGGTATGGTAATGGTATCGTAATGGTATGGTAATGGTATGGTAATGGTATCGTAATGGTATGGTCATGGTATGGTAATGGTATGGTAATGGTATGGTAATGGTATGGTAATGGTATGGTAATGGTATGGTAATGGTATGGTAATGGTATGGTAATGGTATGGTAATGGTATGGTAATGGTATGGTAATGGTATGGTAATGGTATGGTAATGGTATGGTAATGGTATGGTAATAGTATGGGTATGGTATGGTAACGGAATGTCTATGGTATGGTAAATGTTTGGTAATGGTGTGGTGATGGATAGTAAAGGTTTGGTAATAAATTTTTTCGACTCGATGTGATATCGATTTTGGCGAGTTGTGGAACTGAAGAATTTGTATCAAAAAAGCGATTTAGGGTGAACCAGTCGTGGTTTCGAATGCATTACAACAGCATCGCAGATTTTTCCTACAGGGTTTCTATGCAAGTTCTTGCCACTCCTACAGCTCTCGCATCATTTCTTTGATTTTATTTGTCAAGCAAGACAAAAAAAATAACACAACATACACTTTAAAAAAAGTATACCTTCATATGTATGTAAGTATAAAAAACAAATCCCACAAACAAAAAATACGAAAAAAATAAAGAAGTGTGAAATAATAATTTACTTAAGATTATGCTAAAATGTGTGAAATGTGCGCTTGTCAGCCAGTTGTGCGTTATGACTGCGTCCTAAAAATATAACAATTTTTTTTATGTTTATTGAAATTGTTTTGACTGAGTCGATGAAAGCCGAATTTCACACCGAATTATGGCTTATAGTCTGGAAGTGGATTATCAAGAAGTTGGAAGAGAAATGGCGTTAGATTTTTTAGTAGAGTGTGGTCTATGGAAGAGCAATTGCTTTAAAGCTGTGGGGTTGACTAAAGAGCTCGAAGGATAGGGAGTCAACTTGTATGAAGTCTAGGATGAATACAGAATCGGACGTCTTCTAATTCTGAAAATAATTGCATAACATTACTTTGCCCCAAATAATTTTCGCAACTTCTAGAACAAAAAAAAAAAAAAAATCAAATAAAAAAAGTTAACAAAACAAAACAAATAAAACTCCAAGTGGACTCATAATTTATGCAAAAGCAATAAACGCAAAAATGTGGAAAAGCAAGAAGAATTTCGGGTAATTACTACTTTATTTGAGTTGCCGCACTTCTGCCTTACTTTGGTGCAACTTTTTTAGGTTCTTTCTTCCTTCTATCTACGTATTTGCCACTTGTTGTTTTTGTTATTTGCACAAAACTCACTTATCTGGTATAATTTTGGCAAAAAACTGTAATTTTCTGGAGCAAGTAAATAATAAACGGGAACGCATTTTACAGCAATAGTTACAATTGGTGGCATGTTGCATGTTGCACGTTGAACGTCAAATGTTGCAAAGCAAAACAAAGAAAACTAGCAAACAAACTTGGCTGCAATGAAACTTAAAATTTACGTTTTCTGTTTAACTTGGAAGCACTTATGCGCAAGTAATCTAGATTGCAATTGCGGAAAAGAACTGAAGAATAGAGAGGACTGAAGAATAGAGAAGGGTAGCAAAATGGGAGAGAAGAGTAGTAATGAAAGCGGGTAGGGGTGGATGCCAGAGCCATTCGAGTAGCAACATCAAGCGTAATTTCGAAATGTTTAATTTTGCGCAATACAACTGCAAGTCGGCGTGTTGTGTTTAACGGTGAAACACGAAGAGAGCACGACACGAAACAAAAGCTCAAGCGGTTGTGCATTCGTGGGGCGCTTCGAAATGTTTTTTAATAAAAACCTAAAAAAAACTTTTTAAAGATAAATATGCTTTATTCTTCTACTTGCTTTCATTATTTATTCAATTCGAGTCTCCTTAGCGCAGAGCGCAGTGGCGCAATGGCAAATAAACATAAAATGAGCGCGACGACAGATAAAGAGTAAGTGTGGGGGAATGGCGTAATTTGGGAATGCGTTGTTGCATTGAATGCAGTTAACTTTTTGTATTTGAAAAAAAAAAAAACTTTTTAAATATTCAGTGTGAAATTTCTTTAGTCCAAATCATGAGTAAATCACAGCTTCAAAAATAAAAAAAATAACAAATTTTCTCAACCCACCCTTACATATGTATGTATGTATGTGCTAATGATATCAATAATGGTATTTTACCACAATAAAAATGATTAACAAAAGAAATTACCTAAATTTTGCTAATGCGCTGTTGAGTTTCACTTTCGTTAATTTCAACGCAAGAGCGCAACGCAACGCAGCGTTACTCATAGCATATAAAAAGCTGCCTCTGTGAATGCTCTTTGCAGCAGAAAAATAAGCAATGAAATGAAATATATAGCGTCGAAAGCAAATAAGAGTAAAATTGCCACAAAGGACCACTTTTATTCAAGACAAAAATGAACTGTGATGTGCGCTATAGTTCCGGGTATTAAACGCTTACCGGTTTTGCTGTCTGCAGTTTGCTGACTCTAGCGTCCATTACCGGTCATTGCTAACTAAGTAAGATTGCGCAAAAAGTATTTGCTACAGTGACTGCCAAAATTGCTGGTTTGATGGGAAACTGTTGCTAGACTGCGACGAATGAAGGGAGCGGACGTTGGTTGGAGGGTTTTGGGTATTGGCTTTCTCTTGAAAAAAAGTACGTTCCTCGCTCTTGTTGTTGGTCTTATTCATGATTAAAGCTTGGAAATTCTAGAAAATTCTTCCGGGGTTAGTACTCCTTAGAGGGGCTCCAGCAAACGGATTGATGAGTACGTTTCTTTAACTGCAGAAAATGGACTCCAAAGGTGTCTTCTCAATTACCTTCAAAATATCTACTTTTGACCAGACCTCAACTATTCGGTTACTGATGGCTAACCCTGTTCAAATATATCATTTACACAGCGCGAAAATGCGATATTGGATCATTAAGTATTAAAGCGCAAACAAGTTAAGCACAACGGACTAACGGTGCTAAACAAAAGAAGACACGCGCGGGCTACATCGCAAGCGAAAGAGCGAAATGGTGGCGCTACCAACACCGTCAAAACAATAAAAAGCTGAACACCACCTTGGATTACCACGCAAACAAGGACAACAGAATGGCTGGTTACCCAACGCCACCCGCTATGTTGTGCCCGGCCTGCTTTGCCTCATTGTGGCGCATTACTCCAAATGACTGGCTCTATTTTTAATAATATGCCACAGGATTATGTTCTGCAATGATGATAATGTCGACACGCTCTATTGTGGACTATGGACGTTGCGTTGCTTGTTGTTTGTTTGTGTGCGAAACAGAAATTTTCTCACCGAAATGGAATGAATATTCGCTACTTTATTTGTGTTTGCCTCCCAATACGCAACTCGATGCGTTAATTTGGCGCATTTGTAGGCGTTATACCTTGAGCCAACAGCACTCTGGGATGCTGCGTTTATTGTTATTGGTTTCGTGAAGACTTTGTTATTATTGTTGTTTTTGGTTATTGCTTTTAATGAAAATGTGAAAGCATTTCAGAATGTAGTCTGGGGAAAAGCTTGTGCATTGCTGTGATATGCATTAATGGGTGTTGCTGATTATGATGATGAGATTGGCGCAGTTGTTGCTGAGTTCTGGTGCTAATGGGTCTTCTGTGTTGGTTGTTTGCAATTGCTTGTTGGTAGTAAATGTTTGAGTAAACATGGCGTTATGACAAATCCAGCTTTGACGTGGCACAGTGGAAGTAAATGATAATAGAAAAAAATGAAATAAATTAAAATAAAATAAAATAAAATAAAATAAAATAAAATAAATTAAAATAAAATAAAATAAAATAAAATAAAATAAACTAAAATAAAATAAAATAAAATAAAATAAAATAAAATAAAATAAAATAAAATAAAATAAAATAAAATAAAATAAAATAAAATAAAATAAAATAAAATAAAATAAAATAAAATAAAATAAAATAAAATAAAATGAAAGAAAATAAAATGAAATAAGATAAAATAAAATAAAATAAAATAAAATAAAATAAAATAAAATGTAAGAAAATAAAATGAAATAAGATAAAATAAAATAAAATAAAATAAAATAAAATAAAATAAAATAAAATAAAATGAAAGAAAATAAAATGAAATAAGATAAAATAAAATAAAATAAAATAAAATAAAATAAAATAAAATAAAATAAAATAAAATAAAATAAAATAAAATAAAATAAAATAAAATAAAATGAAAGAAAATAAAATGAAATAAGATAAAATAAAATAAAATAAAATAAAATAAAATAAAATAAAATAAAATAAAATAAAATAAAATAAAATAAAATAAAATAAAATAAAATAAAATAAAATAAAATAAAATAAAATAAAATAAAATAAAATCAAGTAAAATAAAATAAAATAAAATAAAATAAAATAAAATAAAATAAAATAAAATAAAATAAAATAAAATAAAATAAAATAAAATAAAATAAAATAAAATAAAATAAAATAAAATAAAATAAAATAAAATAAAATAAAATAAAATAAAATAAAATAAAATAAAATCAAGTAAAATAAAATAAAATAAAATCAAGTAAAATAAAATAAAATAAAATAAAATAAAATAAAATAAAATAAAATAAAATAAAATAAAATAAAATAAAATAAAATAAAATAAAATATAATAAAATAAAATAAAATAAAATAAAATAAAATAAAATAAAATAAAATAAAATAAAATAAAGTAAAATAAAGTAAAACAAATTAAAATAAAATAAAATAAAATAAAAAAAAAATAAAATAAAATAAAAAAGAATAAAATAAAATAAAATAAAATAAAATAAAATAAAATAAAATAAAATAAAATAAAATCAAATAAAATAAAATAAAATAAAATAAAATAAAATAAAATAAAATAAAATAAAATAAAATAAAATAAAATAAAAAAATAAAATAAAATAAAATAAAATAAAATAAAATAAAATCAAGTAAAATAAAATAAAATAAAATAAAATAAAATCAAGTAAAATAAAATAAAATAAAATAAAATAAAATAAAATAAAATAAAATAAAATAAAATAAAATAAAATAAAATAAAATAAAATAAAATAAAATAAAATAAAATAAAATAAAATCAAGTAAAATAAAATAAAATAAAATAAAATCAAGTAAAATAAAATAAAATAAAATAAAATAAAATAAAATAAAATAAAATAAAATAAAATAAAATAAAATAAAATATAATAAAATAAAATAAAATAAAATAAAATAAAATAAAATAAAATAAAATAAAATAAAATAAAATAAAATAAAATAAAATAAAACAAATTAAAATAAAATAAAAAAAAATAAAAAAAAAAATAAAATAAAATAAAAAAGAATAAAATAAAATAAAATCAAATAAAATAAAATAAAATAAAATAAAATAAAATAAAATAAAATTAAATAAAATTAAACAAAATACAAGAAAAAAAGTTTAAGAATTAGTAAAAATCAGTTCAAAAATATAAAAAATTTAATTCAAACAATAAAAAATAAATAAATAAAAAATAATGTGCATATGAGAAGAATTTAGTCTTTGCAAATTTTTTTAACGAAAATATAATTTTTAATTAAAGTATAATATTTTGCTTACATTTCTTGTGTTCTCGTCCCACTGTGCATTCTAATCAAAATAAATTGTTGTATTCCTCCATACATTTTGACGTTTGATGACCATAAAGCTTACAGACACTAAGACCAAGGAGGCACTAGCGCACAGGAAAAATAATCATCAGAACAATAATGCAGCTGAGAAGTTCAGCAGTAAACATTACCAAGAGAGTAATTATGGGTGTAGTTTGCATGATAATTTTGATGAAGAAAATTTGAATACGAAAGTTATTTGCGTTGCCATATGTTTGTGATAATTTGCGGTAAAACCAAGTGTGTGTGTGTGTGTGTGCCTGCAAGTTGAGTGCTGTTGTTTTTATTACTACAGTTTGCTACTAATTTGGTTGAAAATAAAATTTCTTTGTCGGCTTTCTTTTGCCAAAAGGCTTTTCATTTATGCCTATATATGTATGTATAGGTATTATAAAGATGTTTATGTTAATGAAGTAAGAAAGATTGAAAGAGATTAACATCAAAATGCGTTACTACGCACATACCGACATCACCTATTGCGCATATCCTTGGATATCCCGTATTCATAAACTCTGGACTGTTTGTTTGCTCAAGAATTAAATAATGCTCATAGCAGCAGCTCAGTGCCATCTTCAAAGTCATTATTGTTTCGCCGAAATATCTCTCTTATTTCGTAGAGCTCAGCATGGCACAAGAGCGGAGGTGCTAATCTGTGGCAGAAATCCATTAGCTATGGGCGGTATACCGAAACTCGGATTAGCTTGACTACAATTAGGCTTTGCGTAACTCGCATTGTTGTTGTTGGAATTTTATTGTGGTTGTTTTTACTTGTATTTGCAATGAATTGTTTTTTTGTTGTCGTTAAGAATATTTTCTTTTTGCTTCTCTCTAGGTCTCTTCAAGGGTTTTCGAAGAATTTTTGTATAGATTTACTGAACTGGCCTTGAAATTTTGCGTAACCCACTGTGTTTTGCTTCAGCGTATTATGACTTTGTGTACAAAAAAAGCAAAGGGAAACCGAGGTATACACTTCTGGACATCAATATTCTCAAAATCCAGAACGGAGTCCTATAAGAAAATTGCGTCTATTCAATAGTTGTGCTTCCCTACTTAAGGGTCCAATATAAATCTCTTCAGGAATTAAGTGCACTGGGTGCTAATTCATGTTCCTTACTACTCCGACCGTCATCCGACCGCCATTCGTATTATAGCTGGATATTGAGTCAATTTAGCAGAAGTTAGGAGGGTCTCATTGAGTACTTGGAAGCGATTCTGGCCTAGAGTTGTGGCAAGTAGTCGCCTGTAGCTGTTGTGCTTACCAACCTGTATTAGTCATTGATTTTAGAGGCTCCCCCATAAATTCAAAAAACAAAAATTCAGAATCACATTTTTTCAGAATGTAAAAATTCAGAAAGAGAAATTCAGATCTAAAAATTCCGAAAGTAATGAGACGGAGTTTAGATAGAAATAATTGCTTTAAAATAAGTGAAAAACACGTTTCACGAAGCATTGGTTCATTTTTCTTTTGCTACTTACACATTTGCTCTTTACAAATATTTATAGCAACTCCTATTTAAAGAATTTTATTTTGAATTCTAAATAAAAAATAATAGGTCACCAAAGGATTAATGCATAATTACTTGTGTTATAACGCTGAACATACCGGCACAAAAATTTATTTCAGAATTTTAAACAAAATTAAGACATTTAATGGGTTAATACATGAGCCAAATATGGGTTAACAATGTAAACATTTAATTTTTAAGTGTGCAGTAAAAGATCTAACATAAAAACTTCCGAATTTATAAAATTTCGTTACTAATAAAATAGTTAAGGCCGTCAAAGGGTTAATGCATGCATTTAAAACTTCAAATATTTACGACTGAGGTGCAGAGTAATTTATTTTTCACATAAAAAATTATTTAGACATTATAAAAATAAAAATTTAGGTCACCAATGGGTTAGGGCATGGCGTTTAAAGGGTTAAAACGCCTAAAATCAACTACCTCAGCCTATTACAAACTGTTTTGATGTGAAAAATTTGATTTCAGAGTTAAAAGAAAATTGAGGTCGTCAATGGGTTAACTTATGGCCGCTCATGGGTTATAATTTTAAATATTTACCAATTAAGTGTAGCACAACTCATTCAAACCTAACCAAAAAATCGTTTATAATACCGTTATAAAAATAAAAATGTAGATAACGAGTGGGTTAATGCATGACCGTAAATGCGTTTCTGATCTTTTGATTCTGAAAAAAGTTTTCTGAATTTTTCCTTCTGACTTTTGGTTTCTGAAAAATTAAGTTTGAAAAAATTGTTCTGAAAAATTGTATTTCTGAATTTTCTGTCTGAATTTATAGGGGGCACCAATTTTAGATGCTCTGATAAGACATCGTCCCATCCAGCAATATTGTTTTAGAGAAGATATGGAGATCGCCAATTTTTTAAATTTTGGTAGTGTTGACACTATTTTCATTTGAATTGGGAAATAACCTCAATGAGTATATTTTACAATTTTTTGTTGACTTTAGTTCTCTTGTGGTGCGACAACTGACTTTCACATGAGGTGTCATTTGATAGGAAGCTCTGAAAGGGTTATCAGAGCGTAGATCAAATCGACAATCAGATTTGTGGCATCAATATGAAAAATCTGATGCCTCAATCAGTAGCGCCTCGTTTTCGCAGTTCTAAAAATTTCAGACTAAAATATGGTTGCCGTATTAATGCGAAAATTGGATTTGTTGTGGTTTTATGTGCGTTACGCTGCAAAGTTTTTTCGCCCTCCAACTTTTGTGAAAACTCTTGTTGTCATTAAAGGTATTATTGTTGGCATAACTAAAGTATTGTTGTTTGTTGTTGTTTTCGCTATTGTTCGTACTTCATTGTTGCTGCTATTGTTGTGGGTTGTTATTCAATATTTTACTCCAGAGGCACAACATTTTCTTTATTAATTTTATTTTTTGAGAATTTTTTACAAAGCTGTAATCTTTTGTAAGCGAGTTGTAAAAAATTCTTAGAGAATTCTCTATCTTTGACTTAACACTTGACTTAAAATGCTTTCAAAAATATTTCTTCAATGCTTTGCTGTTAAATTTTCTCCAGTGGTTTGGTCAACTAACAAGTGTGATAGTTCTTTCTTCTTACCAAGCGAGGCGAAGTCCTTTTGCACTTGAACTATATAAAGCAGAGAAGTAATCGCCATAATTATGCTGACATACATATGTATGTAACGGATGGTTTTTCTTACTGAGGTTTCAAAAGTCATTTCTATTAGTACTAGTATGGTGAGAGCTTTGAGAGTAAGAATTTTGTTTGCCTATAGAAGGTTATTAAAATTTTTTTCGCACCTCGACTGCAAAAGATTGCGCCTATTACATGAAAACATTTCTCCTTAAGTATTTCTGTAAACGCCTGCATGCCTTTGCGGCTTACATATTTTGCTTATTTGTTTTGATTGCAGCTTTGGGTGTCATTCATTTCATCATTCTTCTGCAAAAACATCTTTCCCTACCTTGCTTTTTGTGCGCGTCCTCTCATTTCAAATGTTTTCAACCACTCGCACATCAAACTCGAATACAGCGAATTTCCACTAAATTAACTTTTTTTTTTTCTTCATCCTACAATTTTATATTTCCAAATTCAAAACACAAAATCATTGCAGTTTCTTCCATTGTGTGGAGGCTAATCAAGTTTGCTGTTGTTCAGCTAATGCTATTGCATTGGTGTTGGTGTTGGTGTTGTTGTTCCTATGTTGTTGTTGTTTTCGTATTGAGATCCTTGCTTTTATTTGCTTAGATAACATTTAACCACATCGACAGCAATAATAATCTCAATAAGTCGTATGAATAGCGGCGCACAGAACAGCTGAAAGTTGCATGAGGCAACAATGAGCCCCTCGATGTTTGGCCTTTGGATGCTGAAATATTTGTTTTGATACATCCTGACGATTGGCAGTTAAGCTGAGCATGGGAAAATAAAACAATTTTGATTGAATGCGCATTGTGCCTCGAGGAGCACTTTACTTGTAGTACACTGAAAGAAAAGTAAATGGGATTGAGATGAATTTTGACTCTAAAATCAAACAAAGAGGTATGGAGACTTTTTATGTGAGACAATCGAAGGATGCTTGCTTTGGTATAGGTAGTGATGCAATGGGTAGGTGTAGACCCGACTAAGAAGAAACCTAGCCAAAGTAATACTAGACAATGTTTGAGTAGTTGAAGAATATAGATTTGACTTAAGAAGAAAATGTTTTGTTATGGGCATGGCAGGGCCGTGGCAAAGGAAGTATTCGATACTCTCCGTCAAATAAGAAATTCATGAAGTACTGTCCAGAGTCTCGGTATTTGCAACAAACAAAAAAAGCTCATCTCGTACCTTCCTTTCTTTTTAATTGGAGTCCATAAATTTTCTCTCAGTGAATTTGTAGCCATCAGCGCGAAGTCAGGCAATGATCGCGTAAGGTTGTCACATTGTCAAACTAATATATTACGTTGATACACTTACTACTATATAGATATGTACTTACATACATACATACATACATACAAACATACATATATAGATATTAGGATGGGCCGAAACAATTTTGTTTTTGCTAAGAGTGGGGTTAGAAAAAAAAATTCAATTTAAATATTCTTTTTCCTTTACATTTTGAGGAGCCTTATCTGATTTTTTAATGAAGAATTGATACAATGTGGCAATTTAAATAATTTTTTTTGCTAAGAACGAGATTGAAATTTAAAAGAAAAATGTTAAAAAAAAGTAGGGTTAGAAGCAAAATGAATTAAAAAAAATGTGGTTAAAATTAAAACAAAAAAATTGAAAAGTAAAAAAAAATGTTTCTTTTACATATTGAATACTTAGTAGTTAATATAAACATTTTTCCTGAGAATGAAAGAATAAAAAAAAATTAAAACTTATAAACATTTTTTTTCAACTTGAATAATCCAACTTGATGTTTATATAACTAATTGATAAAACTGCTTTTTAAAATATTTTTTTTGCCAGGCATGTGGATTGGGATAAAAAAAAAGTTAAAATATAATTGGGTTAAAATAAAAAAACTTCAAAATGGGTTCAAAAAATATATAAAATAAAAATAAATTTATTCTTAAAAAAAAAATTTTAAATTAACACATCAAAGAAAAAATTTATTTTTAAAGACGGGTTTCAAAAAATCTAGTTGCTAAAAAATAACTTTTTTTACTACGAATAGGGTTAGAATCAGAAAAAAATTAAAAAGGCTTAGTCAAAAAATTTAAAAATTAAAGATTTTGTTTTCTTTTAACATTTTTAGAGCCGAGATGGAATTGAAAAATAAAGAAGCTCAAAAACATTTTTTTTTTAAATTATAACGTTTAACACTTTTTAACATTTTATGATTAAATAAATAATTGATAAAATCTGGTTATTCAAATAATTTTTTTTTTGTGATTATTGGTTAAGAAACAAAAAATGAGAAAGTTAAAAAATGTGTTTAGAATTAAAAAGGAAAAATGAAAATATTTTTTTTTAGGTTTTGCGTTTCGAAGGGTCCCACTCGATTTTAAAATTAAGAATTGATAAAATGTAGTAATTCTAATAGAAAAAAATTATGTTTCATATTATTTTATTAATTTAAGTAAAAAATAAAAAAAAAAAAGTTTTAAAGCTTCGGATTTTATTAAGAATTCCGAAGAAAAATACTTTTTCATTTCGAAGTATTATATATTTTGTTAAAAAAGTTCTTTTAAATAAATTTTTTGCAGAGCGAAGATAAACTATTTTTTCCAACCCACCCTAATACATACATACATATATACTTAAATCTCACATGCTATGATTATATACATTGAGTATTTACACGAATTTAGAAATGTTGTACTTCTAATCCAACTCAAGTGCCCGTAGCTTTGCTGTTGAGTGGCCTGTTGTGCCTACCACTTATGTACGCCATTAGATTTGTTTCTACAAATACTTAAGTGGCCTGCCACAATCTCATCAAATGTTATTTTTGATTTGTCCTTTGTAACACATTTGCACATGGATATCTAGCGTTTGTCATATGCGCTTGCAACTCAATTAAATTTGACGCTTGTGGCATGCCACATAAAAGAAGCAATACGACGTCTGCACCAACAGCGAAATTATTACTTTCATATGTTGACTTTTGTAAAACACAAGTAGCGATATATATATGTATGTATGTAAGTAACAGCACGAAGGACCTATCCAAAGCACTTTGCGGTTGCGGCGTTCTACAACATTGCAACATAAACGCGATTGTATTGCAACCACAGCCCATCGAATATTTTTGAAAAATATCTCATCTATGAGGCTGTCAAATATTGATGAGGCATACATATGTATGTGTGAGTAGGTACACATGTTTATATTTTCTTAATTGCTCTATTGTTTCATTTCATTCATCCTCTCGTTATGTCGCAATCATATTTTTTTTGATGTTTTGCAACAATCGCAAGTCTGATTGTGCCACAGTGCGCGTCCGTTTATTGCGCGTTTTGATAAGTGTTTTCGTTGTTGTTGTTGTGATGCTTTCACTTTAATATTTATTGTATTTGATTGGCTTAATGTATTTTGATATTACGCGTAAAAATGTTCAAATGATTTCGTTGACAATGTTATTTATTGTAATGTCTAACAGTGCGCGCATCTGGGTATATTTTCTATGTACAATCTCAGTAGTTGATTCCGCATAACAGCCAGATGCGCAGTTTTTGGGTTGGAAATTTATATTTTATTACATTCATATGTTTGTATTTATTTTTATTTTATAAATCAACATATTTTGTACTTTTTTCTGTGTTAAAATAGATGTTTATGTGTTGTTGGGTTAAGTTTAATTGGATGTTTGGACGTTTCCTGCAAATGCCTGAAGAGCTGCTAAGTCGGAAATGAATTTTATATAGATGAGTTTAAATGTTTTTCATTGAAGCTAGATAAGGTCAAGTTGACGGGGTTGTTTTCAGAATGGTATGAAGTTGGACTAGTTAGACTATACCAAGAAACAGGGATAGGGTATCATAAGAGGCGCCCAATTCAAGCTTTTTTTAATTTATTTAAATTTATTTTATTTTATTTTATTTTACTTTATTTTATTTTATTTTATTTTATTTTATTTTATTTTATTTTATTTTATTTTATTTTATTTTATTTTACTTTATTTTATTTTATTTTATTTTATTTTATTTTATTTTATTTTATTTTATTTTATTTTATTTTATTTTATTTTATTTTATTTTATTTTATTTTATTTTATTTTATTTTATTTTATCTCAATTTAATTTAGTTTAGTTTAATTTAATTTTGTTTTATTTTATTTTATTTTATTTTATTTTATTTTATTTTATTTTATTTTATTTTATTTTATTTTATTTTATTTTATTTTATTTTATTTTATTTTATTTTATTTTATTTTATTTTATTTTATTTTATTTTATTTTATTTTATTTCAATTTAATTTAGTTTAGTTTAATTTAGTTTTGTTTTATTTTATTTTATTTTATTTCAATTTAATTTAATTTAATTTTATTTTATTTTATTTTATTTTATTTTATTTTATTTTATTTTATTTTATTTTATTTTATTTTATTTTATTTTATTTTATTTTATTTTATTTTATTTTATTTTATTTTATTTTATTTTATTTTATTTTATTTTATTTTATTTTATTTTATTTTATTTTATTTTATTTTATTTTATTTTATTTTATTTTGTTTTATTTTATTTTATTTTATTTTATTTTATTTTATTTTATTTTATTTTATTTTATTTTATTTTATTTTATTTTATTTTATTTAATTTTATTTTATTTTATTTTATTTTATTTTATTTTTTTATTTTATTTTATTTTACTTTATTTTATTTTATTTTATTTAATTTTATTTTATTTTATTTTATTTTATTTTATTTTATTTTATTTTTTTATTTTATTTTATTTTACTTTATTTTATTTTATTTTATTTTATTTTATTTAATTTTATTTTATTTTATTTTATTTTATTTTATTTTATTTTATTTTATTTTATTTTATTTTATTTTATTTTATTTTATTTTATTTTATTTTATCTTATTCTATTTTATTTTATTTTATTTTATTTTATTTTATTTTATTTTATTTTATTTTATTTTATTTTATTTTATTTTATTTTATTTTATTTTATTTTATTTTATTTTATTTTATTTTATTTTATTTTATTTTATTTTATTTTATTTTATTTTATTTTATTTTATTTTATTTTATTTTATTTTATTTTATTTTATTTCATTTAATTTTATTTTATTTTATTTTATTTCATTTTATTTTATTTTATTTTATTTTATTTTATTTTATTTTATTTTATTTTCTTCTTTGCTTACAATGCTGATTTTTACACAGTTCCTTGCCCCCATCTCTTACTACTTCTCGCTCTTCATATCTTTATAAAAATATTCAGTTTGTTTACCTATAACAATAAGGATTTGAATAAGTGCTCAAGCACTTGATAACCCATTCAATTTCCGCTCTACAAATATCTCATTTTTCAATTTTAATATTTTTTCTGTATAAATAAAAGGATATCTGGCTATGTAGACCACTTCAATGCAGGAAAACCATTTAAAAATTTAATAACATAAAAATTAATGTCAATTTCTATGAATATTTCCGGTACAAAGCAGAGATGTAATTTACTCTTTAAAACGTTTGCTTTGCTTAAAACAAATTTGATTATGCGTCGAACGCTTTTGTTCGAAGAAAATTCCATTTTTTAATTTTTCCTTTTTCTTTCTATTAAACGCATGAATGATGCTTGAAGTTATGTAAAAATGCAGACATGTGTTCATACATACATATGTAAGTGATGGAGTAAGCTAAGGAGAGGTAGAGTAGCAAGAGCAGCGTGTGGATTGGGGATCCTTGCACACAGTCTTAGCGACGATTACCCGAGTGCATTAAAGCAGAAAATCGTTTTGTGTCAATTTTTACTAAGCATTGCGGTTGAAATAGACGCTTCAGCAATTATTTTTTTCCGACGAGTAAGAAAGGAGGTTTTCATTACAAGATAGGATATTTATTTTTTACGTAGAATACATACATATGTTTTAAGCGTGGTCTTGGGGATAGTCTTGAGACAACTTTTCAAATAATTTGTAGATTTAGAAGTTCCGTAGATATTTAAATGAAACAGAATGTCAGAAGTTTCTTACAGTTAGAGCCAGCAAGTAGAACGCTGATCTCCACTTGTGCCTTACAACTCGAGTAAGAGGCGGTTAAGGATAGAGGCACCTTTTGGAATGGACCACCTTTCGCAATCCACAGCAAGTACCTATGTTGTTGTTGTTGTTGTTGTTGTTTTCTTCTAGGTCATGTCATCCCTCCTTCCGAAAGGAAAGAGAAGATGGGTAATGCGAGGTGAAAGGCATCATGTCCGTAGATCAACCATCGGGTTGCACATCATTACCTTTGTGCATATTAGTCGCCTCTTACGACCGGTATCCCTACCGCGGGTATATTCTAAGCCCCTACCTATATCACCTGGACTAATTCAATTTTATGCACGAGAAGGAGAACAAAGGGGAGCTACTCGATACAAACCTTTCTGGCATAAAATAGACCAATTAGTCTATTTATAGAAAATTGTTCAAACAAAACGGAACATTTCAACCCATACGAAGAGATCGAAAACTGGAATTGGTCCCATGTTCCATTGCGACTCATGTCGAGTTTATCCCAGACTAATGCCATTTCTAGCAGGACAACTTGTCCCTGTAGGCAACGCACTTTTTTCGGCAACGAACCGCTTGTTCTTCCAGGTTCACCGGTTCACAGGAAGCCTAAAAATTGCTGGATTACGCTACGTTTCACTTTAGCGTCCATATCTCCGACACAGCCCATAGACCAAATCAGAAACACTGACTCGATTTTTTAAATTCTTTACAATCTCTGATTATGATGAAGATGGGTAGGCTGAGTGTTCGACATGAAGCAACATAAAAATTTAACAACAACACGAAATAATAATCACATGAAGCTGAGTAGTATATGAAGACCACAATCCGTATGCAGCCAGGATTCAAGTACCTGCATCTCTCCTACTACTATGAATGTAGTCAAGTTTGCCATCCTCGCAAAGTAAAGTTAAATGAATGTTGAATGTTAAAGTGAATGAAAATGAGAATGCGATTGACCACATGTTGAGTTGTTGTAGATGAAGATATTTCAAAGTGTGTGTGTTTTCCGTTAATAGCGTTGAAGATGTGACAGATATGAAGACAGACAGGCTGATAGAAAAAGAGAGGTAGGTAGACAACAATAGGAATGCGATAAAGTAGAAAAGGATCAATATTAAGCACTGAGTGATAAATACATATGTGCAATTGTAATACACACACTGACACACTCACACACTTGCGGTTGCGGTTAATGCATGTGGCACGCTACAAACAGAATCAGCATCGACAGGAGCTCCAACCGCAATACCACAAACACAAGCGCAAGTAAATCATTCACATACTCAGACGCAGCTAGGAAAAAATGTCGGTAGTATTGGGTGGCAATATTATATACCCAGTTGTGGTTTGGTAATGTATTTAGAAGGGAAATTTACGCTTGTTTAAAGAGCACATGAGTCCTGCAGCGAATTTCGACTAGACTCAAAGGCCGGATTCGAAGACCGCAAGAAGATACCATATTCCGGATGCTCATTCACTTTGTACGTGCAGTAGTCTAGAGCGCAACTAAGCTAATAGGCTGGATTTGGTTGAATTAGTAGACATCGGATATGATGGACGTCTTCCCTATGTACTCCTAATTCGAATACTTTGAACCACTGGGTTAACTTGCTTCATAGCAAGATGAACTCACGAATGGATAGATAGAGGGTGAGATACAATATTTTTTGGGCTCTATAGAAAATTGTGGAATTATAGATGTATGGACGGAGGCCTCACTGAATAGGAGCATGGACTTGGAAAGTGGACGAATATGTTCATAGTCTGATTTCCGGACAGGTGTTGGTGGTGAAGTCGTATTACCATTACTTCGGCTCAAAAGAAATTTTATTTCATATCTTGGTGGGAGCAGACGAATGGGAGAGCGAAGAGATGGAACTTAATATTTTTGGTTGCACCGACAGGTACTGCCCCACAATGAGTGGGAAAACTCGAAGATAGAGACATTGTTGTTGTTGCAGCAGTACCTCACTCTCTTTAGGTATCGATTCGTGGAATGGGACCTGAAGGAGCAAACAGTGCAACACTGATATTTGTAGTCCTTTGAGGGATATGTAAGCGGTTCGATTCGCTACTAGCACCTTCTGCTCCTACTGAGATTTGAAAGATTTCATAAACCCCAAAATCGGAGGAGATATGGGTTTTAGTCGCCACAAATGACAGACCGGATATAAACATGAATTTTTAAGGGAAAAGGAGTCACGGAACACAATCGTTTTGACAGAATATCTGGGGTCAGGAGGTCCAGGAGAAATGTTGAAAGAACGGGTTTTGCGCAGGGATGGACCAAAATCATTTGTGGGACTTAGAATTGTGGGCCTATTTCATAGTAGGTTGTCGAAGTTTGGTTGCTTTTTGGAGCCATTTCTCCATTTAATTCACTCAAAAGAATTTTACAAGGCGGAAAAGGGTCAACGGGGAGGATCTTGCTTACAAACAGTTTCGAGACAGAAGGACGAAAAAATGGTCTGATGGAGGCATAAATCAAATGAAGGATAGTGAGAAATACTGTGTCTATAACCTCTGAATGCTCACCACAACTGGGTATACAACGAACAAATCAATGTACTTAGGTAAAGTGCATCTCTACCTCATAGCGATTAAGCTGGAAAATCTGTTTGTTGTCGAAAGAGGGGTGGCAAATATTTTCGCTCAAATCAAAGGAGTGAGTCGATGAAGCTGACAATTTTTTTTGTTTTTGTTTGAATGGTTAACAAAGCATTGTCGCATTGAATGGATGGTACGGACGATGAACGAGAAACAAAAAGAAATGCAGGACATAAAGGTACAAAAAGGATAATTCCAAAAAACATTGAAAGGAGCTCTACAGCAAATCAAGCAGTCACAGAGGATTACAAATACACCGTTACCACAACAACAACAGCAAAAAATTGTCCCAACGATTATTACTTGCCGGTGCTGCGGTTTGTTGTTGCATTTATGTTTTACCGTCAAGGTGTGTTAAGGCGGTGTGCTAAGGCGGTTAAGCGTTTGACAAGAAGCTAAACTAAAATCACAACAACAAAACACAATTCACTTGCATTGTTTTTGCACTTCATATCTATTAGTAGATACATACATACATATGTATGTACGTATAACGGGGTATCGTTTGATTTTTATGGGCGCACCAAAATCACTTACCACAAACGATCTCTTCGACTGACTGCAAGGACTCATCTTTTGCATATACAATAAATGACAACAACAAAAACAAAAGAAAAATGTAAGAAGAAAAACCGAAAGGATTACTAACGCTTGAATGCAATTCATTAGAAGTAGAATAAAGAAAATGCACTCAACCACATTTACTGCTAAGATGAGGCGTCTGAGAGTTGGAGATACCCAGAAGGGGCGTGGGTTTGAGGTTACACCGCAACAATAGCCGATATGCAGCAAGTCAGCAAAGGAGTTGAGCGGATTAAAAATAAGAAAAATGTGTTTCTCTATATGAGTCACAACAGTCAAGTCTCAGCCTTTTTTGTTTGGGTTGGCAGTCCTTGCTACAAGCAAAGCATCAGCAAATCACAGTTGACAATCGATTGAAAATTATCAGTTAATCGGATGCGTATCTAATGGTTGAGGATGGGTATCTAATATCTGTGGGCTATTCGCTGATGACTGTGTTTGTTAGATGGTTAATATCGTTTTGCAGCTGCGTTGATGCTGAAGAAGCGTGGATGACAAAGGGACAGCTGATCTTTAAGGAACTTCAAGCTTGTTCGCTTGAAGGTAAGCGGAAACCGGAAATGTTTGTATTGGATTAAGAGATTGACCAAAGTGTGTTTGCTCTTTATTTTGAGTATCAATTTTCTTCGCAAAAATTATGGTAGAGAACTGAGTCAAATATCGCAACCTAAGATACTACTAGGCTGTACAGATTTCGTCTGAGGAAATTCCTATAGGGGTGTGGTTGTGTCGGTAGGTAAACAGTTGTTCTTGTGCGACCATGCTGATTGCCTTATACTAGATGCTTGTGGGGAAACTCTGGACAGGACAGAAAATGGAACTAATAGCGCTCTGCGACATCTACTACTGGAGCCAATTGGAAGCACCGCAGCGTCGCAAATCGATCTCCACATTGCGCTTCCTTTGGAGAGGTGGTATCCCTTTTCCTTTGCTTCCACCGACGGGTGCCGATAAAAATTCCTTCTGGGCCGAAGAATCCACATTTCGCTAGCTACTGCCGTTCGAAATAGTGGATGAGCAAATGGACGCTTTAACATGCACGATGGACCTAGTAGTCCAAAAAAATTCTACGGATGACGAAAGTTGTCACAGAGAGGAGGATTCCTTTTATTTGTTCTCCTCATTGATAGGAAATGAAAGGAAAAATAATGATGATCCAGTAAATGACGGACTTCACGTAGAGGGAAATCCCCCAGCTTGAAACTTAAGTGCTCTGTCTAATCCATAAGAACGACGATCTCAGTAACTACCAAGGAATCTGCTCTGATTGGTCTTTATCTTTGTACATTACGGACTTTCAGGATACCTCGAACCCTGAAAGCTCTTTGTTTGATTATGAACAACGCGAAAATGAAGTGTTTGGTATCTGAGCTTTTGCTACGAAAATAGTGGAAAGACAGAAATCTGACACTTCCCAGCAAGTGGACTGAGTAGGCAATTGAGCAGTACTCGTAAAGGCCTCTTTCGAGGAACGCGAGATCATGCCTTATAAGTCTCTCCACTATCTCGATTTATAGCTCGGAATCATGGATAGGACCAACAGAAGATGAGATGGCTTTTAGAGCATTGGAAAAGTTTTCGGAACATTCATAGTCCATTTCACGCTGACAAAGGTGTATGTGGAAGGATATTCAGTGAAAAGCTGTGCGAGCTTGACTCAAATTGGAGCTTAAAGCCCTTTGGTTGACAACCGATTTCAACAATAGAGAAAGATGGAACTCGAACAAATGGTGAGATAAAAGTCCAGTTTCTATTGACAGCGAATGCCATTGAAGGAACTGGTGGGCGTTGACTCTGTCGCTCTTGGTTTATCATTCTAAGATCTAATGAGCTTTCTTGTTAGCTTCGTTTGGATTGGGTAATTGGTTATTACACCAGGGTTAATAACTTCGAGCGCAGTTTTAATTAGTAAAAACAAGATAGCACAATTACAACCTTCATCACTTTTAAAACTTAACCCTTTAACGACCAAAAATTCTATTCTGCACTAATTATTTTAATCGAAATCACAGCTACCACGTTTAGTTAATTGTACCTCCGCCTAATTGCCCAACCCAAAGGCGAGCTCCGCACAACTACCCATATGTAAATATTAACGTCATAAAAAAGCAAGAACATTCTATTTAATTAACTCATCGCTACCAAAACATATTTTTTTAAATTAATTTTCCCACTCCGTTTGTTTATGCGACGTGCGATAGCGTTCAGGTGCAGGTTGCAGGTGCAGACGCTCTAACATACGAGAGCACCCCATGCGCCCGAATGCTCCCAATGATGGCACACCCAATGGCCAACCAAGCAGCTATGTATGTATGTAGTAGATGTGCGTGTTATGTCGCCTTTTTACGATCCATAAATGGCTTATTTTATGCGCGTTTTTTATTTATGAGCCTCTTCTAACTACCAGATACTCAGTGTACTCGTTGTTGTACGCTTTTAATGCCTAAGGCTGAGTAAGGGCAGCCAAAAGTTGAGAGCAGCAGATAGAGATTAGCCAAGTGAATTCGGAGTAAGCAAGTAAGTAAGTGAGTGTACACATGCGATTTCACACGCGCGTCAATGTAGTGAGCATGTGTGTGTGTGTGACTACATTAGGGTGGGCGGAGGATTAAACGTAGAACTTGATTACGATTTTGCTCTCGGCTTTCGAAAATGGAACGGTTCCAAAGGTTTACTGTCACAGTTCAAATTCGATTTGTAAAATGAAACGGTTGCAATTTTGGATTTTGTTTCAGTTTAAAATATGAAACGGTTCGTTTTTGATACGGAAAAATTTAAATAATGGTTGCGATTTCAATTAAAGTATGAAACGGTTGCGACCAATTGCGCTTAAGTTTCGATTTCGATTTAAAAAAATTATAGGGTTACGATTTCGTATTTGGTTTCAGTTTTGAAAATCGAAACGGTTAAAATGAGGTTTCCGTTTTGATTTTAAAAACTTTGGAAACGGCCTAAAACTGTTATGGCTTTGGTTTTGGTTTTGGTTTGAAAAACTGTACCGCTTTACAACGGTTACGGGTTTGACTTTTCTTTTCAATTTTAAAAAATGAATTGATCTCTAAAGCGGTTAGTTTCAGTCTTGGATACCCAAACGACAGCCCCAAACGGTTTTAAAAATTGAAACGATTTGGAATGCTAAAAGGTTTAGTTGTAGTTTTGCAAATTTTCAACCGGGTTAAACGGTCCTGATTACGGTTTCAATTTCCATTTTGGTTTTAAATAGTTTCAAACGGTTATGATTTTGGGGTTTAATTGTTCGGTTGCTTGTTGTGGTGACAGGGTGTTCAGAAAAAAAGGTCAATCCCAGAATGTGGTTGGTCTATCACAGCTGAAGTGGGTATGGTTTTGATTTCGATTTTGAAATATGAAGCGGTTTCAAATGCTGACTACTTTGAGTTTGAGAACTGCGAAGCTCTTGGTTTTATGCGCTGTTTTGAAATACTTTTGAACAATTAAGATTTCGGTTTTGAAAATCGAAACGTTTTGAAGCAGTTATGCTTCCCAATGTTCTCTTTAAAATGAATTTTCTACCCAAAAAAAAAAAAAAAAAACACCCACCCTAATGCGCTTACATTTAAATTTGTGGCACAGTATTTGCCTACTAAAATTTATGAGCAGCAAACGCTCATGAAGAGCTCTAGTACCTATGAATGCGTTTTTTTATATTTTTTCTGTTTTTTTTTTTTCATTTTTAAGACATTTTTTATTAGCCATAAAATTGTGTTAAGTATGCACTTCGAAGCCTGGTTCTAGCAGCATTTTAGGCATTTGCTAACATTCAAATTTTTACTACATACTTTGCTGCAATTACAACTTATTTAAGATCAAACATTCGGTTTTTATTTCTTTTTCAACAAAATTAAAAACACCACAAAAAAAAAATTTTCTAAAAAGTGAAGAAGAGAAATGCCAAGTTAATTGTGTTAATTTAATTATGTTATCTCACTATGTTTTGTCTTCCTTGAATTGTGTTATCACAATTAAAAGTGCACACACATAGCTGAATATTTTTTTTTTGTTGTACTTAGAAAACCACTTGATATGCTGCTTGAGGCCATTAAAACCGCAATGAGCGTAATTTTGGCTGCTTTTTTTTCTTGTTGAGTGTGACTTTTTAGTTTTTTTTTATAGAAAACGTTTTTTATTCACTTCATTATGCAGTTTAGCAATTAGATGCTTGTTTCTTCGTTTTCAAAATGTGTTTATCAAAGTTGTTAAAAAAATTAAAATTCCTTAATAAACAATCAGCGAATTATTTTAATATTTTTTGAGAAAAATTAATAGTTTAAATACTTAGGTAACGTTTTCCACAAAAAAAAAATTCAAAGTCATCAACTGGGCCTTTTTGGCATTGAACTATTTTTAATGTGTACAATGAAAGATGGGCCTCAAAGACCCACAACAACACTGAAGGGTTAAACGGCCAATTTGAAGAATATCACTCTAAACTGTCCATTTGCATATTAATATCATGTTTATTCTCTTCTAGAAAGAGCAGATTTTATGTTCACTTCTCCGGTGCTGATATTTTGAAGTCTGTGAAAAATCACTGTGACAAATATTAGTTTCAAAAAAAGCACTGAAGAGTTACACAGCATCCTTTGTGAATACCATTTGAAGCTTATTTACGCATTAACGCTTAGTTAAATATCGTTTTGGCAGCTGATATATGGAAGGCGAAGAAAAATCACTGCGATATTTTCTTTCCCAAATACCCACCTTCAGTTTACGTAGCAGCTTGTAAGAAGATCGCTGTAAACTCCTTTGGAATTTTTTCTCACAAGAAAGGCGATAGTGACTGCTGGCGATCAGTTATTATGAAACCGGAAAAAGTCGCCGTGACAAAATATTTAAGATGGGCATTACACCGAAGTAAAGCTTTGAACCCCATCCCAAATTAACCAGTAATTTAACTACTTCTCGCAAAAGCCGCTTATATATTTAATAGTAGAGAGGTGGTAATATTAAATTGGAGACAAATCACTGTGACAAATAACCATTACAGAAGTGAAGGGTTAAATGCATATTTGAAGCAAGCCATTTTAAGTGCATATTAACGAGTAACTTGATCTTTTTTGGAATACTAGGTTCTATATTCACCACTAGAGATCTGGTATTGGGAGACTGGAGCAAAATCGCTGCGACGAAAATATATTCAATTAAAAGCATATTTGTGGAAGAAAGTTATTTGTTTTCGCAAAAGCTGCCTTTACATTTACTACTCTGAGCTGCTATTTTGAACATAGAGAAAAAGTCACTGTGACAAAAAATCACTGTCCCAAATCACAGTGACAATTTTTTTTTTGGACGAGTTCGATGTTTAAAGTCGTTCCTTGTTAGAAGCACATATTCTGCAGAGCTCTACTTTCATGTAGATTTCCTTGCGATGACCTCTAAAAATTGAAATATTTCTAAGATTTTTTCACTTTCCAGCGACCTACTAGTTCATCGGCCATAATTAACCCGCTTTAAAAATAATGTATAAACTTACAAACCAAAAACTAAAACAAAACAAGAAACGAAATGCGAGCTGGCAAGCAACTCAAATGAGGGTAGAAAAGCAAAGGAAAGGGATGTAAGGAAAGCAAAAGTGTGGCTTTGGAAATAAGGCAAGCGTGAAAGAGTGGCGCAGCGTTACGATAATAATTTCCGCATCGAGCGTGCAAGTAAAAGAAAAAACAGGAAGCAAAAGGGAAAAAAAGAGCAAACGAGTTAAGCCACAAAAAATAAGCGAGGGAAAATGCTAAACAAAACCGCAGAAACAAAACGTAAAGCGGAGAGGAAAGTTGTCACGGGCTCATACATATATGTAAATGGGCGCATATAGGGTTAAAGCGCCTTCAGCTGCCTGACCTCTTTGTGGGTCACGCAAAGCAAAATTTAATTTATGCAAAGTGATTTTTAGGGGTGCGCGAGTTTTACTAATTATATTCATTGATATATAATATAGACGACCTGATGTATGTATATAGGAAGGGGTTTTCGTCGTAGACGGGTTTTGGACCTAAGCCCGCAGAGAGAGAATGAGATATGTATATGGAACTCCATCTCGCTTCAATACGAAAATGGTCTCAGGGTGGGTGAGTGCTGAACTATTTGTCCCCAGACGCAAAGTTGATGCCACGAACAGAAGCACAAACACTCAACCCGTCGTACTAAAAACTATTATTAGTCTTAATCATTGATAATCAAATTAAAATTTTTGCTATTTTTGTAATAACTGATTAATTATTGTAATCGAACATTGTTAGAATAATTAATCGATTAGAAATAAATTTTGTGTACGATTAATGAGGATTTATTCCGTTTTTAAATTTAATCCATGGATTAAACAAATTAATCAAAATTACAATTTGATTAAATGCGATTAACGAGGATTAATAATTGCCGTTTATGAGAAAAACAGGTATCCTTAATTAATATTGCAATATATAAAATTTGTTATTAATACCAATTAATCAAAAATTGTAATCAAATTGAAATTTTGATTAATTTGTTTCAACTACGATTAAATTTGAAGATGAAATAAATCCTCATTAATCGAATACAATACTTAATCCTAATGGATTAATTATTCTAAAAATGTTCGACTGGCATAATTAATCAATTAAATTAATAGAGTAATGGCCTTAATAATAAGATTATCAAGATAACCGATTTTGTGAGAAGTCATAACAGCCAAATTGTGGCGTTTCAAGAAACAGGAGTCAGTTTCAGCCCACACTTCCAGCACGGGGATCGACTGAGAGGTAGTTTGGACGTTGTCAAATTTGTTACATTTGTAAGGACTTCGAGATTAGGTACTTGACATCAGTAGGTAACTCAAGGACGAGCTTCGAAGAATCGTTGAGGACTTCCAGACACGCCGAAATTTATGGCTTGTCTTCCAAAGGTAGGTAGATACGACTACGTTCAGCATGGACTATCACAGCTTGCCAGATTTGCTTGACTTTTGTTCGATCAACTATCAATACCCTCAATGGATATTCCCCCAGATTTCACGTCCTCCAAGCGGCTGATTTTAAAAAAGTTGACTGGGATATCTACCGTAAATTTACGAAGGGCATCTTAGCTGCTTTTCCCTTTGAGTTGGACGTGGAACAAGGGGAATGCGAGTTCTACAAGATCATCAGTTTATCCTAAAGTAAGAGAAGACTTTTCATCGAAGGAAATTTGGTGAAACATTTTCAGCTAGCTGGAAGAACTTTACGAATTTCAAAACTCACTCGCCCCCTGCAATACCCTCTTTACCTGCTTATCCCACACCACTTCTCTTTATTATTACCACGCGCGCTTCCAAGCAAATGTCTCGTTAAAGGATTCCCTACTGTGTGTGGCTTCCAACTGGCGCGCCGAGTCGAAAAATATAAAGAAGTAGTGAATTTTTGCAGTCACATTTTTGTCACCACATGGATTGCATTTTATGCACAATAATTTATGCAACAACAACAACGAAACTATATTGCAACATTGTGCATTACTAGCGCAGTGGCAAGTTGCACTCAATAAACCGCATAGAACACTCCAAGGAAGAGAGGAAAAAAATGAAAAAAAAAACTTTGGAGTTTGAAACCCACAAGCGACCTGCCGCCACCAACCAAGCGTTAACTTTGTAGCAATGTTGAAGAAGCAGGCAAAAAAAGAGCAACGAAGGAGCAGCAGCAGGGGAAGCAGCAGCGAAAAAATGAAAAGATTGGCTATAAAAACAGGAAAACGGAAATTGTGGTAAAAGATGCAACTGCTGCTTGTCGTCGCTTGGAGGAGGTGTTTTGTGCTTCTTCTGCTAGGTGGCTCTATGTATATGTAAGTGGGTGTATGGTGGGTACTTGAGTGCTGATAACGCGTGGAAAGTATTCAAATAAAAAAATAAAAAAATGCAATGAAAATATTATGAGAGGAAGTTGAATTTTGTGGCAATATAGGGAGTATAATACTGACAAAAAAAACAACAAAAAATTCCAATACAAAATGCCACTACAAAATACAAAACAACAACAACAACACTATATAGGTAGTCATACTCACTCCAAACACACACAACTAAGTAGCATGGCAAATAGTTTTATGATGTGCCAAACGTTTTGTTGCCAATCTGTAGCAAACAAAAAAGCTTTTGCGCGTATTTGTTGTTGGCGCGCATTTAGTGTGCAATATGCAACAATTTGTGGCATGAAATAAAAAAGTAAAAGGGCAACAAAATGCAAAATGGTGGGCGTTTCAATGCGAACATTGGTGTGGCATTTTACCAGCTCAAGTGCGACAATTTATGGCTGCGTTGGCCTTCACTCGCTAGCTGAGCTTGTGCGGGCTGTCAATGAACTAAAGTGTGTACTTAAAATGGTCAATGAAAAGTGCAAATTTATTTTTATTTATTGGCTGAGTGCTCCTTTAAGTATGCATGAAGAAAATAATTTCCCAGTGGTCGGCGTTTTTATTAATTATTTAGAATTGCTCTTTTATTCATTTAAAATCGTGAATAATTTACTATCACATAGAACAATCAATAACGTACCACTGTGCCCCAAGTGCTTTTTCGCTCTCATCAGAAGAGTGTAAGAATATATGTGAAGAGCGTAATACCCTAACGGGTTAGGTTTGCCGATCAATGAACTAATGATACAGATCATACAGCCAAGAGGCAGTTGTGTGCTCGGTACGCTTGCAGTGGACTTTGGAGTTGAAAGAGAAATCTCAGACCGCAACTGGGGTTTGACTGTTGTTATTGTTGTTGTAGTACTAGTGATTGAACTTTTAAACACTGAAACACTTAGACCCCTCATCATCAAAACAATAATACACATCGCTTACCTTATAAAGATCTTCAACGCCACCTTTAAGATTATCCCTGATACTAGGAAGGAGTAAATGAAGAAAAATTGGCTCAGGTATTCCTTTTTTAAGTTTAGGCGCAAGGTTCCACAATAGCCTGGTGGAATTCGGTTTCGGTAATACGAGGTAATATTTCTATCAGCAGCTTCCGTAATCAAGATGTAGGTAATATATTTTTGCTGTAAGAATGCATCTTCGCAGAGGGACGGGCCTCTCTACAATCTCTTGGATCAAAAGCGATAGCATCGGTCCTAGAGGGGAGTCATTTCTTGTAGGAAAACCTTCAAATTTTTTGAGACTTTGAAATACTTTGTAGAAGGGTCTCTTCCGCGCGAGGAATACCTTCAACTTTTTAAAGCCTAGGCTATGTTTTGCCGAAAGTATTGAATGAAGGAGTATCTGAATAACCAATGGAACACATCAAACATTTCCTTCTTTAAAGTGGAGGCTGGGTATCAGACTATTTAAAGAATTATCTCATCGAGCTGAGATTTGGATAGACGTCCAAAGCACCAATGGCCGCAAATCGCAAGGGCACTTATGTAAGAGTTGGAGCTATCAAGGACTCGCTTTTGTAGAAATATCTGGTACTACCAAAAGAATATAGGACTTACGAAGCCTCAGAAATATTTAAATAACGAAGGAAACAGATTCAATATAAGTGTGGTTATGGAGCTCTTAGCATCTCAATGCGTTCAAATTGGTAGCTCCACCAAAATTATGCGCTGTTGGTTACATTATTTCTATGGATGCAGTACGCATAACAATCCTATTGGCATCGATTTGAGCGAGAACATAGTAGTTGACAGATCGAGCTTCAGAGTATAAATAAGAGGAAGGGAAGTACTCAACACCATTGCTGATTCCCTTCCTGATCGTCTCCTTCATATCCACTTCAATTACCAGCAGCCACAACTTCATTACTCACCTATTTCAGGCTTGGTATATTTCTCTTCGATGGGGAGTCGTAGCTTGAGTTCGTCCCCAGTTCAAATATTACTTATTTTTAGGAAGCTGCCAGGCGGTTTTTCTGCGAATTTCATTTACTAACTTCAGTCCTTTAGATGTCATGTTCTGCTCAGAGCTCCATGGAAGAAAACTCTATGATCTTTCTGCACAATCATGCCTTCAACGCCAGCTATGGGTCACGAAATACGGTCTAGATTTGCTCTCTACTTCCATGTAGCCATACTAAAATAGATCACAGGGCTTTCGAATTAGATTGTCAAAAGCTTCATTCACCTCTGTGCTATCTTGAAACAAGCCTGATTCAAAGTTAAATTAGACCATGGTGATATCAGACTGTGAAGTTCTTGTTTGACTTTCTACGCTTTATTACAGGATGTCGGCTTATAGCCCAAAGCCCTCTCCACGAAACGCGCGCACCAAGAATTTCAGTCCAATAACAATTTCATCCCCAACATCCCCGTTTTCATTATCCTTGCAATAGCTACCCAGCATTGGCTTCATTATCCTTTGTTTGCGCCATATCCGCTCGCCGACCAATAACTTCCGCTCTCTTCGTTCCTTGCCGTTGTTGCGGTTGTCGATGGTGTTGCAACAATTTTTGCATGTGTCAGTACAATAATTTGCTACGAATTGTTTCAATTTGCAACAAACTCCATACGACAGCGGGCGAACAAATTGTCAATGAATAAATATTTTGTTACAGAATGTTGGTGCAAGCTTCCTTCATACTTTTTGTTGCAACTATTTATTATTATTATTTTTATTTTATTTTTTTTATTATTGAGTAACTTGCTCCTAACGTCAGCACTGCAGAGTATTTAAACCATATCGACATGAACTTTATCCTTGTTGTTGTTGCTGGCGCGCGGCTCCTAAACCGCAATGGCTTTTGCTACTGCTTTTTGCTGCTGTCTGGCGTTGCCAGCCTTTTGCTACACTGTCATGGGCAGGATTATAGATTTGTGTGTTTGTGTTGTGGCGTCGCTGCTATTGCTTCTGTGGTCTGCTTGTCGCTAACACTGCGCGCTCTCTCTCTCTCGCTTTAGCCAACGCTGTCGACAATGAGTTACGGCTGCTTGCGGTTTACGTTGCGCTTAAGCGTAATGTGGGGTGCAGTGCAAAAGTTGAGCATTTTAGATTAATGGTAATCAGTTTTGCAACTAAGTCACATTTTATGCACATCGAACTAAAAACAAACAACAACAACAATAAAAAACAATCAATTGTAATAAACACTATGCCACTACCAACCCCAACAAAAAGGAAGTGAGCTCAGCTCTTTTGCGGCATCCAGCAGTAGCACCAGCAGCAGTCAATGTTGCACGTTGCTCTAACGCTTTTGTGGCAACGCAGATTTTCAAATTTCAGCATGGCTGACCCTCCAAATGTTCTCTACATAAATTTGCGCTTTGGCAAAGATAAAGTGACTTTACCAAACGTCCTCCGCAAAACACCCACACCGCTCCTTCCACCACTTCCACAGCCAACTCTGACTGCACTGTGATCGCATTTGTGGCATGCGACGTGCGGTAGGTCTTACGCGCGTCCCTTTAAATTGGCTACTTTATTTTCCTATAGACACTTACCCCTGCTTGTCACTTTCCTTAACACTTCAGCGCTGCTCTCTCACTCACCCACTCATTTTGTTGTCGCTGTGCGCTCTTCATAATTGCATTGGAATTTTAGAGCAAAACTCTGTCAACATGGCTTATGCGGCATTTAGTCGCAAAGCGTACGGTTCTAGGGCTGTCGTACAAGCTCAGTACAAGCGTCATTTGTGGCGGTGAAATTTTAATGAAATTTCCTGCATATTTTATAGAAATTCTATTGTTGTCGTAGTTTCGTGTTGTAGGGAGCAGCCTCAATGGAATTTACTTAAATTTGCATTTCTAAGCAAAATTTTGGGGAGAAAAATTAGTCAGGGCAGCTACGTAAGAAGGTATCTTTATACTTATTGCGGTGGTTGTAGCGTTGAAAGAATCTTTCTTTAGTAAAAAAAAAAACAAAATCCAACAACTTCGGTAGATCAGAGAGCATAGTAGTCGGCCTTTAAGGGGCCTTGAATAACCCAGCTATAATTTAGAGGCGAATAAAGCTCACGAAACACAGCTTCTAGGTACGATCGAAAACATTTTCTCTTAAGTTGGACTAGTATCATAAGGTACTAGTAATGTAGTATAGATACCGTGAATGAGTCCCACGGAGATAGCGTCGAAAAGGAAATTGAGATATCATGAGTAGAATTATAGAAGCGGGTGTAGAGAGAGATACAAACATGCATAGAGAAAGGAAGAGCTGTAGCAAGAAACAATGGGAAAGGGAAACGGAGGGTTGAATGAGATCGAGAGAACGATATAGAAGCTAAGTTAGTGGGAGAGAAAAAAGAGATGGAGATGTAATTGCCTTAAGAAAAAATCGAAATGAAGAAGCACCTCATGTAGCTACAGGCTGCAAACAGTCACGCCCACCGCTATGCATTGCGCAGCTAAAGAAGTGATCACCACTTGAGGGGACTGGAGGGTGAACCTATTGTGCGAGGTAGGAAGCCCCGTGGGAGCAGAGAATGAATTTAAATGTAGTGGGGATGGGGGCCAGTTTCTTAGAGCGACTACAAATACCATTAAAATAAATTACACTATGAAACCAATTAAAACATCTATTTCGAGGCGTCTATAGGCTAAGAACCAAAGACCCCTTTTCGAGGCATATACATTAGTGTGGGCCGATTTGTATGGACGAAAGTCAACCGCTAACTCGCCAAAAAATATTGTTCGAAAAAAAGTCCCAAAACGGGAAAATATAAGTTTTTTCCAAAAAACTGTTATCGCCAAAGTTTTTAGCACATAATTTTAATTAGGACAGAAAATATGAGCAAAATTCATTTTTATCGAAAACATTTTTGCATGTATGCTGAAAAAACCCTTAAAAGAAAATGGAGAAAGGGTTAATTTTTTTTTTTTTTCATAAAATTTTTATCGCCAACGTTTTTAGCCGACACTTTTGGGTCGGATAGGGTATACATGAAAATTTTGAAATCAAATGAAAATTTTTTTTGTAGATCATAAAAAAAAACCTTAAAAATGAAAGTCGAAAAAAGGCAAAAAAATGCAATTTCGCAGGCTCGAAAATTATTATTTATTTTGAGGAACTTTTTTCCTGAGCCCAAAACCTATCGAAAAATTGATGGTACGATATCGGTTAATAAATTGACCCAAAATATATAAGGCATATCACAGAAATTCGTTTTAATTTATATTTCTTACACAGTCTTATTGGTGAAAAAAAATTTAAAAACATATTTTACAAAACTTAAATGCAAATTTAAAAATTCAAATTAAAAAAATTAAGTTAAAATTTTTTGAAAAGATTGCCAGCCTCTGAAGTAGCGAACTAAGATGCTGAGGGTAATTCGAAATTCTGAGCATGCACTTTTTGTTTCCTTGATAAGGCATACAAAATATGTAAGGTTTCAAAAAATGTGTTTTTTTTTTTATTTGTTACACAGTGTTATTGGTAGAAATTTTTTTAAAAACACTCTTCTACAAAAGCTTGCTACATAATAGTTAAAAAAATTAACCTTCAATTTAATCCAAGGAGTACAATCCAGTTTAAATTTTTGAAAAGCTAGTAGAAGTGAATGTGCTCTCTCTCACTGCATGCTCTTCCATGGAAAGCATTGAATTGTAGGCAGTTCCAAGAATGTGCCTCCTGCGCTCACCCTCAACCCGTTAAACGCTACTTAGCCCCCAGCAAGAATACTTGGTGGTCGCCAGATTGAATACGCGCACCTTGAGTTTAGTTGGTCTTGCGATGGATGCGCTGCAGATGCTGTCTTCATATCACTCTAATGTTGCGCTTTCAGCCAGCCTCTCCTGGTGACTTTGATCTTGTAGCGTCTTTGAAGTGGTTGGCATTGTTCTGCTATTGTTATTGTAATGCATATATTTTATTGTTTTTGTACTTTTGTTGACTTTGACTTTCTTGCTCGAGGTGTAAGTGTGAACTTGTCCATTAATGTGTTGTTGCATACCAAAATCAACACATTGTCGCGCGCTGACAGGTGAAGATCACGCCAAGCCCATTTGACGTCCGTAACGGATGGTGCATGATGAAGCATAAAAAAAATATTGAGTTGCTTTTAATGAAGGTAAACCGTGAATGAATTGGAGAAATATGTAGATTCAGGGCAGTTATTTGGAGCGAATTGCACCCAACGTGTATTTTCTTTGAGATGGTTTGAAGATTTCGGAGCTCATTTGGTGTCTTGGGGACCAGATACTCACTTTTCTTCTGGTTTAAAGGGAGCTTTTGAATTTAGAAATATCATTTCCTTCTCTTTCCATATCTTTATTCCCATAAAGTCGGATTTTCCCCAAAATGAGGTCCAAATCCAGGCATGCATCTAATTTAAAAAGAGGACCGTTGGGGACTTTGAGCGAACCAAGCGGAAATCCCGTCCTTATTCACTGGTTTTTTTCACTGGGGAAGTTCCTTCTACTAATCATTCACGACTTTTTTGGAATGGTTGAATTGGCTTAAGGACGCTTTATTTACATAAGAAAGGTCCCTGTAGTTAGGAAGCACCAGAATACGGCTTTCAAGTTCCCTTTTGATTCCAGCCAAGAGTCGATCAAATGGATATAGAGACATTTTTCCAAGACAACTAAAGTATTTGTTTTGAGTTTCTGTTATTCCGAGAGGGTGGAGCCTAGAGAGAGAACAAAAACATACACTGGAGATGGCGGATCGCCGATGCCGGTTTGTAACAATAAAAAATTGCCAAGGGATGACGAGAAACCGTTCCAATATTGATTGATTAGCCAACTGTCTTGACTGCAGGGTAGTATTTCCGTAAAAAATGTGGTGATTAGGTCGGACAAAGTTCTTCTACTTAAACCGCTACAAGTTGTTACACCGGCAGTAATCGCTTTGGGGACAATCCGTCTACACCTTTTCCAAGTGTACTTCAGAATGCGTAAAATGATTTTCAGAAACCGTAAAATGTACTTCAGAAATCGAAATTTGTACTATGGTTGATTAACCAATATGAGGCCTCTCACCCCTCAATAGCCATCTTACCTTCCTTAGGATCCTAGAATGTTTCACTGCTCACCAAGCCAGACGGGCAGTACCGGGGCGAACCGGGTTCATATCCAGCTAAGCACGGTCTCTGAAGTACAATTTATTTTAAAGAACATTTTACAGCTTCTGAAAAACAATTTACAGTTTCTGAAGTAAAATTTACAGCTTTTGAAATACATTTCACAATTTCTGAAGTACAATTGACTATTCTGAAATTAATTTTACTGTTTCTGAAGTACAATTGACTATTCTGAAATACATTTCACAATTTCCGAAGTACAATTGACTATTCTGAAATTCATTTTACAATTTCTGAAGTGGAATTGACTATTCTGAAATTCATTTTACCATTTGTGAAGTGCAATTGACTATTCTGAAATTCATTTTACCATTTCTGAAGTAGAATTGACTATTCTGAAATTCATCTTACAATCTCTGATGTACAATTTATTTTAAAGAACATTTTACTTTTTCTGAAGTACTCTTGGAAAAGGGTAGTACAAGAAGGTGAGAGTATCGGAGCGTCCCCAGCCGGGCACTCACAAAGGTGTGGGCAGAAAACCGCTTAATTAGAAATGTATTAAACGTAGCAACAATCGAGCTACAGAGCTTCAGAACTTCATAACCTTTGAAAACCGGCGCTGGGTTCAAGAAATCTTTGAAACATTGTATGGCCAAAGAAAATCGATAAGTGTTAAAAAATGAATTTTGAACACTCAAGCTTAAGATCGACTTAGCCGAAAATGCATATAACAAGAACAACAACAGCAACAACAACAAGAACAAGATTAAATACCATAACACCTTGCATACCGCCTTAAACTTCCAAGCCACAGTCGCCAAAGAGTTGTTTACTTTTCACGAGTTTCTTCTTCTTCTACGAATTTTGGTTCTAATTGAGTATGCGGCAACATAAGAGTCTGAAAAACATAAAACAAACAACCAAAAAAACTCTGGAACCCTTTACTCGTACTACATTCTACGTCCACAGCAATGACTTGGCGAATTTTTTTTGTTTTTGTATTTTAAGGCTTTCGCGTTCTTGCACAAAAGGTGCAGCGTCTTAATGGACTCACAGGCAAAACGCATCGTGCGGCCACTGAACGAACTCGCGTGATTCTCGATGACGATTTACGAGACAAAGCCAGTGTCTAATAATGATGATGAGCATGTAGACCGACAGACCGAGTCTTTGTACAGTGAATATTGCAGCTGTTTGATTCTTGAGTTCGCTTGGTTCATTTGGTTTGTTTGTCTTGCATCTCATTCGTTGATTACACACGTTGAAACCTTTTTATGTAGTATTGTTGTTGTTGTTTGCTTGTGTTTTTTTTCTAGATTTTAATTTACTGGTTCTTTTCACCTTTCGCAGATTATTTTGTTTGCATAATGAAGTTGCTGTTTTTCATGACTTTTGGGGAAATTTCTTGTGTTTAATCAAACTGCACCTTTTCAGCCGTACACTTGCTCGTACATAGCTCAAATCTGATGGATGATTCTTGCTGCACTTGGTAAATTGGTAGGTGGTTCTTGAGGTTTTTCGGTTTGCTCTGTAATTTAGACAACTTTCTGCGACATGGCGGCTCTGGCGAACATCTTAATCCGTGAAAATCTTTCAAAATTTGTTTATTTAGGCGCGTAGTCCTACAAGTTGAAGTGCTTACGTTGAGGCGGTAATGAGTTGGTTTTGGCGTCGAGTGGCTTTAGCTAAGTGTTTGTGTTGAACAGGTGCACTCTCATATAATGGCGCGTCCTCCTTTGTGATCATATTCGCAGGAGTCTCAGAAAGTAGATTTGTTGCTTGATAGGCGAGTCGGAAGGAAAGACTTAGACTTCGACTTGTTGAAAGAAGAAATCTAACTCAGAGCCCATATTGGATTCATGCACATAACATTGGAAACATATTTCTACATAGAGCGCTCCCCAGAAAGCAAGTTAAGTCAGTATTGAGAAGACTCCGAATACTAGGAGAGTTTATGTATCGAATGACCCTCCCAATTGTTGCTATTTTAGTAAAGCAATTTGAAACCCACATCGACAGAGGAAAGTGGATTTTCTCGAAGAGCTTGGAAACCCAAAGTTCAGAACTAGGTTAGTCCATCTTAATGTAGGTTACAATCTCCTGCGAATAACAAACTAGAAATGAATACCGATAAGTAGAGGTGATAGAGGGGTTGTGAAGACCCAATACCTGGTTTGCTTTAAAGAACTCGGCAGGCAATGAGAGGGATGAAAGACGGGAATGAAGGAAAAAAACGAAGAGGTCTGTAGCCCTTAAATTTCCTCGTAGGAATTTCTTGAAGCGAAATTGGATTTTGTCACTATACGAGGGTAAAATAAGACCGGTCTTAGTTACCAGAAATAAAAACCCCTATCGATACCACTGCGATCGAACACCTTGCCATAGCTGGTTGTTGTAGTAATACTTCGTACGACCTAATGCTAGTGAGGAGGTGGTTTCATAAAACTTATAATATCGACGGCCGTTTCAGTTTGGCTCCAGCACATGAAAATGAAATGTAGAGCGGTCATCGGCCTTCAAATCAAGAACTGATGCTTTTGTGTGGGTGGAGTTCGGCAGGCCCTGTCATATTGGAAGAAAGTCAATCCTGTTTCGCTAGCTCTCAAGGCTGCGATCCAGGTCGCCCAAGTAGCATTAAGAAGCCGGTTTAATGCCATGAGGACTCGTCGAACCTACTAATCGCTTAAGCTAGTGCTAGTAGAAGTGGAAGGTTGGATGTTGCTCCCCATTGCTCATTCCGAATAGTAGTAGCGGTCTTTTGCTGCCGACTAAGCCTCCATGAGCTCTCGTATTCATTATCCACCCCTTTACCACTTTGGAGCACTAAATAGCGTTGTGTTGTATTGGTGGGTGAAAATACGAGCCGCGACGGACCATGGTACATAGAACCATTTGTCGGTTGTTAGAGGGCTTAGAATATACCCGAGATAAGTATGCCCATCTTAAGATTCGTCTCAACCCACCCGTTTCAACTGTAAACGATATCTTACGCACGGAAACCGGGACCCCATGGTACCAGTATCGTAGGACACCGAATTCATATCCGACAAAGGACTTCAAATAAAAGGTTAACACTCTTGGGACCTTACGTCCCTTTTTCATGAGTGGATTTACAGACTGACCTGAGCAAAATACTGCGGTAATATATGGACCCTCTAATGAGCTACAGTTTTCACCGCAACCATCCGGCGTCTTGAGAGAGGACGTCGTACTTACAAGGGGATTTTAATTTAGAACTTCGAAAGACTTATATAATATTCATACATATTCGATCCCTCGTCTGCCGAATCAACGAAAACTCGTCGTTAGCTACTAAAACAGCAATTCTTCTCCTTTTTTCAGCCTCCTTTGTGGATGCCTGCTTTTACTGCTTATTAATCTCTTTAAAAAAATTTACCTAAACTTCATGAGCCCTATTATGATCACGATTTTGGAGCTTATTGATCATAAACATTTATTTCACAACTTCAGCTGTTGGTGCATTCTGCGCCTCGCTAAGTACTTGGCGCAACCAGCCGGCGGCTAGAATTCCACACAAATGACACGCAGGTAAACCAAGAAAACACCTGGAATTTCGGCGTAACAAACAGATCACCAGAGAATTATGCATATCTTATAACTTTTAATAAAGCAAAAACAACAAAAATAAACAAAGCAAAATGAGGAGCGTGAAGAAGAAGACTTGACTTTGCAACAGAAATCATTTGCGCTTATCTGACTTTTGTCCAGAGTCAAGCATAATTCGTCTCAGGCAGCAGGAGCAGTGGGGGCAGTAGGGGCAGCAAAAAAGTCACAGCACCACAGCCCACAATGTCTCGAACAAAAACAAAAGCAACAACAAATATTGAAACAGACAAAAGTGAAGATGCCAGATACAAAGTGCAGAGCACTTGCATGCCCAATACGAGTACAACAAGAGCTCGTCGCCGCCTTCGTCGTCATCGTCGCATGTTGCAAGATGTATGAGGCTGGAATTTTACCTTCAATTCACCTTCGGGGGCAATGCGCTTTATGCGCATTTAAACCAAAACGCGGACTTTTAACAAACGTACATGACGACGTGCAGGCATTTTTCTGTACAACAACAACAACAAGAACGAAACAAGCGGATTGAGGGGATAAGATTACAGTAACAACAAAGCCACAATGTGGCATACAAGGGCCAACTAGTGAAGGAAGGAAATATTATGCCATCGCTCATCCGGCAGGTGCAAAAATCGCACCAATTGCAGTAAAGTTGTGGCGTGCAGCAGCCGAGCCAAGCGCAAAAGTATGGTCAACAATAATAACAACAACGGTGGCTTACAAAAAAAAATGCGGTAATAAACTTTAGGACAGACGGCTGGACAGACAATCAGACGGCAATAAGACAGTCAAATAGACATGACAAGATGAGCTTATTTCATGACCACACCGAACTGGCGAGGCAAAAAGTCAAAGTTGTGAGTGAAAAAAAAAAATGCGATCACGTTATTTAATTTTACACGAGCGGAATGGCGTTTAAAGTGAGGAGAAAGAGCGGCACTTTGCATGGATTTTGTGGGAGGTGGGAGGAAAGGTGTTTTTGGTTATCTTAAATGGATGCATTTTAAGGAATTTTAAAGGCGCTTAAAAAGATTTAAAGGCCCTGAAAAGATTTTGGTTTCAAAATTCGCATGGTGGGCTTGATGACGACTATTTTGGACTAACGAAAAAAAGGAAATTTTACAAAGTTCTTGATTGTACGCGAAACGCGGTCTTGGCGACATCCGTATTACATTCAACCCATTACGTCAGGGTGTCCAAGCTTGAGGAAAATAAAAATAACTCCAAAAAGAACTTAACTTAGGGTAGCATTATATCAATAAATTATACGGTGGACCGACCTGCCTGGTAGGTTGTATGGGACATGGGATGAAGACAATTCTTGCACGAAAAGTTCTAGCAAAGCAAGGAAACAGTTCGTTGACCACACATACATATACTACTAATAGATACATACATATATCAGGCATAGGTTCATAAATCCAACAGGAAGTATATATCTGTGATCATAAGCAAGAAAAGCTTAAGTCGACAAATCACAATCGCAAATGATGGACTATTTCCTTGAAGCGGATAGGGTTAAATTAACGTCTCTTCGTTGGATCATAAATATTTTCGAAAGAATAGATCAAAATACCCACTTTTTCTTACGTGCACTTAAGCTATTAATGCTTATGACCACGTCACCATCACCAACGTCATTCTTCGTTAGCTTGTCGGTAGGTATATTCATTTAGCAGTTGCCTGAACGTGGCAAGGTGTATATCTGGGCGTTCTTTGTGAGGAAAAACCTGCTTGGTCGTGCCCTACCGAGGAAGCTCATCTGCCTTACAGTTCCCATCAATGTCTATGTATCCCAGTACCCACGCGTGGCTCATAATATTTGGCTTGTCCATCTCTTGGAGATATCGGCCACATCGCTTTAAATAATGATTTCCTTGCCAATCCTCACCACTGGTGATATTTAACGTGCAGTTGCTACCCGAAACTGTCTTGTCATAACGACCTGTACTTCTGGAAACAAAACTGAAATTGTTTAGTATTCTGGAATGGTAATTGGGGCTGACGTCGCCGCTGTTCGTTACCCCTCTATGTTTAGGGGGGAAAAGGTTTAGAATAACTGCATTAACTAAAACTATTGTCCTGTCCCTAATTCCCTGCGCAGCTTTGATGGCGCTTTAGCCTCACCCGATTTGGAATTTTCACTCTCTCTCATTGTGTCAAAGCTATAAAATCCAGAAAATGATTGCCCGATTACTTTTACTAATCTTGTGGAAAAAGTAAAGCATAACCTTTGGTAACATTATACCAACCTAGTTGATCCTTACATGTGTTATCTGGTAATTCAAAGTTCCCTTAAATGGAAATAGAAATGCATTGGAAAGCCACGTTTGTATTGCTAAATTTTGAGACAAAAGATCCCCTACATTTCGCTGACAAAAGTGGTAGTGTTGCCACTTATTTTAGATTGATCTACCGGGCTACCAGTGCTGTTGTTGTTTGTTCCAGGTAAAATACTTACTACAGTTTTCAGAGGGCGTTGTCTGTGGTTCACTCTGGTGTTAGGCAACTCTTATATTAGATGTTGAGGTTCCATCTGTTCCTTTATTTTGTCTAAAAGACAGCAAACCTCAAGCGTTCAAAATACCTATTTTAATAAAAAAGAAAGGTTGCCAAAAACTAGCTTAACTTATTTTTAGAGAAAACTAAAAATACGGACAACTTCAAATGGATATTATTCTTATTCAACAAATTTGGTTCTATTTTAAAAGTTACTCAGTTGTAAAGCAACCTCTGTGTGTTACAAGCACATCAAGCAATTTATGAGTTTCTCTATTCCGATTTAAAATTAAGAAGTGTTTACACTGAAACAGCGTCAAACATCACACCAAATTTGACTTTAGGGGGACTTAAAATGAAAAGCTTAGAAGCAAGAAGAAGTAAATAATCAAGTCTTCAATATAATACCGAGATATTTAATATTTATTTTTAATTAGCACGATATCATTAAAATTACGTATTAACCCTAAGCAGCACATTTGGAACATTTTTGAAAATGTTTTTGGAAAATTCTGTGGTCTAACACAAGCGACTTTATGCCGCACTATCATGCGATGGAACATGCGATGCGAGAACAATGAATCCCTCAGAAATTCTTCAAAACATTTGTCGATTTTGAAAAACTGAGGTGGAGCGGTGCGCAACGGAAATGCCGCTATAAAGTATACGTCTTTATGGACAGCAAACATGCAGTGTTGTTGTTGTTTTTATTTCCTATTGACTGCTGATGTTCAATATTATCTACGAATTGTATAGTAAGTGATAGCTCTAGGTGATGGAACAAATTTGCCACACCTCATTAGTGGCAGCTCACAAATTTACAAAAAAAATAACGACGAACGAACCCTACTGCCTGCCTGGCCCTGCTTGCTTGGGCGCGCGAAGAAAGGGTGAAGACGAGTTGAAAAAGGGCGCTTCATAGGCGGATGTGTGTGTGTGTGTTTATTTGTCTTTTGATTGCCCTTGGAGGTGTGCAACAAAATGTGGCAGCATTGATAGCGACACATGCTTGGCATGGCATGCTGTCGTTAGCGTTTTGCGGAGGGGAGCGAGCTTCATGCTTAGATCGATACACCAAGTGTATGTAAATATGTTTGTGTGGCATATTTTTTTTGGGTGTTTGGAAATTTCTTAATTTCTCTTTTTCACTCCTTTAAACACAATTATGACATGTGACATTTGACACGGTCGCTGAAGCATGACATTGAGCTATGCTAATTGGCGGAAGAAAAGTATTAAAATTTTCAAATTATGAACACATTGTTTTGAGGCGTTAAGGCGAAGGGTTGCGCGCTGTTGCAGTGATGTGTGAAAATTTTGGAGTGTAAAATTGTTTCAAATTTAATTTACTTAATAAATATTTACTGTGTGCTGTGAACTTTCTATTGCAATGCGCTGAGGTTTATGGCCATTAGTTACACATTTGAATATTTTATAATTCACAACGCCCAATAAATCACACCTTAATTTTACTCATTAGCATAAATCGAATTAGTGTTGCCCATATGGTAGTTCGGAAGTGGAATGGATTGTGATTTTTACAGAGCATAGCCTGCAGTATCAATTATTAGGGTTTTGGATTGACGCTCTTTAGTGAAAACAGAGACCAATGGGAGGCACCTAAGGTAGCCAAATAATCAGCTTTCTTTTACATAGTGGCAGCACTCGCATCCCTTGCTACCGAAATTGGGTATTCAGGTAATAGTAAAGCTTTTAGAGTCAAAGTTTCCTCCAGTCCAATACTCGTCGAACAATTCCATTTTATTTAGATACTATCTGTGATTCCAAGCCATACATAATTAGAGGTGAGATGACAGACAACCTTTCCGTTCATTGAAAGAAGACTTGCACATCCAAAGTAGCTGTTGTTGGTAGAGAAGGAAGAACCAATTCAATATCTTGTGGTCAGCGTATCTCTCTAGTATTAAGTTGAGGGTGTATGAATTAGCCCCTACTGAATTAACCCCCACCGGGCAAAATGACTTAAGCCCCGCCAATGTCTCAGTGAATCTTTTCCCACCAAAAATGACAGAATCCCCACGAGAAAAAAAATGAATTAAACCCCACGAAAATGACTTTAGCCCCACTTTCCGCCATTTTTAATTTCGTGGTAAAATTTGTGGGGCTTAAGTCATTTTGCCCGGTGGGGGTTAATTCAGTGGGGGCTAATTCATACACCCTTAAGTTGAACGAATTGCTCATTAAGGAGTCGACTTGCTGAAGCCTCAATTGGTTTATCTCAAACTTTTAAGTGTCTCGGAGAGGCCTATGCATTTAAATTTTGGGATCTTGATCTTATCTAGGTTCTGATGTAGCAAAAAGATTTGGTCGCTTGTTAGCCGTACATCTCTGTCGGCATGTGGGAGCAGATAAACATGATGTTGAAGAACCTACTCCTGCGGCTTAGGGGTTGAGAATATGCCCGAGGAGAGTATAACTGTAGTAAAAGGCGACTAATATGCATAAAGGTTATTACGTTCAACTCGATGGTTGATCTACGGATATGTTGCCCCTCAATACCCATTTTCTCCTTACTTACTTACGGAAGGAGGGATGACATAATCTAGAAGGTTACAGTGGTCATAAATCGCTACCACGACGGTTCAAGCAGTACCGCTATTGAGTGCCACAGCGTACCGAGTTCATATCCGGTCAAAGTTTGTTAATTCGACAGCACTCCCCAAAACATTTGGGGAGTGTTTTTGTCGTAACCACAACAACAACAACAACATGTTGAAGAACCTCGCTTCGATCCGAATAGCGGCAAAATGCCGGTCTACATATTAGAATGACAATTCTTAGACGGTGTTCTTCTCATTCCCAACGCGGATCCATCACTAAATACACATTCATCAATCATACGTTTCTTGGAATTGATAAAAGCCCTCAGAGATCGGTTGGGAACAATATCCTTCTGTTGAATTTTATTCTAGTCATGGTAAGATGGCCTTCAACAGCTGTAACCGTCGATGAACTTTCTTACACCGCAAATAGGACACTGAACCTTGCCTGTTAGCACTACCACAGACGTCCCGAGGTATTTCATTGCGCTGTCTTCATTTTACCCATTGAAAGGAGTGACGCTCTGATTGTCGATTTCAAAACGCTTGCCACTGTGCTCTCATTATCTGAGGTCCTGAACTCTGTGCACTGCCCGCTTTGATTACAATATTAGGATAAAGGTGAACATCTTAAGCTCCCCGCAAAATGGATGTGATCGGGAAAATAGTCGCTCTGGTTACTTAATCGCCGATGGCAATCGTTAAGAAAAGCTTTTAAATCTGGACTTGTGGCACGCTCTTGGTAAATTTTGACAAAATAGAAAGCTATTTTTGTTGGGCGCCAACTTACATTCATGTTGATGAAGCAATAGATCTTGCATTGTGGAATCACTTTAATACATTTGGATTTTTAAATTTCATTCAAAAAGAAGAATAAAATTCTATTAAAAAGTGGCTCCCCATTAAAGTCAAAAATCTTTCTTTCTGATGACTCATAAAATATAAGAATGAGTTATTACTCTATTAAAATCACATTTTTAATTTTCTCTAGCTCACAATCAACACTAACCAGCGACGCCAGATGTTGGGCGATAACAAAACAACCAGCCTAATAAAAATAATTTTTCAATATTAAAGATCGACGACTTTTGTCTAAAACGAACTAAACAAGAATTAAGAGACAACCATATTGTATTATAAAATCAATAAAATGAAATATTTTGATCCCAAATAAGAAATACACACACCTACTCTCATAACACACAAAACCCAAAATAGTGAGCGTAAAAAGGACAATGAGGCAGGATATAAATCTTTATGGAGCCACTGTGATTTTCAACAAAAGATTGTCATATCAAATGTGGGAAGAAGCGTAAGAAAATTCACAATCAAGCCAGCAAGCATATGAGTCAATATTTACCGGGGTAATAGAAAAAGATAATCGTTGTTGGAAGCATAAAAATAATAATAAAAAAAAAAGAAATTTAATAAAAATGAAATTAAAATGCTTTGAGGTGAAATGAAGTGAATTGGAATGGATATGATATGAGTTACGTTAAGAATGGGTTGTTGTGCGACAATGACACTTTGTCTGCGCTGAGGTTGCACCCATAAAACGTACGCAATGCAGAGGGACGTGATTGTTGGTGTTATTGGTATGCTGCCGGTTTTATAACCAGTTGTGCAATGAAAAGGGTAACAGTACTATGATTGCTTAATAGCTTGTTTTAGTGCCAAACAAAATGTGTGACGAAGAATGGTGGCAATATCTCACAGCCAATAGAGAAAGCAGAACTTAGAACTTATATGCAATAGGCAGAATCCAGACCTGTGAAATAATGATTATTAATCGTAATTATTGATAATCAAATTAAAATTTTTCGTTATTTTTGTAATAATTGGTTAATTATGTAAAACGAACATTTTTCGACTAACTAATCGATTAGCATTAAATTTGGTGTTCGATTAATAAGGATTTATTTCGTTTTTAAATTTAATCCTAGGATTAATCTAATTGATCGAAGATTAATAACAAATTTCAACATTAAAAAAAAAAATTAATTTCATATTGGCAGTGTTTGCTTCAATAAATTCTAAAAATAAAATTTTCTAATTTCAATTTATATTGAAATATTTAAAATTTGTTATTAATCCTCGTTAATCGCAATTAATCAAAAATTGTATTCAAATTGAAATTTTAATTAATTAGATTAATTCTAAGATTAAATTTGAAAACGAAATAAATCCTCATTAATTGTTATTATTTGAACCAAAAATTTAATCATAATCGATTAATTATTCGATAGATATTAATAGATATCGATTATCATAATTAATCATAAGTTAATAGACTAGTTTTATATAACTGATTTTTAATTTTAATCCAGATTAAGCAGTTTTCACCGAATCCGATTTTAAACAATATGACCCATAGTTGTTGCTCAACAATTGTTTTTATTAAAATATTTACTTAACTTAAAAAGAAATTTAAAATTTTGATGAATCACAGTCATATTAAGCACAGATTTTAGCTAAAATGAAATGTAACAGGGTCCCCTCATGAAAAAAGTAAGTTGGCCAGCGTTATGAAGATTTTTTTGATTTTTTCCAAAGTCACCCTGTATCAAATATTTTATTCACAAACAAACACATAGTTGTTGCAATATGGCGAAAATGCCAAACTCAAGTTTGAAGTAAGCAATGTCACAAACACGACCATGGGCACGAACTGTGATTTTAAACTGTTCAAAAGACTTTCTCGTAATTTCAAAATTAAAACTCCTTCTTACGACATAAAATGTATTTAAAGTTGACTATGACTAAGGCCCTATATCTCTAAAACCTAGCGCTTATTTCAGAACTCATTAGCACCTTTCGTTTGATATTCGTATTGTACCAACCCATTTTGAGTCATCTGCTCCATAAATAGGTCGATGACGTCGAAATCAACCCAGTTAACGAAATAAAGAATATCTTGTATCCCAGGAACTCTCTTTTCTTTGGTCCAAATTAGTTCCGGTGAGGCCTACTTTGCAGCTTTGTACTTTCATGATTCTATTTTTCATAATACGAGTAGAGCTTTGTTGTCATGTTCAGTTACTAAAGATAGTGTGAGTACCTTAGATGTAGTACTGGGTCAGCTAATGAGATTTAAAAAGATTGCAAGAGTGTTTTTAGAATGGGTTCTCTTCACATCAACGGTTGCTCAACAGTTCGAGTGTATTTATGGGATGTATGAGTCTCTCATTAAAAATCGAGCCGTCAAAGCATTTCACTCAATGCAAAGCTTCATACCCAGTCTAGTGCTCTCCAAACTGTGGGAAGAATTATAATAAGCAGCTGCTTGTGGCTTAAAGTATATCCAGAAACCTTGCAAGGGTGTGTATTAAAGCGTATCACGGTGTATGGAGGAAAAAAAAGTTGAAAATGAACACTTACCTTATGAGGTTTTCAAAAAAAAATTTTTAAATTTTTTTGTCACCCTGTAAAAACAGCGAAATTTGATTTTTTTCTATATTTTACGTTCGATTTTCAAAAATAATACATTTTTGGAAAGGTATTGACTAATGCAATATTTCATCCATAGAAACTATTACTCCATCATGCCAAGTTCAGCTTTTATTTTAGTTTTACTAAAACCAACACCCTGTATTTGAAAAAAAAAAAATAGTTTTCTGAAAACTAAAAAACAAAGAATACTTACCTGCATATATATGGACGAAATCTGACTCGGGTTAAACCCTTTACAACGATATATCGTTCTTTGAAATCAAGGCTCAATTGGAAAAGTTATAAGCAAAAAACGAATTTCGCTGTTTTTACAGGGTGCCGAAAAAAACAATTTTTCCATTTTTGAAATCACCAACAAGTAAGCATTCGAACCAGGGGGGAACATTTCAAACTTTTTTGGCGATACGCTCTAATGTGTATATTAATTAAACGTTTCATAAAGAAATAAAAAATTCTTGCGAAGACAGAGGGCACCAAGGCCTAACGCCATAGCCGTCCGACCTTTCATTTCTAATCTAAAGTTTGTCTTAAAGCGAACTAAACCCAAAGAAATTCGGGCCTCAATGGAAGTTAAACATCTCTAAGACGAATGAAACACACGCTGCGGGATTGACAACCTGAGCCTCCAGGACTTTGATCTCCTTGTAATTGGCATACCTTAACGCGGGAGCAAATCTACTACTTCGTTAAGTATCGCCCTGACTCAGCAAAATGTTGAAAAAAGTCCTACATGCTAATTTAGTTGGAGAATGTCCTATCTCAACTTCAATTCAATACCCTTTCAACTGAGCTAGGACGTCCACAAAGTTGAGTGAAAAATCTGAGCTTGCTTGTACTGGAAAATATTCTGAAATAAAACTGGTTTCCACTAAGCCTTCGATATTTACTTGACGTATTTATAATCACAACTGGGTATATTACAGTACCTTTAACCCCAACTTAGACTTATCTACTTGCTTTCTCTAGTGTTCTTTGTTCTAAGAGCTGTAGTTTTTCTTGTTATTGCTGCTGTGGCCTAACTTAATTCATGTTTATATCTTATCTCGGCTTTGATTTCCTAATGAATGATAAATGCGGTAATGAAAATCTCAGCAGCATGAAGATGGTCAAAGAATGAATTTGGTTGAAATTTACAAAAGAAAATTGATAACATTTTCTAAGGAAAGATACATTTACGTGCCTTAGACGCATGTGTCATGCAGCTAATGTCCATAAAGCTGTTAAGTCAACATCGGTAGTGGACGCCTACAAAACACAGAATTCAGCGCCAAGTACAACGCAGTGATGGCTCCAATAACACAGCTTCTGACTCTGCGCCGCTTACGTTTATCACGTCTTCCCTCCACTTTTGCATCTTCTGCTTTTCAGCATCTCTTTCTTGCTGCGTCTATTTTTTTTCCTCTCCCCCATTCTGCTCCATCTCCCTTCAATTTCCCTTCTTTTCCTATACACCCTAACCGATCTCCAACTGTGTTTGCTGTGGCAAGGTATTAACACCGCAGGTTCTTTTCCACAGAATCCCCATTGCGGTAGTCGTTGTCACTTGCGCGGCAGCCATGCGTAGCTGAGTTTCTTCAGCTCATTCTCATCTCAGGTGAGTTTGCGCTGTGGGTTATCAACATTTTTTTGTTTTCTCGTTTTTTTTTTTGGGTAATTTAGATTTCTGTTTTTTTTTTTTTGTTTTCGTTTCTTGGCTCATCTCCCTCTTCATCGAAAATAAGATGTTGATCGTTCACTTGAATAATGACGCCAATTTAATTTGTACTGCCCGGTGTGATTTTATTTCTCTTTATTTTGTTGTTTTTTTTTTAGTTGTCTCATGGCTTATGTCTTCTTCTTTTTTTTTGGGAACTATTTAGCATTGAAAAGTATTGAGTTACCATTTTTACGTCAACAACTTGATGGTTCCATGTAATCCTCTGCGTCATCAAAGGCAAACAAGTGTTTTATGAAACTAATTTGAGGCTGAGCTTTGGAAATTAGTAGAGATTAGATTCATATTCCCACTGCCCAGATGCCAATAGTGATTGCTTTGTTTGCAGGTATGTATCAGGGGTTTTGTCTAAGTTGCACTGCTAACCAAGAACCGGTTTCTGCCAGGGAAACGGGCTAGCGAACTGTGCCCGAAGGATGGATTCTACCACTTCAGTCACAATCAGGGTAACTTAATGAAATCTCACCCAAGAAGTAACACAAAAGACTTTTAGGTTTTTCAGATCTTGAACGAAGTCTTCATTTGGCCGCGTCTGCGGGTGCGGGCTTTAAGATGTGCGCTATCTCGATTGCCTGTCGCAAGAGGAGACTGATATTCACATCGGCCCAGGCTACGGGTCAAATCATAGGTCAATCAGACTAGTACCACAATGTCCTATAAACCGGAGCGTAGCGGATTCATATTCCCACTGCCTTCTAAAGACGTTAAAAGATGCCAATAGAATTAGCTTTGTTTGTAGGTATCAGGGGTTTTGTGTAAGTTGCTCTACTAACCAAGAACCGGTTTCTGCCAGGGAAACGGGCTAGCGAACTGTGCCCGAAGGATGGATTCTACCGCTTCAGTCACAATCAGGGTAACTTAATGAAATCTCACCCAAGAAGTAACACAAAAGACTTTTAGGTACTTTAGTTCTTGAACGAAGTCTTCATTTGGCCGCGTCTGCGGGTGCGGGCTTAAAGATGTGCGCTATCTCGGTAGCCTGTCGTAAGATGAGACTGAAATCCACATCGGCCCAGGCAACGGGTCAAATCGTCGGGCAGTATGGCTAGTACCACAATGTCCTATAAACCGGAGCGTACCGGATTCATATTCTGCAATTTCCTACGGTCAGTACTATTCGACCTACGTGTGTAAGCCGGACGAATCGCGTTGTAATGTTTTGTTGTACCTAATGCCTTCAAATCATTCGTCGTCTAATAATCTCCCGTCACGTAGTACCGAAAATTGCAATATGAAATTATGACATTTCCGTAGTTTGGTGCTGCCAAGTTAAGATGGAATAAGTGTTACCTAATCTTGGTAGAATAATCAGCTGTTTTGCGTTTACTTTATTGACCGGCCTTAAAGACAGATAAAAACATTTTTGTCCAATTTTCGCCTTTCATTTTTTATTTGAATAAAATAGAATTAGTGGTGCCAAGTTGTCGCGGAAAATGTCGCAGCTTCAATGACACTATCGTTTATAAAAATATTTCATAAAGTCATCCCATAAGATTTTAAACAGAGACTTATGACTAAGGTCAATAGGCCCGCAAAAATCCGAAAAATTGGCATCTCTAATTGCTACGATTTATACGACTGAAAGTCTTACCACATTGAAAAAACCGATGCAACTAAAATTATGAATTCCTTACCAAAAAGCAGCATAAAAATTTAAAATATGATTTCGTTCAAGAATGCAAGAAATTTTTTTTCGTGTTCAAAGCAAAAGTGAAATATTTTAAATAAACAATTTTATGCTACACTAAAATGACAAAAAACTGAAATAAGAAATTCCAAAATTTAAGTGAACACGTTGCGAAAATTGTTGTGCACCTAAAAAGGTAAAGGTCCAAGTAGGTACATACATAGGTACAATCATATTAGCTTCTGAGCGGTTACTTCAGCGAAAGCCTATTGCTCCTGCGGCGTTAAAAAACGCGTAGCCTCCTTCATCCTGTGTGCAAAATCCTTTATTTTTTATTTTTATCAGTTGTTGTTGTTGCTTATGCTTTTGTTGTTATAGTTATTTTAACAGTCATTTGCTCACTTAGTCAGAATTATAGAATGTCTTTACGTTGCGGCCTGCCATACTTGATTCCATTAATTCATATTATTGGCATTGGAATTTGTCTGCGGAGTATTAATTTAATTATTCACTTTTTTTTGCGTGCGCCAAGACCAAGTCCAGAGCCAGACCAAAAGCGATTGCATAAAAAATAAGAGCGTTCATAATTGCATGGAGCAACTTTGAAATTTCTGCAAAAAATATGCCAATGCCATTGTCAATGCCAGTAGGGAAAAACGAGTGAAGGAGACGTAGTTCCTGGGGAACTGCACGATGTTTTTATAACCTGCTGTGGGTTCTCAAATAAACATATTTATAGTATCGTAGAATAAAATAAAATAAAATAAAATAAAATAAAATAAAATAAAATAAAATAAAATAAAATAAAATAAAATAAAATAAAATAAAATAAAATAAAATAAAATAAAATAAAATAAAATAAAATAAAATAAAATAAAATAAAATAAAATAAAAGAAAATAAATTAAAATAAAATAAAATAAATGAAATAAAATAAATTAAAATAAAATAAAATAAAATAAAATAAAATAAAATAAAATAAAATAAAATAACTGACAATATTAATTCGCTTAGAATTATTGTTAACTGGTCTCGAGCTTGATCAAAACTTACAAATTTGTAAACAAAATAGACCTCAAAACCAACAACAAAATAAAATAAAATAAAATAAGAAAATAAATACAATAAAATAAAATAAAATGAAATGAAATAATATAAAATAAAATAAAAGAAAGAAATAAATAAAATAAAATAAAATAAAATAAAATAAAATAAAATAAAATAAAATAAAATAAAATAAAATAAAATAAAATAAAATAAAATAAAATAAAATAAAATAAAATAAAATAAAATAAAAGAAAGAAATAAATAAAATAAAAAAAAATTAAATGAAATAATATAAAATAAAATAAAAGAAAGAAATAAATAAAATAAAATAAAATAAAATAAAATAAAATAAAAGAAAGAAATAAATAAAATAAAATAAAATTAAATGAAATAATATAAAATAAAATAAAAGAAAGAAATAAATAAAATAAAAAAAAAAAAAAAATTTAATAAAAATATCAAACCATCAGAAAGCTGATTGAAACTCTACAAGTTTTCTCATGCTCGATCGCCTTGGGGTCTGATAATTTTATACAGTTTGAAAATTATATTAATTTTGTCATTACGAAAACAAGTATTAGTGCAACCGAGTATAAACCTTAGCAATGTGAAGAACTCTCTTTTTATGCCGAGTTTGTTTGATTTTTATTGCTATCTCGTGGCATGCAACAGCCAAGAACGAGACCAAGACATACTAACAAGCGACGTACGAGAGTTCGTACATGGCGTCCACTACCCGACATTTGCGCCAGCATAACAAAATATCAACAGCACAGCGTGTGTAAACATAGCCGGGGGGCGCAAATAACAACAGACAAAAAGCGATACAGAGCTGCCAGAAAATTACCGCACAGAGCAACAACAAAGCAACGCATAGATGCAACGTCAAGATATCCTCGCACTGTTTGTATGCTCAGCCACTCAACTCAGCTGTGCTGTCATGAACACAAACGACTCTGGCGCACTGGGACATGCCGGCGGACACGGATACGCATATCGCGTTTGGTCAGTCTGTTGCCACCCCCCAAACGACGTCTTCCCCATCGCCATTGTCGTCGTGGTCAGTGTGCACCTATCGTACGATCAGACGGCGTCCAACAATTCTTGGATTACAAACGAACTCACTCTCTGTTGTTGTCTACAATTGGCCATATGTATGTATTTACACTCGTAGCTGCGTATGCGTTCGTCTGTCCGTTGAGCAGGTGTGTTTCTCACGCAGCTTATAACTACAGGCTTTTCGTTTCATACACCAATCGATCGTCGTCGTCGTCGTCGTAGTTCTGTGCGCAGCTTAGTTCTTCTTCAACGAGCTTTTGTATTTAAAGCGACTTTGATATGTCTGTCAAGTATTTATGTATATGTATTTTTGTTGTTATTTTGTTTGTTTCTGGTGCTACAATTGTTGATGCGCAGAAGCCCCAGTGGTGGTGCCCCGGTTTGTTTGCTTCATCGGTTATCTGCCGCGTTCTGCCAATCTGTCTGTTTGTCTTTTTGATTTCAGTACTGCGTGTTTGAATTCTTCAATCGACGTCTTTTTTCGTGTTGTTGTGCAATAAATAGTACTACTATGCGTAGCATGTGTGGTACAGTGGTTTTAAATGAAAAAAGCTCGATTGAAATATCTCACTTTCATTTTGCTTAATGTTTCCCTCCGCTTCAATTTTCGTTAAAGCTCGTCGCACCGGAGACAGAGATCCATATTTGCGCGATCGTTTTGTCCACCAATACGGTTGAAGCACTGATGAGACCAAAACTTTGCAGACGATCTTTCTTACAACAACGGAATTATGACCTTCATAGGTCTTGGTCGAAAGCTCTCTCTCTATTCTGAGTTCTTGTGCAGGGCTTCCGGATTGAAAGCTTTGAAATGATATGAGAACAGACGATCTTTCTTACAACAACGGAATTGTGACCTTCATAGGTCTTGGTCTTGGTTTTAAGTTCTTGTGCAGAGCTTTCGAAGTAAAAGCTTTGAGCTGAGATGATGCATTCTAGCTCGACGGAGCAACCTCTTCGAATATCAACTTCCAACGCTGGTCCAACCATCAGAAACCATCCTGAAACTTTCCTTAGCATATGTTGATGACAATGAAAGGAAAGGAGCGTGGTGACTAGGCAACGCTAAGCAACTTTACAACAACAACAAAGTTTATATTGATGCTAACTTCTGTAAAAGCATTAGAGCTAGAAAATCCCCAATTCAACTGCTCGAGCTCTTAATGAATCAGCGTCGCAGAACCTATTGAGTTGAATAAAAAAGCTTAGCCTTTTTTGGAAGGATGTTGTCGAGCTTCCATTTACATCCAAGCTTACCGTGGGCCAAATCAAAAATTGGAAATCAACGAATTTTAATTTTGAGTACTTCGGTAGACCTTCTTCTACTGGTGGATTGAAAGTGCATCTTCGGATTTCATTTTCTTTGGATACGGTTATTTGCGCGCTAAGATTTCCGAATCACTTGGAAACTTTACTCGGAATGAAGACGCTCATCTAATGCCAGTAAGGAACAGCTGTCCTCTCTCTTCAAAGAAATCTGAGCATTTCCACCTACGCCACATCACTGTGCGCCAGTGACCACAGCTAAACTTCCACCAGAAATCTTGCAAAATCCCTAACTACCAGCTCACTGCTCCTGTTGTCAGTTACTTGGCCGCGTCGTCCACCAGCACATGTGGTCCAATAAAGCGTTTAATGTAAACAAACATAAGCTCAAAACACAAAAAAGAAAAACAAAAAAAAAATATTAACAACGGTTAGGTGCTACAAAAACAACAACAACAAACCATGCCTTCGGTGCCGTTTTGCGCCACGCTGTTGGATGCGTTTTGTCAGCAACTAAAAACTGTCGGCTCGCTGTTGCATGCGTCACAAAGCGCTCGTTAAAGCTCCCAGCAGTGCATTCAATGTCAAACGGCGGCAATTGCGAACTAGCCTGCGCTGTTGTTGTTGTTACAATGCGGAGCTCGCTTTGGCTATTCGTAGGGCTGCAATGAAGACATATCCATGGCGCTGATGATGATGATGATTTCGCCTGCCAGTGTTTGCGGCTGCTGTTGCTGCCACTGGGGCGCTATCTTCTGCTTTTCCTGTCTGTCGCACCAAGCTCGAGATGTGTTTGGGTACCGATGTCTTTCCACCTCATCCAACGGGCGCTCGCTATTATTTTGCCATGTTCGCTATTCTTTACTCGCTACTCGTAGTAGACACACATTGTCCGAATGTCTAGTCGACGCTGCGCTGTTGATCTTGGCTTCTTGACCATGGCCGCCAATTTGGTTAGCATAAATCAAATGAAAATAATTACTGAGTTCAGGCGGCTTGAGCGGTGTGCGTTGTGGGGCGAAATGATATTAAAACACAGTCAAACACATATATACTCGTACATTTGTTGTTGTTGGTTATGCATGTTTTATGTGATGGTTTTTGGCGGCGCTGGTCGTGTATTAATTTGGTCTGAAAATGGCAGGTTGTTATTTATTCCACCAGCTCATTTTTGTTGAGCGCTCACCTTGTGTTTGCTCGCATTTTAATTTGCTTGATTATTTTACCTTTTTATGTTTTTATACCCAGTAGAGCAAAGTTATTATTCTTCTTCCTTGGTTATTTTAAGGTGTTTAGAATATTCTGTTTCAATAAAAAAAAAAAAACATCTTCTGAAGCTTTCCGTCTTCACTTACACTGGTGCCTCTCGCTCTTACTATAGTCAGTTTGCCGATCGAAAAGAAAAAGAGGTTGGCTTCACTTGTCCTTTCTTAAATAGCGAACTTCTGATAGAAATTCCCATGATGGGTGCACCAGGATCTTACCGTGTCACTGTTGACGAGATAGTCGTTGAGATGGTACAGTTAATACTTTAAACTCTTTATCAAGTTTACAAGTTACTTTTCTTGAACTTCCATTGGGTTCAAAGATATGCGAGTGGTCAATTCCACGACCAGATCACGCTGCTACTGGAAAGTACTAATCCATCTCAGCATAGATTTCTTTCTCTTTTGAAGGATTTTGCAAAGCGTATTAATGTCAATTTATTTTGGGAACTAAGTCATTGACATTAATTTCATTGACATTAATTCCATTGACATTATGTCACTTCACCGAATTACACATTAGGGCATATGTATATGAAAATTTAAAAATTAAATGAAAATTTGTTTAGTAGGTCATGAAAAAAACCTTAAAGATCAAAGACGAAAAAAATCATGAAAAATGAAATTTCGCAGGCTCGAAAATGCGTAGTGGAGCTTTTTTTTGACCAAAACCTATCGAAAAATCGATTTCGCGATATCGGTTTATAAAACGACCCAAACTATTACATATGAGTTGAACTTTTGTGGCACTGGGTTCATAGCACCTTCTTCTACAGTTAATTTCGTATGAGATATCCACAGTAGTCGCTAGTAGTGCTGGTATGTTGATTCTCCGGGCTCAAAGATGGTATATTTGATGGCACTGCCCTCTCGTTCCATCTTTGGATTAAATGCTCCCTTCTGTCAACATCATCGCTCCTAACCTTAAAGCCCAATAAAAGCTCGAAATAAAAGCTGCGGTTCGTTTAGATGTCAATTGTGAGTATAAGCAGTCTCGGCTGCACCTCCTCTCTTCCAACTTGTAAATATATGGCTTGTACTCGTGGATAGAGCAAAATCTTGGTTTTTAAGTACATACGTCAGTGGTAGTCAAATAGAGCAGAAGTCTTGACAAAAAAAAAGTGAATTTCCAGCATTGGACCGCTCACACTCAATGGAACTTTAAGATGAGCTTAGTCGAATTTTCAGCTATCATTCACCACATTCGCTTCATAAATAAATTAATAGCCGAATATAGTTCGCTTGCAAGGCAAGTTTTCGGCTACCACTGATCTACGACATGAAATTTCGTACATCAAATTGAGCTTTTCGAGCTTTCTTAAATTGCAAAGCTCTTTTTATACGGCTATATTATTTTGCTTGCTTGAATTATTTTTTAATGAAAGTTTAGCAGTTGAGACATTTGGAAAATGCTACTGGTTATATCATACTGAGTTATAAATGTACTTCTGTCTTCTTCTTCCTTTTTTTGCATTATTTGCCTTTGCTGGCTGCTTCTGCTTTGCGTGTATCATTCGCATATCTAGCAAAGCAGATATATTCACAGGTCTAAGTTTACCTATTATTTATTGTTATTAACAAATACACATACATACATACACACATACATAACCATTTACTATGTGTGTGTTATAATTTCATTTCGTTGTCGTTGCAGGTTGTAATTATGAACTTTTTTCTACGCTCATCTTAAGCAATGTTGTTGTTGTTGTTTGTTGTTGTTGTTTTGCATCATTGGTTGCTTTTAATTTTCGCACAACTTTCTTGCCATGAACTTCGCTAAATAAAACAAAATTGTCCATAGACATGTAGGCCATCATAGCCACAGCTTGCATGTGCTGCTTGTAGTTGCAATCTATGGTTTTGTATCTTAAATAACAACAACAACAACAACACACGTTTTGTTGTATTTAAACGCTAGCCAACTATGTATATAAGTTTTTAGTTTTGTTATATTTCACGTTTGCATAATTATGGCGTTCATTCGCTCTAGCCAAATCATTATTGGATTCGTGCAAAAAGGTAAAATACCTACAAATATATTGTGCAATATAATATTGTACAATATAAATGTATGTAATAAATTGTACGAAGAGACAGCACAGTAATCAAATACTGGTAAATGCATGTGCTGCTTGGAAGAACTCATTTGATCATAGAATTGATATGGAAATTTCATTTAATAGTCCGATCTCATTCGTGAGAAAATTAAGCAAAAGGCTGGTTACCGCTTTTTACTGTTTGTTACTTTGTATGTGTGTATTTGTGTACTTTCCCTGCAAAAAATTGTGGGATTAATCTCTAAAGAGAGTTGTCCTCGATTAATCCCTTTCGGGTACAACTGGTCTACAATTGAGCCCAACACATGCCTTAGGGGTACAGTTGGAGATTACTCAGAAAAAAATTCCCAATTGTGTCGTTTAGAACAAATTGGTTTGCAATTATGCCTTCTAGGGATTTCATTTCTACCGGATTTGAGAGGTTATAGCCCATATCATCTTAAAGACACCATGGTGTCAACCATATCTTCGCATGCAAGCCCTCGTTACAAATTTGAGCGTACGCGGATGCACACATTTTAGCATTTACACCTTCATAATAAATTAATAAGAATTCTACTAAGATTTCGTTTTCGTTTTCTGGTTTATTAACAAACCAGCAATACGGTACAATACCTTTAACCTTTTCCTGCGACTCTGCATTCTGCACTTGATCCATTCCAACATAACATATAAGTAAATTGGTTAAATCAAGTGGTTATTCTATACGACAGCACATAACTGCTAAAATATGTCCAAAAATTTCGGGAACTGCATCAAAACCAAGGTTTATTTCTTTAAAGCGTGACCGAATTCGGTATTAATACCATGAAGGTACATGTTCACGACCGCCACCGAGTACAAAAACAAGTACAGAAATGTCGGGAGTGGTGTCAGGACACGTATCGGTCTCTTTTATTTTTATGTGGTTGTTATAATCACAGATTAGGACGTGCGAAAACAATTACCATTTTTGTATTTTGCCTATAACATGAAACAAAATTTACATTCCTCTTTCGGATTATTGTTAGCGAGGTTAAAACGCGTATTTTGATGTTTCCCGATATTTTTGGACCGTAAGGTGCTGTCGAATAGAATTATCAATCAATTAAATACCTTCGAAACCTAAAAATTTGGTACGTGCTATTGAGACTGACTTGGTTCCTTATTTGATTCCCCAGTGATTATCCTTTAAACGTGGCACGTACTCAACCAGGTATGAGGCATCAGTACCAGAAGCAGATGTTGGATACTGTAGAATATCTACACGAAATTCAAAGAACGATTATGTACGTTTATAACACAGCAGCCACTTAAAAAAATTGCAAAGTAGCTTTATGCTACGTTGTTTTGCTCAAAACATAACTTTTTGCTTTCAATTAACAAAATTATTGTAAACAATTTCAATTTCGGCGCTTTGTTTACAAAAATTTACTACGTTCTGTTTGAAAGCAGTTTTATACCACGGGCGCCCAAAACTGATTTGTGCTGTTCATTTCAGTAGGTCTTGGGCTGTCGCAAGCAAATTGCAGAATGGCTGTCATTTAGAAAGGGATCCACAAAATTTTGCAATAAAAGTGGTATCAAATGAAAGAGGTAGATCTCCTGATCACAAATATATATATCCTAGGGTGCGAAAATGTATAGTTTTGGAGTTATTTCATGTTAAAGGTTGAAAATTTGCCCAACTTCCACAGCAAATCGACAGCCACACTGCAAAACCCCGTAAGTCACTATTTTTCCAAAAATAAGGTTCTGAGCCTTTCCCATAGATCGTGATATTTCGCACATTAAAATTCAGTCAAAATCGGGTTACAACTTCCCGTTTCTTTCCAATGGTGAAATGAAATAACCGTCGCTCATATACATACGTTATAATTATTACAGTTTTTTCCCTCTCCTGAAAACTTTTTGGTTTTGAACATACAGGGTTTTGCAGTGTGGCTGTCGAAATATCACCTTAATTTTCGCACTTTTTCTTTAATATGTATACTCGTATATGTATTATGTAAAATACCACCCACATTAATCATTTTGTGCAAAAACTCACAATTAAGTAAATTAACTTCGCACCCTAGGATATATATATTTGTGATCAGGAGATCTACCTCTTTCATTTGATACCACTTTTATTGCAAAATTCTGTGGATCCCTTTCTAAAAGTTTGCCTGCAGAATAGAAGAGTGATTTGGGTAATCCTCAAATACGACATACATATGGTCTTAATTAAAGGTTATGCTTTGTTGGCTATATCGTTGGTAATACTTTCCGACTCACGTCAAGTGTTAATATACGTCCAAAAATCTCGAGAGAGGTATCAAAAGACGCGTCTTGACCTCCGTAACAATAACCCGAAGGGGGAAAAGCAATATTTTGTTTCAGTGAAAAGTTATTAGTGAAAAACCGAAAATTGTGAACTTAAATTGTGAACTTTAACTGCGAATATATCTTAACCGATATATAACATCGGATTTTCCCCTCCGGATTATTGTTACGGTGGTCAAAACGCGTCTTTTGATACCTCTCTCGAGATTTTTGGACCTATATTAACACTTGACGTGCGTCGGAAAGTATTACCAGACAGTGAATGATCATTCTTATTAGTGCGAACATAAATTGTACCATTCCGGGCGAAGTTTTTGGGCTGTCTCGAATCGTAAAGAACGGACAAACCCTGCAAAAGCTTCAAAAAATTTTTTGGCGGAACAAAAGTTGAACAAATAATTATTTTGTGAAGATTTGCGTTAATAAAATATAAAAAATAAGCAAAAAAAAGTGAAATTTTGGAAAACTAAAGATGAAGAGGGTAAGTAAACGTCATATTAGACGATTAGTGCGTAGAGAAAGGGAGGAAAATGAAAAGCGATTGTTGGCCTGCACCAGTGCAGTATCGGCGATTGCGCCACTTACTAGAAGTGAAGTGAAGTGAAAATAATTATGCTGATTCTTCATTATAACTCAAAAAAGCTGACATAAGATCGTCTAATATAATGCCAAAAAATTTACATAATCCATTTTATTCTTTTAGTTTGAATTGATGCCATCGACTAGCAAACACATAAGGAGGCCAAAAGCAAGGAAGAGTGAAATCGAGTTAACCATCGGTAAGTATTGATATATTTGTGTTTTAACACGTGCCAATGTACACTTATTCTAAACTATATCTTTTATTCCCTTAGATTCCCGATGTATGAGCGCTGCACGGGGCGCATCTAATGTAACGATTGAATCCCGGAGAGTCAGCGTTGCTGCTACCGTGGAAACCGATGCCGGTAACAATATAACAAAAAAATGCATATTATGTATATCAAATATTTATTTATTTATTTATCTAGACACACAAAACGTTTACGAAGTGGTGTGCTGCAAGCACTGCAAAGAATTCGAAACTAAATTAAATAATATTGAGTCCTGGGTGAAAGACCTTAAGCAACTTATAGAGGACCAAAACAAGGTTATTTTAGATGCGATTTCTGGGCAAAAAGTAGCGACGGAGACATTAGTGCGACAGGAGTCAGAGAGTGCACCAATTTCGAAGTACTTTCCTCTAAACAATACCACAGAATTAAGAGAGTTGGAAAGTAAAATATGTGCTGCCAACCGAGATATTTTTGTAAGTCATAAATTAACTCAAGCTTTGTTTCTGCATACACTCTTCCGAATTACTAATTTGATTAACTTAAATTCTTTTACAGGAATCAGTAATTTCTAATAAAATTTGCAGCAATATAAAAAATATTGCATTGGTGATGAGTGCGCAGCTGATAAACGACATAAACGTTGATGGAAATCATGGCAAGGTGGGACTAAAATCTTTTCCAAACATATTTGATTTGTTAACAGGTACATATGACTCATTTAAAATATTCAAAATTTCCTTTAACAAAGGTTTGTCATTAATTTTCAGGAGCCCTTTCCAAACTCCCCTACAAAGGAAAAACACCGGAGGATATGTTAAGGATGGCATTGCAAATTCAAAAGTCCAAAATGTATAAAAAAGTCTACCGGGAAAAGAAGAAATGTACCTAACTTTGCTCTAATTTTAAGCTTTGCGCGCTTTGTACATGATACAATATTATAATATAATTTATAAATTCCAAAAAATGTAAATCTCTTATAATATTTCTATGGACTTTTAACAAAGCAGCTTGTTTTATAAAAGTATACCTAATTAAATGTACATGCATACATATATATTTAACCAAGTTGCATTTTTTAAAAGTCTGTGGATATGTTATTTTTCTATAAAGGGACAAATTTTGTTAGGAGGGCAATGGGAGGAAGGGAAAGGTCGATAGAAAAGCATATAATCTACTTTCGATCCCTTTCGGGATTAATAGGCGATCAATCTACAAGTATACCCACAAGGGCATATAAGTGATTAATCTACATTCATACTCTTTCTGGTATAAAAGGGTACAAAAAGTCTCTCCATAGGACATGCTCTAATAAATGCGATCAATTCGTTGCATACAAAAAGATGACAAATAGTAGTAATCTCATAATCCCCCGAGAACAATCCCGGATGCATCCCGGACTAATCAAATTTTTTGCAGGGTTAAGAGGAAGTGCTTTGTTTCGCTTACTTAGCTTTATTTCATTCATTTTGATGTATTACCGCAATTCGTAACAGGTTAATGACAATTAGTGCTCATAATGGGGAAACCCAAAAAGGGAATATGAGGGTGAGGTTATTCCCCCCCAGTATAACTGGAACTTCAGACATGGAACTCTGTGGCAAAAATCTCAACACATGAAAATACAGAGTTCGGGTTAAATAAAAAAGAGGGCTAGATAGAGAAGCAAGGTTCTGGGCTCATCACCGGATTCCGACAGTGTAGATTTTTTTATGAGGTTGCACTTTGGAGTACTTCCATATGCGTATATATTCTTAGTAACGAATAGATTGTCTTTCCTTAGTCCAAGTGAATTGAGAGTTCCATCTCCTTGGTCCATACTCTAGCTGGAGGAAAAGTAAAAGGTTGGACCTGGCTGTACCCTTGGAAAATCTATCAGTCTCCCACTCAAGTTACTGATGATCTGATCACTGTTTTTGGTCACTCTAGAACAGAGTTTGGAACTATAAAATAGCAATATCTTCCAGTTCTCGTTAATGTCTCGTCTCTTACTTTCGACCATCTTCTCATCAAGTCCGTGTTTTTTGACTGCTTTACGGTGCTTAACCATCTAAGCGATTTTATCAGTTCGAGAAAGCTCGCCAGGCGTCTTTTCTGTCTGCCAACTGGTGGCAATTGGAAACACCATGGGATTACAAATCGGTCTCCACTTGGTCCTTCCATTGGAGTCGTAGTCTTCCTCTTACTCTGATTCTTCTACCGGAGTGGTGATCTGCACCTTCCTCTAGTTCCACGGCACATAAGTGTTGGGTTCCTAAAGGTGATCAACAATGTGGCCCATCCATTAAACTATTTCAAGTAAGACTTTAAATTCCATAATATTGGTAAGTTGTCTGACAAGATTAAGGTCCATAGTGTTTCATAGTAATACCGATTTTACTCTTATGCATCCCGGACATGGCTTTATTCCGTATCGGAATAGTTTTCTTTGTTAGTTTGAGTCGAGCCAGCAGCACTTTCCGACGGTTTAGTGGTGTAATTCAATATACTCTGGAACTAGCAATTTCTGGTACTAGTCCGACTGCCGCGGATCAATTCCTTTTAGCCCAGTGAACTTCGGTTCATGTGGTGATATCGACATAATCAATGGAGCTCAGTGGCCAAGCTGAATGAGTATATGGGCATGCCTTTTCTTTGATATTGCCTAGAAACTCAGCCGACTGTGTCCTGCTGCTGCCCTACGGCCCGATAGGTACTTTGTATGTTGTCATCAAATTTCCTCTATCTTGACTGCAAGTACCACCCTGTACTCTGCTGTCAGTCGCGGTGAAATGAGTGGTCAAGGTGAGACGGTTATTAAACTTCCTACGATAGATTTAATTTTTTGGAAAATTAGTGACGCAGTGCATCCCTTGTTTAGTTCTTCTGGACTTATATATTTCATTTCGAAACTCGACAGCTCGACAGTCCATCATTCAGGTAACTGAAGGTCCAGTTCTTGGAAAATTCTTGAGTACTTGAACGTTTAAAATGTGCCAAGGATTCGGGTACTTTGTTTTATCAAATTTTCGTCCCACTCGTCACTTTAGTTCTGCGAATTACCCGATTCGCTCAGTCGTCACCATGGTCCAGAGCTTTTTCTACTTGTTTGGCCCAGTGAAAGAAACTCAACAGAAGCAGCCAAGGTTTGAACCGTCCACAGCATCATTAATTAAGAGTGAAAGAACATTTCCCAGCATTTTATGGTGGCATTTTTATTTAATCGCACTCCAATTTATCGTTTGGTTTTTCCAATTTATCTTACTAATTGATCGAACCCAAATTTACAAAAAAAAAATAAAAATAAAAAAAATTTAAATAAAAAAAAATTTACAAAAAAAGCAAACATCACAGTGAAAAGGTGAAATAAAAAGTTTTGAGCCAAATTTCCTGTTTAGTATCATCCTTTCGCTAACATCGGTGCCCAGCAAACCATATGAGCTCAGAATGAGCGCATAAAGCACTCTTTCCTCTGAGCGCTCACACTCATAATGAGCTCATAAAACAATCATAAACAGTCATAAAACGCTCATATTTGAGTGTCATTTTCTATGAAACTGGTCACTCATAAAAGAGCTCTCAGTTTCATGCATAAAGCAGTCTTTTATGAATGAATTTCTGCACGCATTTAGAGCTCTAAAACCAGTGCATAAAAGAGTCTTTTTTGACCTTTTTTCCACGCATTAAGAGCTCTAAAACCAGTGCATAAAAGAGTCTTTTTTGACCTTTTTTCCACGCAGTAGGAGCTCTAAAACCAGTGCAAAAAATAGTAATTTTTGATGTTAAATATTTCTATGTATGGACCAAAAATAAAATAAATAAAAAATTAAAAATAATTCAAAATATAAATTATTATTTTATTCATTGACAATAAATATTATTACTAAAAAAATAAAATTAAAGAAAAACACGTCTTCACCTTTTCAAAATTACAAGCAAACTAACTTATTTTTCTTTATTTTGCATTTCACATGTTTATATATACTGTTACCGAACACGCTCATATTTATGGGCATGTGCAAAAAAAACTCATAAAACGCTCATATTTTTGCGCACGTGCAGATAAGACTCATAAAACGCTCATATTTATGCGCACGTGCAGAAAACACTCATAAAAACGCTCATATTAGAGCTCAGAACTAAGAGCGCTCCGAAGCTGGTTTGCTGGGTGGGTACCTTTCTCATTACAATCACGTTTCAATCATTACAATCATTCATTTTCTCAAACAAAATGTCAACCGCTGTTTTACAAATGATTGACATGACCGCCCAAATACCCAAATCTATATTTATTAATAGCTACTCTTTAAGACGAAGACAGACGCTGCTGCTGTAATCAATCAAAGTACTGTCAACACAAATCATTAATTGCCCATTCGAGCATGGGAAGATTGAAGCAACACGAAAGAGGAAATCAAACTATTTATTTATAAGTAAAAAATGTAAATAAAAGTAATTTGATTAATTCTAAATTTGGTAAGAGTTCACCGCTTTCCTAGGCATCGTGTTTATAGCAAAATTGAGGATTTAGGAAAATGATAAGTAATTATCTAAATACCATACTAAGAGAATTGTGCTTGTAGAATGCCATTGGCTTGTGGCGTTAATCCTCTAAAATTTGATGATTACAAGCGATCATCTTCTGAGTAACTCTAAAACAATTTGGGATTATTTTAAAACTGCGTGGCACTCGTATTTACTTACAGTGGTGGGCACAAAGAAATTATATTTCATTCCATTTGCTTTTGAAATTAAAACTCCGATGAGTAAATTATGTTTTTTTCATATGAAAAATTTATTTTAGATTTTTTTTGTTTTTATTGTTTATAATTAAATTCTACATACCTACAAAAATAATTTTTTAAATATTTAAAAAAATTTTTGCATGCATTTATTAGTAAAATTCAATACAAGGTCCATACGGACCTCCGATGAGTGACAGTTCTGAACTTCACGGCAGTGTGAAAAGGTCCCTATGGACCCTTTTTTGGAAATCATGTTTTTATCATATGAAAAATTTATTTTAGATTTTTTTTGGTTTTATTGTTTATAACGAAATTCTACATACAAAAATATTTTTTTAAATTTTTTACATTTTTTTAACATGCTTTTATTAGTGAAATTCAGTACAAGGCCCATACGGACCTATTCACACGTCCGCGGGCTATTCTCACTAAAACCTCAATAACTCCTAAAGTAATGATCCGATCGGCTATATTTTTTTCCCAAAGATGCGCAACAAAATACTCTTAGAATACAGAGCAACTTTTGGGGGGTTTGTAGTGGCCGAAGTTGGAGTAATTTCAGTTTGAAAAGGCAAAAAGGACCTTCTCACTCATCGGAGGGTTAAAGGTAATTTTTGATTGTCCACCACTGTACACTCACAATAACAGCAAAAGCTTGACCACAGAAAAATTTGGAAATTTCTATTTTGGTTATTGAAGTGGTGCACAGTTGCTACCAATATTATTGTTCAACAATTTCCAGATTTAAATAAAATTTAATTAATAAATGACGTTAACAAGCTGTCAAAAGTTAAAATTAATGACACAGTGATGGACCGAAATGAAGAATGAAAGAATTATACCAACATGCTTGCGTTAGACAGCCAGTAATGCTTGTAGTCCAATGACGCTGGCAGTTACAAATGCCACCAAAAGCCACAAATTCTAATGAAACTTAGAAATCCAATGCAACAGGAAATTTCTTTTGTTTATTTTGAAACATAAAAGTCAACACGCAAAGCCACAGAGAGAGAAGGACAGATTTCAGATAAATCATAGAAAATGATATTTTTGCTATTCATAAAAAAATACAACAACAACAAAAGTTAAAAAACATGCAACTGGTTGAAAAAAAAAATGGAAAACAATTCAAAACGTACCAATTCTAATAATTTATCATAAATTACGTTTGTAGCTCAACCACTTAACAACACGCCAGCATATCATCATTGCAACACAACAAGAACAACAACAACAACAACAACAATGACATAGACAAGCAACAAGCGCGCGTTTAGTTAGACAAGCCGAACGTAGCCTAAAAGCGGTGGCAATCAATGGTTATGGTCAATGGCCGCCACTGTCATTACAAATACACGAAAGTACAGAGAGATGGAAAGCGAGTGGTAGGTGCATGTAAGTCCACTTGTTGGCTACCGATTATAATCAATCTTTCTAGATTTGAATTGTTGCAACAAAACCCAACCTGCCAAGCAGTCAAAGAGTAGACAACAAATTTTTTTTTTAATATAGTTTTTTTTTGTTGCTCAAAGAGCCAAGCAATCGTTGCTTTATAATGCTACCGAATCGCCCCTGCCGTTGCTCTGTGTATTGTGGCATGTGGGGCTCTGTGCTGCTGGCAGCTTTATAAATGATCTGCTCGAGAAATGTTTGTCTACGCATAGCGTCCAACCGTGCTCTTGTTTGAAGCTTCACTACAGCATAAATCGCAAGTTAGGTGGGGTTTGTGAGTTCGGCAATGGTAAAAGCAAGGAGTGAAACCGTAGTCATAATCTCTCAGAACGCTGTATCTCAGAATTTTTTTTTAAATAAAACCCCATTTCAAAACTCGTTTGAGGAACACCATATCTGAAAATTACTTTCAAAATTTCCCAACCTGAATGAAAATTATATACATTTTCAGCTGAGTTAGAGCGATAAATCGAATTTTGAAATACCGTGTTTTTAAAAAAAAATTCTAAAATAAGGTGTTGTTAAAAAATCAAAAATGAAAATAAAACACAAACTGACATAATTTTGAAAAGAACGAAACATACCAGCTAAGATAAATAATTTTGAAAAAACGGAACTGAAACCCACCCCGAAACTATTTTGAAGAAGAAGCAAATACGAAAATGAAAACTTAGCCCAAAAAAATCAGAACTGAAATAGCTTTTGAAAAGCAAAAGGTTTTATAATTTTCGAAAATTATAGTACAACCGAAACCGATTTAACTTTCGAAAACACGAAACTACAAAAATAATTTTCAAAACGAAAGCAAAACTGAAAAATCTTTTAAAATGTTAAAAACCCCAAGGAACTTTGATGCCGAAATAATTATTCAAGAATAATAAAAGAAAACCGAAATCTAAATAACTTCAAACTCCGGAACCGAAATAACCTTTCAAAAAACGAAAACCTGAAATAATTTTGGGACTAATTTGAAATATTGGAACAAAATTCGGAATAACTAACGGATCAGCCGAAATCGAATTATGTTTTGAAAAAAAAAAACAGGAATAAACTCCTATATAATTTTCGAAAAGCGAAATTCGAAAAAAAACTGAATAAATTTTTGAAATGCCGAAAATCAAATTTGAAACAGCTTAATAATAATAATAATGCCCAACGGATTACCCACCATATCCCGCCCGACCGGCGCGAGGGGCGCATCCGCATGACGCGCGGATTGTTCTCTCGTGCCGAGTCTTTGAAAGGCTTTGGTTTGTTAATCGTCGAGATCTAAAACTGCTCAGCTACAGAGAAAAACTCATCAGCTAAGTAAAAAAGATTACACAATTAATAAGTAATTAGTTGACAACGAAAAGTTATTGTTAAGAATAAAGATAAGAATCAAAGGATATGAAAAAAAAAATTTGTTGCTATGTGTTTAGGATAGAAAGAATCGACTTTTTTATGCTGTATAGTGAGTCTGAGATATCGAACGTACCAGAATGAGAATTATAATCTTGACACAAACAACGAAAAGGCTCATTTAATTCAAAATTAGTCCGGCACTGCTTCAAGATAAGTGGTTTAAAATGTCTTGTTATGCGAGAAGGTACATTGAAGTTCACTTCGCTCAAAAGAAACGGGCTTACGATTGAACCATTTAGTAATTTAATCATGAAGACAATTCCAAGCATTTCTCTCCGACTAGAAAGGCTGTGAAGATTAATTAGTTTTAAGCGACTCGTATACGATGGCAAATTATACAAGGGATCCCAGTGAAGATCTCTTAAGGCAAATAGTAAAAATTGCTTTTGAACTGATTCTAAGCGATCCACGTGGACCTGGTAACGCGGGTTCCAAACAATAGAACCGTATTCAAGTATCGGTCTGACTAATGTAGTAAAGAGAGTTTTAGTTACATAAGGGTCGCTAAATTCTTTAGACCATCGTTTAACAAATGCTAGAACGCCTCTAGCTTTATTGACTGTTACGTTAATGTGGCAGTTGAAACTGAGTTTGTAATCCATAGTAACCCCAAGGTCAACAAAATCATATATTTGTTCAAGATTGTAATTGTTAATTGTATAGGAAGCTGGCTGTGAAATTCCTCTCGAAAAACGCATGTATTTACATTTCTTTAGATTAAGCGGCATATAATTTAAATCGCACCAAGTAACTAGTGTATTTAGATCTGATTGAAGCTTATTGCTATCTTCGGGTGATGCGAATGACAAGAAAAGCTTTACATCGTCGGCATACATTAACATTTTCGAAAATTCTATTACTGTAGAAATATCATTTATAAACAACAAGAACAGAATCGGGCCCAGATGGCTTCCTTGAGGAACTCCAGAGGAGACATAAATAACATCGGATTCACAATTTTTAAACACTACTTTTTGTATTCTGTCGCTAAGGTAAGAAGAGATCCAGCGATTGAGACCCGGCTGGAAACCCAACAGATCTAGTTTATAAATAAGTAACGAGTGACACACTTTATCGAAAGCTTTGCTGAAATCAGTATAAATAACGTCGGTGTGCAGATTTTTTCTAAAGCCATTTGAGACATGATTTGTAAATTCAAGTAAATTTGTAACGGTGGACTTTCCCTTACAGAACCCGTGTTGACAGTCAGAAATCAAGGTAGAGATAGGATTCGTAAGCTGATTGGTAACAATAGCTTCAAACATTTTTGGGATGGCAGACAGCTTCGCTATGCCACGATAGTTCTCTATAGAAGCCCTGCTTCCGCTTTTATGAAGCGGTAGAAGAAACGACTCTTTCCATGCTGTTGGAAAAACACCACACTTTAGTGACAGATTGAACAAATTGGCAAGGGGTTTGTAAATATTGTTAGCGCACTTCTTCAAGAAGCATGTAGGAATCCTATCAGGACCACATTTAAAAGATTCTTTCAAGGTTTTCAGATAAACAAGAACATCATTGGCGCATATAGTTGGACAATTAATTAAATTGTTCCCATGTAGCTCATAGGGATAATTTACAAAGTCAGAATTGGTGACGGCAGAATAGTTAGAAGTGAAAAATTGCGCAAAGAAATTTGCGATATCTTGATTATTGCTAGATAAAATGTCTTTATATTTCATGGCTGAGGGAAATCCCACTACTTTTCGTTTAGAATTTACGAAATCATAAAATGACTTAGGATTGCGAATAATGTCTCTTTTTGTTTTAGAGATATAGGCTTTATAGCACTTTTTATGCAAGTCGATGTACCTCTTACGTAGAACAGAATACAACAAGTAATGTTTGTTTAACCCCGATTTCTTAAATAATTTGAAAGAACGCGTTTTTCTATTTTTCAACATCATAAGCTCTTTAGTAAACCAAGCTTGCGTTGGATGATCATATGTTATTTTACGTTTAGGAACAAACTTCTCAAATAAGTAGTAAATAGTTTGATTAAAGTGTAAAACATTTGAATCGATATCGCCACAAAGCTCAGGCCAAGTTAATTTAGACAGTTCTCTATTTAATTTCTTATAGTTGGCTTTTGAGAAGTTAAAATCAAAGTTACTAATTGAGCAGCATTGTGTACATTGGCCATTACTTAAGGTTTCGTGCAATATTTCCATAGAAGGGTGGTAGACGTCTTCGGGTAAAGCTAACGGATCACAACGATTTACAGAAAATTTGTTTTTATCATCAACATAAATTAAATCTAAGATTTTACCAAACTTGTTAGAGTTAACATTTATTTGACTAAGGCAGAGATCGGAAATTCCATCCAAAAAGTCATTGAAGCCCAGTTTGGATGGATTTGGAATAATGTTTCCATCAGATATGTTCCACGATATATGCGGTAGGTTGAAATCACCTAAAACAATCATCGAGTCAGAAGCTTTAGTCAATAAGTTAACAGTTTTGAGCAGAGAGACATGCTGCATGTAGATTGAAAGATCAGATGCTGGAGGGATGTAGCAAACAGATAAGTACATATACACGTTCTCTAGCTGGATGCGGACGCATTTAAACTCAATGGAATCCGTGTTAGGTACATTAACCTCCTCTGAAGGAATGGAGGAATGAACGGCAATTAGAACACCACCTCCGACCTTGTTCAAGCGATCATGTCTATAAACTTGATATTCGTTACAAAAAAACTCGGAATTGAAAACATGCGGTTTTAGCCAAGTTTCGGTAAAAGCAATAACGTTATAACTGCAATGGAAAGATTTCAAATACAGATCATTTAATTTGGTATTTAAACCTCTGACATTTTGGTAGAAGATATTCACGGACTTAGAACTCAGTTTTTTGACTCAACATTACGAGAGATTTTAGCTACGTTGTCAACATTTCTGTTCGGCCTGTACTCAAATTCCCGCACAAGAGCCCCGGGAGGCCAAAAAGAACTGTCCAAAAGAGAGTCAAAATCTTTTCCGGATACGTCAATTTTAAACGAAGACATATTCCGTTGGTAACCGAAATTAAACTTTCTAACAGTGAAGGTTTTATCTTTAATCTTAGAAGAAATATGGTACCTCAAATCATCTTCAGTAGTGTCTGGATGGAACCGAGACACAAAAATCGATTTTTTTTGAGGGACCACAACCAGCTTTCTAACAATCGGTTCGGACTCCATCGCAATAGTTGGAGGTTCCAGGGTTTTTTTATTTGTTGGCCTTGGGGGGGCGTTTTTGGACGTTGCCCGAACAACCGTACTAGGTACTGGAGATGCCAAATCTATAAGTTCAATGGCTGGAGGCAAGTTCAGCGCCGTTGATGTAGTAGGCAGATCAACCGTACGTCTGCTCGTGTTCTCGCGATTGGCTTCGCGATTTTCAGGGCATTCTATATCTAAAACTACAGGCTTTAAAGTCTTGAAAATATTTTCATACTTCTTGAACTTTTCAGTCAGCAGTGAAAAATCTTTGGCGATTTCAGAAAACCCGTTTCTAATGTGCCTAAAGGTTTTACATAGCTCAACTTCCGACGATCGACATTTAGCACAGGACCAGCGCAGGCCTTTGCCGTCGTTAATTAAGTCAGCTATCCTACCAGTTAACCCGGCGCATTTTGCGTGGACAAGTCCATCGCACAGCCAGCACGCTACAAAGCGTTCGGACTCGCTTTTAATCTGACAATTTTCAAACAAACACGACATTTTTTTTAAAAAAGTTAATTAAAAGAAATATAAAAAATTAAGAGATAACAAATTTAGTTTTATGAAAATGAAAGTGAAAATTAATGTTATCAAATCACAAGAAAAAGCAACCCTGACAGTTTGAAGGGCACAGAACTGAGCGAGCAGTTTTAGACACACTGTAATTGACGTTTAATAAACCACGCAAACAGCTGTAACAAAAGAGAGATTAAAAAAGCAAATCAGGACACAACAACAATTGCAATGCAAAGTACGAGCCTTTCAAATGCAACAAATAAAATATGCAAAAAAAAGAAACTCGGCACACACAAAATCAGTGTAATGAATTTAGATAATTTATCACTATTCAAAGCTTTAAGTAAACTTTTTCACACCAAGTTGTGAAGCACATTAAATATTTAACTCTTTTTTAACTTTAAATGTAACTTTTGATTTTTAGAATATCAAGAAATTATTTAATTGTTAAAGAAAATCACAGAGAAAATAAAAACACAACTACACAGCTTGACGTTTGCGTAAATACTTAATCGAAGCAAATTGGAAAAACGTCACTACAAGTTAAGAAAAAAAAATGAAAGGAAGTTGGAAACCACATAGCAAGATTTTCGAGAAATAAAGTCGACCCCGATCCTAAACAGGAATATGTTTGAAAATCCAAATCGAAACAAATGTGCCATTCAAAACAGAGACTAATGAAACTTAAACCGAAACCAATTTGAAGAACCGACCAAAACCGACACCAAGATCGTTTTCAAAAACCACATTAAAATAATTTTCAAAGGAAATATATTAAGAAAACGGAAACAAAACCGAAATTATTTTGAGAAATGCGCATTAAGTAGAAATGGTTTTGAAAAACCGGCCCTAAGGCAAGCCCAAAATAATTTTGAAAAGGAATTTAAAATCGACAGCGAAATGGTTTGGAAAAGTAAATTGAAACCGAGAAAGAAATAAGTTTCAAAATCGAGCTCAAAATAAACAGCGAGAGAATTTCGAAAACAAGAGAAAGCCGAATCCGACATAGTTTTCAAAAACCAAACCTAAATACATAAATTTCAAAAAACTTGCCACAAACAAAACCAAAGGAAAAGAAACCGAAATTACTTTGCACAGCTTTAAAAAAAACTAAATCATAACCGAAACACGTTTACGATGTTGAAAGCAAAACCGCACCTCCATATGCAATCGGTGTTACACCTTGGCTAAAAGCCTATAAAAACAAAGAAAAGTTACCCTGTCATAACTCTGCGGCAAAATAAATAAATAAAACAAACGAATCATTTACCAACCGGACATAACATTTTCACATACGCATGAGCTGGTCGCCGCTCTCCAAGATATTATCGCAATATCCAATTCTTGTTCGTAACATCTTTCATATGTCTTTTGCCTTTTCAAATTGTTTTTTTTTTTTTTTTTTTGCTCTAGCACCTAAAACATTAAAATGCCTAATCCCTAGTCCATCCAACATTTGTGACAGTTAAAAGCATTGCTTTATGCTCTTGGACGTAGATAGACAGATGCTTGGCCGAAGATTAAACGTTATTTATTTTTGCGTACATTTGAGATGTGCGTCGATTAGACTAGGAATGATAAATGATTTGAGTATTGGAATGTGAACGGATTTCGCGCGGGAAATTTGAAGAAAAAAAAAATTATTTTCATTTATGAATTTGCTTTGGTGGGCTGACACAGGTGGTCGGTCGCAAGTTTGGTTGTAAAATAGATTATGAGATTGGAGACGACTCCAAAAGACTGGATACGCGCTCAGCATAGCCATAGGAAGAACAAAAGAGTGGCGGATTAATATCAGACTAGGGGAACGTCAAAACATCTTTGGGATGCTGTGAGAAATATGACGTTTATAATCATCCCAAAATTTATGGCTGCTGAAGGAAGCGTAGCGAAACAATTAAATCGTCTCTCGACCTGGACGTAATGCCCACCTGCGATTCCATGGGTTGTGAAGATATGACCACTATTTTTCTAGTTTTATTAGGTCACTTTTTAGATTGGCGTTGTGAACCTAAAGGAAGAGGACTTCTACCTCTTGGATGTGGAGGAAAAATAAAATTGCTCGGATCTGAATGTATTTGAACAGCTTAGTTCCATAAAATGTCTTGATCCAAGGAAATTTTCTCCAAGATACGCATTAGAGCATTTACCTAATTAAGATTTGGTTCCTTTAAAGTCAATAGCTTGAGTGTTTCCAGGCTCTCATAAAAACTGGTGCCTCAGATCGCAGTTTTAAACAGAGCTGAGGCTCATTGAACTAGACCATGAATGGGCACTTTTTTACCTTTTTGATGAAAGTCAGAGCGCTCAAGGAAGCTATGAACTGTATAAAGAATGCGAAGCATAAAATTGAGATCCTTGGGAGCTTTAGGGAGTGTGGATAAAGGATGCACAGTTAAAAATTGAGATCCATGGGAACTTTAGGGATCACCTTTTCTACAATATTTTCAGCGAAAAAATTGGCTGTGGGGTTTGTTAGTCTCACTCGAGCTGTAATAAAACATACTTCTCAAGACATTCAGAAAAATTGAGCGCCTAATTCATAGAGCTTAAAGCTCTACCGGCCAATTATTGCATGGAATTGAAAACAATTAGTACGCAATTTGTCGGTTTTTTTCTTCTTGAATTTCTTGCGAACACCATTTACTTAGAACGATGAAGCATTCTACATTCTAATTTTTTTTTCTTAATCACAAGAACAATCGCTTTTAATGGTGGGACTTGCTTGTTAAAGAACAATTTTCTCAGCTGCAAAATTTAATAGCTTTGACACCCAGCTAAAGTCGTGGAAAAAGTTGAAAAAAGGAAAAAAAAACTGAAAAGCTTGGACATTGGCTAGGTTTTGCTTGGAACCCTCTAGTAAGTGCATGTTCAAATTGAAATTCAACAAATTGTGTAATATATGAAAAATGTTTGTATGTTGAGTGAATGTTGTGCGGCATTTCAGGAGAAAAAAAAAACAAAATAGAAAATATCACAATTGCATGCAACAACAAATAAATGCTAGCCGACAAATTGAAATGAATAGCGAATAGCGACTATAAAAATGAGAAAAAGCAAAAAAGGGGCAGATAGCATATGGCACTTAAGTAATCAGTAAATATTAAACAATTTTGTCTCGTAATAAGCAACAACATGGGTAACTAGGCAACAACAACAAAACAACTTAACCATACAAAAGCAACGAAGTGCAATCATCATGCCAACAACACTCAGTAAATATTGCTGCTAACTGTAAGACAATGAGTGAAGTAACAACAGTAAAAACAACAACAAAGCAAACATAAAAAATGAAAAAGGAAGCAAAAAAATATGAGAAAAACAATTCAAACAAACAGAATTTAACAAGTACAAGATTCTTGTCAGCGAACAACAAGATGCCATTTTATTGTTAAAATTATTTAATACTATTGCAGAGATTTGTTTTGTTATTGTTGTTGTTGGTGCTGTTATGCACTTTTTTATGACCAACAGTCTTTTATAGGTAGGCTTTGTAGCACTTTCCTAGTCGCTACTTTTACTTTACCTTTGCTTTAGAAATAGATAACAACAAATTTTTATATATTTTGTTTGGATGAAGGGGAATTGGAAATAAGTATGCCTCTTAGAGATTATTTTAAGTGAGGTTAGGTGAAATATTCCCTCGTGGCCGATAAGAGGTTAGAATCGTTCAATATTTTAACACTTTACTAGTTCGCTGGAGGATATAGGATTTGTGGATATGGTGATAAGGAAAGGGAAAAGGAAAAAGAAAAGATATCTCTGGCTGAGTGGAAGATTACAGGAGTTCATAATATTTTTGAAAAAAAAAAAAAGACTTTATTCAGAATAAATTTTAAAAAATTCCTTATAAAGAATTTTGTTGAGGAAAAAGTTTTTTCTCAGTTGAATATGTTAGGGCGTTTCGAAATCTACTTTGGTATAGGACCTTCTTTTTCTAGTAAATTTTTGAATCAAGGCGGTATTGAAAACAAAATATGAGTTAGGGGGCTTTTCAGGATGTCCAGCTGTTGCTAGAACTATGTAGCCTGAGGTACTTTGGCATAAGTTTACATGGCTCTACGGAGGATTTATATAACTAGATATAAAGCCAGTCGTATCGGAACAGCTCGAAGTTATGTATATCTTTTAATGATCTATAAATTTAAAAACTAGCAGACAAGCAAAAAAAAATTTTACTCAAACAAAAAATCAACGCTGTGCTACAGTCAGCTGATTTTCTTGAAGGCAAATGCCATCCAGACCAAACAAAATTTTTTTTGAAAAATCTGTTGAAATTAAATGACATTTTCTCTTTCTTACTATCTCATTTTCCTCTCTTGCAAGTTTTTTGGAGCGAGTTTCACAATTTTTGCAGTATTGCTGTGACTTCGTGTGGAAAAAATCTATCGATTATTTTTGATTAGATATCGTTTTTGAAAAATTGATTTTATAGAAAATAATCCCCCCCAAAACAATAGGAAAAAAGGGAATAATCGATTAACTTAAAAATCGATAAAAATATCTATTACTCAGTTATCGATAATTTTTGATTAGATATAAATCGATTTAAAAAAAATTGATTTGATAGAAAATAATCATTTCAAAAAATAGGAAACAAAACAGAATCGATTAAGTAGAAGATCGATAACTCACTCACCGTTCTACCTACAAATAACCTATCAGAACGTCCCCTCTGCGGAAGAGAATTGACTTTGAGGTTTTACCTTTGATACTTCTTATAACGACTTTAGCGCTTCAAACGTGATCGGTAGGCAGTGGTGGGCAACTCCTCCGTATATATTTTTGTTATAAAATCAGCGGACATTTAGGATCAGCAAAAAAAATGTTGGTTGCAACAATTTTAAGGGAAAAATTTGAAAAAACATACACAAGAGACTTTCAAACTGTTGAGTTCGTGCGTTCCAGAAGCTAGCCGTACTTAAAATGAGTGCGGCACTTCGACTATGGAAGACTAGTACTCAAGCCAGAACTCCTCCGGCAAAACGGAAGGACTTTCAAAGAAATGCTTGCAGATTTAATTATTGAGCTCAAATAAATATCCATCTTTCAACATTGCTTTTATTAGGTGATCTCTTATTACCTGAACTCAATTCAAGCTTCTCATATAGACTGCGCTCTTTACCCAACTTTAAGTGCTCACTCTATAAACCAGCTGCATTGTTTTGTGTGACATCTCTGAACCCCCTTTGACCACGCATGCAACTCCATTTAGGCTCCAACTTGCCTATTCCCTAAGGGGTATAATCCAACATCCGACGCCACACGCAGCTTATAATTTTCCCCTTATGCACTCATGCGACCATTTACGCACACGCAAAAGACCAGCAAACAGCAAGTACGGACGCACACGTATACGAACTTGAGTTCGGCTGGGTTAAAGTGTGTAGCGACGCGGACAGGTGTAGCTTAGTTGGATGTAGGCAAACTGCATACACCTTAAAAGCAGCTCAAAGCTATAAAAAGAAGAAATAAAATAGCAACCAGCAAAGGGCGCACACAAAATAGCTTCTTTCAATTCGTACGCTTTCTGCAATTTCCTTTACAACTCACCATTTGTAGTGCCGTAAGGTGATGCAGAGGGCGTGTGAGACGCAGCACACAACACCACGATGTGATGACAGCCAGGTCGACAGCTACATAGCTACACAACTATACAAGGGCGGGCGCGTGGGGTTATAGCAGTTGACAGTTGGGGTATGGTTATGCGGGCAGCGCACACAAATACACAACAAAAGTCTAATGGCGGCATTGGCAGTGACAGTGTGACAGCGGTGTCAAGCGATAAAAACATCAAATGCCATTGTTGACGTTTACCTACAGCACGCAGTGATTGCCGCCGTAACGACGCATAGCCACCATGGACGACAAGCGAACGAGCAAAGGTAAGTAAGTACTCGTACCAAGCGAATGAGCAGCAAATGATGCGTTTTTGTTGTTGTTGTTGTGGTTGTTGTTGGGCATGCGCTTATTGCAACATGACGACGCTTGAAGCTTGTTAACAACTACAAGCCATAATACTTAGGCAACAACAATAACTATGCGTAACATTGCATTATTTTTGACTTGTTGTTGTCATGTTGTTTGTGTGCGCGCATTTATTTGTTATTGCGTTAACAAGCTACTTGTTAGGTTGGCGCGCATGCGTGTCGTTCAGTCGCATCAATCGTTTAACTTGTACTCTTTGTCTCTTACACAATATGAGCTACTGTTGTCCGTAGTGTTGTTGTTGGATTGTGCATTGCTTGTTAATATTAGCTGGGTAGCTGGCGTTTAGCAGCGAAATGCTTCGTTTTAGGCGTTTCTGCGTTGGATGTGGCGGCGCCTTCGTTGTCGGCATAAGCTTTTCATCTCTTACGCAGGGGGGTCCGTTGTTTCGCTATATTTTGAAATGGTACTCTGCACTATCTCTACTGATGTTTCCATTTAACTGTTGCTGCTTGTTCTAACCTTTCGCGCGCACTTTTTGGCGTACACTAGTCAATCAGTTAAGTGACGAATAGGTATTTGAGGGAATTTTTTTTTTTAGGCAATCACAAGTTGTCTGCTTGAGTTTAGGTTCGGATTGCTTACAATGGATAGTTTAATAGTCCACTCGTAGCCATTTATGATGATCATCATTTATTGGCTCTTAACTGGCTAGACGATGTGGGCTGTTACTTATAAAAGCATGCTAGCCATAGCTAACTCAAGTTAGGAACACCTAGAGAGCTCGAGTCATACTCAACTTGTTCTTCCAATCTGCTTCGTAGCCTGCCATTTTATGTGGGGTTTGGCTCTCGGCGAGTTGAATCGCTTCCTCCTGTTATTAAACATTTATGAAATCGAACCATCCTGTCCGCTTAATAAAGCGCCTGGCTAGTGCCGGACAAGGGCCTCTTTGTCCCTGCGGCTGCGACAGAAGTCATTTAATGGGACCCCAATGGGCCTGGCATGTGTTCCCTTTAGACAATGTCCTGTAAGTACGCCAATCAAGGGGCCTAAACAGGATCGTTTGAGATTGAGTATGGACTTGGCCCGTTTACTGCATATGCTGGGTCAGGTTTGACTAGATACCTCTCGTGTCGTCTCGTTAGTCCATCTAAAATTTACGTTTTCTTCAAATTCACCTAGGAGTCATAGTTTGGTAGTGGCAAGAGGGGAAGAGATGCGCCTTGTTTTGTTGATCTCTGAGACCTTTCTCGCGAATTTGTCCAGGCACTTCCCGATGGCCCGAAAGCCATATCACTGCTGTGGACATTTTCGTAGGCAGTTCATTGAGCGATTGCCTGCAGTCAAGTGTTACGTTCGAAGCAGTGTTGCCCCCCCAAAGGGCTTTGATCGCTGTATGCAGACACTGGTGTGCAGTTTTTCGAGAGCAGCCAGCGTACAGCCTTCTGTATGTCTGTAAGTTCGGCCTGAGTGGCTGCAGTGGCTAAGAAGAGTAAAAGTTCACCCGAGTAGACGCCGCTGCCGACCGTGCCGTTGAGCTCTGAGGTTGATTGTGGGTTTAGAATATGCACGTGCACTTGAAGTTTTCCAACCAGATCAACCGGGAGTAGGTTTAGCATGATCTCCAGAGCAACACCATAACTCAGGTGTTCAATACCTATCTCTTCCCCGCGGCTGCTTTGAATGCATATAGGACAGTGATAGACTAGTTTGGAGCAATTAGGCTAGGATCTAAGGATGCTTACCAAACGCCGCAAGGCCGATATCCCCGGAATAAGCAATTATTTGTCAGCCGGAGTTTTCCACCTTCAAAAGTCTTGAGTTGACAGTTAGGTTCTACAAAAGAAGGGATAGAACTCCTTCTTGAAGAGGGCCTCTGCATGCATATCAAAGAATTGATGCCTTCCCCAGATTAACTTGTATGGTTCTCTTTGATAAGATCTGTCTAACGAATTCCACCAGCGGAGTTTCCAGTCCGGAAGGGACTCATTGACCAGCTTGAGGATGTAGATATGTGATTGAAGGCGCCTTCAACGTCAAGAAAGATACCTAAAGTGTAGTCTTTTACGGCAAGTCCTTTTTCTGTCTTTGTGGTGATAGCAAGGGGATCCGTCCCCACTAACTTGCCCTTGGAGTACTCGTATGCATGTTCGGACTTTGAGAGGTTTTGTGAGCGCAGTTTATACTTAATGTGCGTATTCATTACTCTTGCTAAGATCTTGAGCAGAAAAGATGTGCGCCTTGAGGGCCTGAAGTTCTTTGATTTCCGCGCCATTTCGGGATTATATCGTAACCAGTTTGGCATTGCTTTTGTTGCAGTTTTTGTGCTATATTTTTTGCTATTTAAATAATTTGGTTTTCGGCTTGACACAGCCCCGAGTGCACAGTGGCGTCTTGCACTCTTTGCTACACCGTCAAACCGGCGCTGTTGCTTCTACCAAAAAACTCCAAACAACATCAATCCTTTTGGCTGGATTTAATATTTATTTGTCTTTTGTCTCTTTACCTTCATATTTGCTTATGACCCTTTCTTACTTTGTTTGAAGTCTGCACTTTATTTGCTTTTAAAATCAATTTTTTTTCTTTGGTTTTTGTTTTTTTGTTTTTGCTTTGACTTTGTTCAACTTAACAATAAATATGTAAATATTTTACAGCTGCTAATGGTCGCTAAGCCTTCTTAAGTAAGTAAATATTAAATTTAAGTAAATAACAACAAAAGTTGAACTATGAAAATATATACGAAAAGTAGTGTGGAAGAAGAAGAAAAGAAAAAGAAAAATAATTTTGTCTGCATTTAAGAAGTATTTATCTAGGCATGCGCGTGTACAAAGTCTAAAAGCCGCCGCTGCTGTGTTCCGGTGTTAACAACAAAGAAAAACATGCAACAACAACAATAGCAACAATGCTAGGTATTAAGAAAATTTACTTAACTGACTTCGCTAATAGCAACAACATAACTAAGCAGCAATAAGCAGCTATAACAAGCAACAACAAATAAAAGCATTCATTCCGTTTTTGACATTACACTGCGCTCTTCCGGTCGTTATTTCTATTTCCGCTCACAACACTAATACTCCGTACTTTACTCACTTTACTCGTACCTTCATAAAACACACAATCTATTACATATTCTACCTACCTTTGTTAGTCTTATTTATGTATGTTTTTGACACTCGTTGTCCATTGTGCGAGCGCTATTCTCAATGTTTCGTAATTTATCCGTTTCGTTACGTTTGATTATTGTTGTTGCTTGTTGGCTTGCTTGCTTGCTTGGGCTCATCTTGCCATCTCATAATCGGCTCAATATCGTCAACGCATAAGGATGCCAATTAATCAAACGACCATTTGACTGCCCCATAGTGCGCGTCACCAGGTATGCTGCTGCTTCGTTTGTATGTATGTTGAAGGGAGAAATATAATAAATATTGGAAATAACGATTAAAGCCAGTATACGGTGCTCGTTAAGATACCAATTAATTTTATTTTGATGGCTTCTATTGTGCATTTACATACAAGGTGTTGGAGAAGTTATACGCCAACCTTTCTCAGAACATTAAAAAAATTTGAGATCGCTACAAATTGAACTCATCTGTGTTTCACGGGGTTATTCCTATAGCTTTTAAGGGTTTGAACCAACTTTGACAGTTTAATCTCAACAAATAGATACTAGAAACTCGTTTAACAATTTTCATGATTTCAAAAGTGGATGCATAACTTAGAAAAAACTATTTCTATCTAGCATAACTCGAAAAATTTAAGATAACAAAAAAGGGCGCAGAACATCTCCCATACTTTTGGAATTTTTCAATGCAAATTTTTTGTAAGTGCTTGTGGTAGAACAATAGAAATCGGAAGAGAGTTTAATGAGTTTAATAACTAACACCTCAAAATAAGGTGGGATGGGGAAAATGGAGGCGTGACACCTGCCATACAAATCGGATTTCTTATGTCAATTATATAAAAGAGTTCCTATGTTGGAACAATGGAACGTGGGATAGGGTTAAATGGGTTAAAAATGTCGTATAAGGAAACACAGGCTCTTCCTAGGGGAACTTAATTTTTCATCACTGAAAATATTCTTAGTAACGAATCGAAAATTGGTATGGGCATTTGTCTTAAAAAACGAATGGAAACGAAATTTTAAAATGGTTATTAGCTAGAAGTGTTTTCAGAATTGAAACATGGAATATCATAGACTGGAAAGATTTGTATTTATATTTTTTTTTAAGATTTTTCACTATCATACGATTTGTAATCAATAAAAATTATGTTCGGCTCATTTTTGACTACACGCGTGTCCAGGTTTGCTGGTATTTCACCCAAAAACGGGCGGAGTCTTTAATCGATTTAGTCCATTTTTGTCCGACAAATACCTTGTAAAACATGTAATATCTGTGCCGAAGCTCTTAATATATTTTAGTAATACACAATATTTTTCAAAATTTATTTTTTGTATTTTTTATTTCTATAATTTACACAATCTAAAGTGCCACGCCTATTTTCAAAACTTTCCACATTCAATTTTTTCGAATCTTGAGTCATTCGCCTTTATTTTATTTGATTTTATTTTTTTTCTTTTTATTTTATTTTATTTTATTCGATTCTATTTTATTTTATTTTATTTTATTTTATTTTATTTTAATTTATTTTATTTTATTTTATTTTATTTTATTTTATTTTATTTTATTTTATTTTATTTTATTTTATTTTATTTTATTTTATTTGATTTTATTATACCTTTCATGAACATGAAATGGTATTATAACTTTGGTCCGATGTTTGTAAGTGTGAGAAGAAGAAGAGATAGACCCACCATTAAGTATACCGAAATGATCAGGGTGACGAGCTGAGTTGATTTAGCCATGTCCGTCTGTCCGTCTGTCCGTCTGTCCGTCTGTCCGTCCGTCCGTCTGTCCGTCCGTCTGTTTGAACGCAAACTAGTCCCTCAGTTTTGGAGATATCTCGATGAAATTTTGCAAGCAGGCGCCATTTCGGATAGGATTAATCATTTGTCGGAACCAGCAAGATCGGACCGATACAACGCATAGCTCCCATACAATCGATTGTTCCGATAAATGGGTTTTGGCCTATAACTCTTGCAATTAAAAAGCTATTAGAGCGAAATTTCGCAGGTTTAGTACATATTATATGCGTAATATGTGTAGTGAAAATCACCTAGATCGGATCAACATAACATATAGCTCCCATATAATCGATAGTTTCGATAAATGGGTTTTGGGCTATAAATGTTGCAAATAGAAAGCTAGAAACGTTAAATTTTGCACGTTTGGTACTTATTATATATGTGATCTGTGTAGTGAAAATCATACAGATCGGACTTACATAACATATAGCTCCCATATTACCGATTGCTCCGATAAATGTGGTTTGGCCATGTAGGACACTTAAAAAAGATATGCGTATTCATGAAAGGTATAAAGCCTTCGGCACAGCCGAAGACAGCCCTTTCCTTACTTGTTTTTTTTTATTTTATTTTATTTTATTTTCTTTTATTTTATTTTATTTTATTTTGTTTTTGGTTTTTACGGTCTTTCTATTTACATATATTTGTAACATTTTCAAGCTCGAGACCAAGTGAACAATAATAATTGGTTTCAATTATTATATTCGATTTTGTGGAAAAATTGATATTTGGAGAAAAATTACAAAGCTAGTCACAGCGATGGATAGGATTACATGTTTCAAAGTGTCCCCACTTATCACCAGATCCCTTTTCGGACACGGATATGAACCCGTGTCTGCACCAACGCCGCTGTTAGAAATCTAACAACTCAGCTATGATGCCCTCCACAAAATCGAATATAATAATTGAAACCAATTATTATTGTTCACTTGGTCTCGAGCTTGAAAATGTTACAAATATATTTTATTTTATTTTATTTTATTTCATTTTATTTTTTAAATTTAATTTAATTTAATTTAATTTTATTTTATTGTATTTTATTTTATTTTATTTTATTTGATTTGATTTTCCTTTTATTTTATTTTATTTTATTTTATTTTATTTTATTTTATTTTATTTTATTTGATTTGATTTTCCTTTTATTTTATTTTTTTATTTTATTTAATTTTCTTTTATTTAATTTTTTTTATCTCATTTTAGTTTGTTTTATCTTACTTTTTTATTTTATTTTATTTTATTTTATTTTATTTTATTTTATTCTATTTAGTTTTATTTTATTTTATTTTGTTTTATTTTATTTTATTTTATTTTATTTTATTTTATTTTATTGTATTTTATTTTATTTTATTTTATTTTATTTTATTTTATTTTATTTTATTTTATTTTATTTTATTTTATTTTATTTTATTTTATTTTATTTTATTTTATTTTATTTTATTTTTTCAACACCCTGTACCCTTACCCATCGGCAACTTCCCTTACCTTCACTTCTTTCATTCACTTCACACTTTAGCATTTTCTTTAACTTACTGCTTCATCATTATGAACATTGTATGGCTCCCATTAAACGCCTTCAACTGCAGTATGGTTTTTTTTGTTTTTGTCTTGTATTCCTGCTTTCATACTTTATTTACTTACATCAAGTCGGAATTCCATTTGTAATGCTTATACTCGGCTAAGCGCTCAACACCGGAAAACTGAAAATAATTGCAATTGTGTTAGCCACACTTTTCAGCTTCTCATTCTACGCCGTCTTCCTTTTCTTTGTCAACTAACACACCCTATTCTTAATAGTGAGCGCTCACCTTGACTCTGACTTCAGTTTACTTTGGGCGCTTTGTTCTACTTAATTTTTCTAACAACAATTTTTATGTCATGTTATTGTTGTTTTTACTATTCTTTCTTTTCGTCCTTGTTCCATAAGCGGAAACTCGATGCTGTGTTAAATAATAATAAAATAAATGTGCGACAAATGCACAAAAACACGGAAATGGCCAAAGCAACAATGCAAATAATGAATTTCAAATAAATTAATGAATGACCAATGCGTTTTGCTGATAAATTTTCTTCTCGCTGCTTTTCTATGCTGATCTGCAAATGATCCCATGAATGATTGAGGTTAGAAATGTGAACGGCTCACTGCACTTTTTTGTTGTTTTTTTTTTTTTTGCAATTCAATGCTGCGCTCGTTTTTTCCCGTTCGTCTCATTGGATATAGTGTTACGATATCAGATTGCTTGCTCTATGAATGGCGCTCGTATTACGTCCAGCGATCGGTTTGCGATCGACAGTGAAAGTGGCATTGACAATTTTTTTTTAAATGCGTAGATAAGAGGAAATGAGATTAGAATTACATTTATTGAAATGCGTATTCATTCACGCTTGTCGTGGGTTTGCAAACGCAGTGCTGGTATTTGACAGCTGTCAAATGCCAAGTTGCCACAATTCAGGTGAATTCGAAGCTTATCTGAAATAAGATTTCTCTTTAACATGGACCATTTAAATTAGAGCTGCAAAAAGTGTTGTTGTTAACATCGATATACTAAGCATTCGATTTTTTTTTGAGGGATATAAAACTTTATTTTGATATCGGAAATTTTCTCACCCTTAGAAAAATCGAAATTCATTAGTAAATTGGAAGAACGTAAAATTTTGCGCTTGCTTTCAGTTGAATGAAAAGTTTTTGAACGCTGCTTTAAAAATAATTTTAAATAAACTGACTGTGAATTTCGAAAATTGTGTAAAACGATTTTGAAGTTAGAAAACTTTTTAGACGTTTTTGCAATTTTCGAAGCTTTGAGGCTGTAAATGTTCCGAAAATTCAATATATAGCAAGTGCTTTCTGTTATTTTCGTACGAAAAACATAAGCGATATGTGGCTTGATGTATCGATATATTTCTCTAAAATATTGGAAGTGTCGAGTGCGACAATTTTTTCCAGCTCTAGTTGGCAATATATTAAAGGAAATTCGGTTGATTAAATTGGACTGAAGTTAAAAGTCTGATGAGATATGGAAAGCTTCATGAAGCTATTGACAGTAAAACGCTACACTGAAAGAAAAATGTAGTTCTAAAATTTTGTCTGCCTGGGTCTATATTCACCCGGGCGGCCTCAGAATTCTAAGAGAACACACTTTAATCTGCTTGTTTTTTGGTTTTAATGAACTCTTTCCTAAATTTTGTTCACTTCTATCGGTTTACCCCATACCAGTGTCTGTGTCTGTCGAAATGCCAAAATATCAAATGTCAACAATAAATAAATAACCCAGTGAACTCTATTAAATGAAGAAAACCACTTAAAGTGCACATGGGCACAGATTGAAAGACTCTTGAATATGCAACTATAAACATACATACATATTTACAAACCTACATGTGTATACTATACATATATACATTACACATTTCGGAAAAAGTAAGTACCGGATACTAAAATTAGAATTTCTAAATTTAAATAGATACTCTTGAGTACGGAATGAATTCAGTTGGAGTTTACTTAGAAGAGTTTGTGTGTACGTGAAGACTTTGAGGGCATAGGGCGAAAGAGTATATATCTACTAAGTAGCATACTTAGTAAATATACAAAGTGTTTTAGATATGAATATGGGTATATGCACATTAGGGTGCGCTTTAGTTTGGATATGTAGCTCAAAGAAAAAAGAAACTCTCAACAGGAAATGTTCCACCGTGAAAAGTTCTACAAAAAACGTTCATGGAGAAAAATTGCTAAAACTTCCATGAGAGCGTTAACTCATGGTTAGAATCTACCTCAATGCTTTCAGGTTAGTTTAAAATAAGTCTTGAACTTCCGTCTAAAATCCCTATAAGTGCCATATTTTTACCTTGAGAGTAAGTTAAAATTTTTTTGAAATAATCATAATATATCGGATACTTTTTTTATCCACAGTTCCTGAAAAATATAACCTTTTGCATTCCGAAGGGTGGGCTAGGACCCCAAGTAAAGTGGCTTATACCCGAGAATAAACTACTCTACTCCGGATAGCCAAGTAGCTTACTTCGAAATTTGTTTGGTGATGAACGCCTAAAATTTACTAACCTCACTTCTCTTCGTCTCAGAACTTGTTAATAATAGGCTGAGTTCGATTTTAATCATTATATCCCACAACAGATAAGATATGGAACTTAATCACATCGTTTATCGCAGCACTGATTATCACCTTTCGTTTAATACCTACATATAATGTACTTAGTACATTTTGGGTTACCTTAGTCCACATATCGGTCGATATATATGTAATAGGCAAGCTGGAACTAGTGTTATCTTAAATTGTAAGTTAAATGTCGTGTAATGCAACGGTGAAGGGTACATTCAATTTCAGTTAGGAGTTTAAGAGTGATGCGCGAACAAACATATAGATAGACAAACAAAAATTCTAAAAACTCTTCATTCGGCTTCTATTAGTATCTGTGAATTTTTTTTTTTGACTGGACAATCTTCTCTGTGAATATGGTTCTCTAACAAGGCAGAGCCTCTACTACCAAGCTGGATTCTCAAGTCGTTAATGCCTTGAAGTAAAAACATCGGGGAGGTACTTGACTATATTAAAAGCGATCGAATATAGATACAATACATACAGGTCAAGCACAGTAGATCCCACTAACAATCCATGTGCATCAAGAGCTGAAAGTAGCATCAAGCGATCTTAATAACTTGCCCACTTACTGTATATCTAGGTATGTATATGCATACACAAAAATATTGCCGCCTGTGATTTTATGTAGGTAATGATCTGTATGAAGGTTAAAGAACAAACCACGAAAATCGATTTTTTCAATATTTTTTTTTTTCCAAACTACAACAAATCCATTAAAAAATCGTCAAGTGCCTTTAAGTAAGTGATTACTAGGCACTTGACACATTAGCGCTGACGTACAGCAACTTAGAAATTTACTACATTTTTAAGCAAAGAAAAATAATGTTAAACAGAAATAAAAAATCGTAACTCAAGATTGAAAGGATCCTTTTGAATATGTTTGTGTATGTATGTATGTGCCTCAAGTGAAAGGATAAAATTCTTGTAGAGAACACAGTGATGACATGCTGCATGTAGACGCATACGCCCATGTGGTATCTATCGAATATTTTAAATTTTTGTGTTTTTTTTTTTTTTTTTTTGAATAATAGCAGCATAAATAATTCACAAGTGCGGGCGTGTAGTGGTGATAAAAAATGTTGTTCGAAGCAAAAAAAAATTCTAAAATTTTATTTGTGACTTTAAAAAATTTAAAATTTTACCTAAAGCAAGCGCCAAATTCATTAACATCTTTTTTTCGTATCAGCGGCGTACAACTCTTGGTTCTTTCTGGCGCAAATTCCTTGTGCTTCAAACACTTGTGCGCACTTCTAAAATATATACAAACACATTTGTATGCATTTATTGGCACTTAAGTGGTACGTTAGGCACATCTGTGCGACGCTACTACTCAGTACTTACCCTGTAGGAAAAACAATAATTAGTAAGCGTACTTACTTATTCTGAATAAGGTTGCGAGTGTAATAGTAATCAGTTTTATGGTAACTGGGAAAGTTGTCTTTATATCCTAATATGAGAATAGGAAGATTTTATTTCGGAGGCCAGCTCGGAATACCATATATCACAATATTATTGAAGAACCCTTCATCCCAGTGCTTGATGCCAGCACACTCTATATTAGATTTTATTTTAAACCAACCTTTGCGAAAACAAATTCAACACATTTCAACTAAGAAAAACAATTTCTAAATGGAGCGTTCTTAGAGGAAATTATGAGCTAAAGATTATTCGAAAAATCGTCTCTGAAATGTCTTCTTTTCTAACCATCAATCAAGTTAGGAAAATTATTTACTCAACCTACTTCAGGAAAAATCAATGAAAGAAACAATATGCAGAAGAAAAAATGGGACTGATAAACGAATTATATCGAAAGTATGTATTTGAGAAGCTCAGAAATATGTACATGAAAAAAATATCAGCAAAGGAACCATAACTAATCCACAGTGACCTTTAGAAAAATAAAATTTGCTTCAACTTTCAGCTCATCAGTCGGGGATTTTTAAAAACACGAAACGATAGTGAGAGTGAGAGTGACTCTTCATACTTAGGTCGGATAGTCCTTTTATTAGAAGGTTAGAATACCCGGTCCCACCTGGTTTGCGTTTCAGAACTAATAACCGTCCGATTGCTATTTTAATCAATGTATGTATGTGCCTCTAAAACTAATTGAGCTATGAAACTTAATCTCATCGCTTATTTCAGCACACATTATCACCTTTCGTTTGATACCCATATTGCATTAAAAGATTTTGGCTCACCTTAGCCACGTTTTGGCGGATAACTCACAAACCAGTGGTGTTATCGAAATAAGGTATCTTTTAGATTTTAAGTTAGATATCTGGTAATACAATGGTGGAAGGTGCATTCCATGATATTTAGCAGTTTTAGAGTGAAGCGCGAACAAACATACTGACAATAGGACGAAATTCTAAAAAAAACGGTGTTTTGGATGTTATGCTGAAATTTTATTATTTGTGTGTGGAGATTGTTGTACTAAAACTTCTTGCGAAGAAAATTCACGCCAGTTTTGGCAGACCTCACGTCGCTCAAGACTATCCGCCCGAACAAAAAAATTTTTCCTACAGGGTACACATAAAAGTACACAAATATTTGTGCCTACTCTGATCAGTTTGTTTGTCAGTGTCGGCTGTGCTTAATGCGCGAATAAAAACCTTTACATATGCGTCATAAGGATACTCAACTCATTAACGGTTATACTGATAAGAGGTACTTAATCCGCCAACGCCATCGACGGCATTACAGCTACTTATAAACACACATACATACAAACATACTTAGCTATTTACATATAAAAAATATTCCGTACACTTCAAAAGCAAGCAAAATAAAATGAAAATTAAAAAAATAATAAAAGTAACATTGAATCTAAGCTATTTGTATGTCGTGTTGTTGTTGTTGCTGTTAACTGTTAGTAGGTGCCTGTGTTATGTGTGTGTCTGTCTAATTACGCGAATTCATATCTATAGCCAGTCATCAGCGCAAGAGAGTTGTAAACATATGAAAGGTTAAACATATTTGCAACGAGGTGTGTAAGTACCAGCCCAGCATTTGTAGGTGTGTATGTATGTATGTATGTGTGTGTTTGGATTTGGCTTGTAATACCATGCCCTCATGTGGCCCCTATGCGTTTCAGTCACTTAGCCGCTTTAATGTTTCGTATCCTTTCAATTAACTCATTTAAATGAGCGTTGCGGATAATGATGCGGCTGATGTGGCAAAGCTAAGGTGTTGATAACCAAAGTCAATGTTGGGGAAAGGTGGTGTTTGCAAAAATATCGCAAGGTGTGGGTGTACTGATTGTTGGGGTTATGTTGGTTTGGGTTCTTGTGTGTTGTTGGTGTGAGGAAGTTGATTTTAAATTCGCAACGGCACACTTAGAATGCTTTCACAAAAAAGGTTGGACAAATAAAATTAAATCATATCGAAGGCTAAGTGGAAGATCACTTCATTTAAAATTATTTAAAAAAAACCCTATATATTGAGATTTGTTTGACTCGATACAGAACTTTATTGAAGTTATTAATTTTTAGATAAATTAGTATCTCAGTTAAAAATCGATTGAATTTTTGATAAGATAGGGAGTTTTTGAAATCCATTCTGAGATGGGTAGTACTTAAAACAAACTTTGAAAGAGCGTGTCATTGAAAAATAATTTGCGCTGGTGCGTTCCGGAAAGAAATTCTGAGAAAAGCGTTCTCTATAAATATTTTGAAATGAGGTGATTTTCTACTTAGCCGTCGATATATGAATTTACATATAGAAATTCGAATATTTTTTTTTAATTTGAATAGTATAACTCTTAATTTAATTATATTATTCGACCAATTACTAAGCTTAAAATATAAATATGTCCAAAATTGTATATAAAGGACCTCACTTTTTCATATTTTTAAGCTCAAACTATCGTGGTGGCAAATTAGTGTGATATTTTTTTAAATATTTTTAAAATAGAGAACATTTGTGTATGTACACATTTATGTGTATATTTAGGGGAATTCAGCTTAATCAAACTAAGTAGATATATAAAAATCTCTACATTTTTGATATCCTTTTTTTCTGAGAAATTTTTACTTAACTAAGTTAAGTCGAGTGGCTGAAACCGTGTCTAAATCTCTATCCCTGCCACTTCGGCATTTACATTTATTTACAGAGTATTTTCTGTTATAAATTCCAAAATGGCGAGAAGTAAGAAACAAGCGGTTATCTCCATAATAAAAAATTAACGTTTAAATACCAAAAGCATATGAAAATTTTTTCGCTAATGAGGAATTGCTAAAAAATGTTTAAAAAAACCACTTAAGTGTAAATAAATTTTTTATATATGTAGATACTGCTTTTATTTCTTTTTAATAAAATCATAAATATTTTTGATATATATATACAATATATTTTCATATTATTTTGTAAAAGTAACTATACGCATGTTCTTGAAAAATTGTTGGCAATCCTAGTCGATACACCGAAGAGGTACGATTAACCGAATAATCGAAAATTAGCGGTTAATCGACTAATTGATACATTTCGAGGACGCGAACATTGCCAATCGTAATAGTCGACTACAAATTTGAAAAATCATTAGTAAATAGTCAATCTTTTTTTTGAAGGTAACAAATTTGTGAACAATTTTATTAGAATCAATATCGACTAAACGTTATTTATACGAAACTATGTTTTCAGCTATAGTGTGCTTTATTTAAACAATTTTTTTTGGAATAGTTATGTTATCTTTATACTCGATTTATTATGAATAGATGCTTAGAAGTAGTGAAATCAAGTTAAAAAGAATCGCTAAAAAATTATCTTTTAAATGTAAAATACATATATTATTTATATCCCTACGTCAACAATTATATTGGGTTGCCTGGTTTCTTGAATAAAATTTTGAGCTAGGAAGTGCTTCAAGTATATGTTCTAAAATTGAACTGTCAAGAAAACTTTGTTGAAATAATGATGATTTTTGTTAATCTTTTTTTGTGACACCAACAACAATGGTGAGTGTTTTTTTAGAGATAAGGAGTTCTCCGTACAGTTTTGCAGGTGAAAAGGTACACGATTTAACAAAGACTGACGAGCTTAAATATTATGTAGGGTGTTTCTATCGAACTCTAAAGAGTACCTCTCTACTGTATTTACACCTTATAAATAATCACTGGGTTATGGATATGGCGAGAATTATTTATTCTTTAAACAAAAATTGGAGTTATAGTAATTTTCCTCATTAGACGTTTTTTTTTTTGAAGAGATCATCGTTTTTTCGAAATCTAAAACTATTTACGAGAAACAATAGAACTTCACTTGTTTCCATCAGTCGTAAGGCTGCGTTGTTGCAACATCAAGAGCCTGCCACTTTATCAGCCCAACAAGCCACAACATAGCCAAACTGCATGCAGCTGCATTTAATGAAACCTGAAACCTAAAGGTCAAACTTTAATAAGCAAAAAAAAAAAAACTAAAAATTGAGTGACTGAGCGCTATTTGAGTGAAAGAGAAAAGTGCATTTGAGCAAAATGCATTTTCTCGTTCTAGCTCATTGCTGGAGAGCGAGAGAAAAGAAAACTTAATGAATCCGGCGACCTCTGTAGGCACAAAAAATAAGAGCAAAGGACTGTACTCACTGTGAGTAGAACATTCGAGTTGAGCGAGAGCTACACACATTCTAGCATCAGCCAAGCTCTCATTTAAATTGCTGGACTGAGAGTCAAGCAAGGTACAAATGTGACTTCAGCTCAATAGCCAATTATTTCATGACAAGGAAAATGCAGCTGCCTTTTTGATGTAGCTCATCGAGCGCTCTGCGCAGTGTTGCCATTTTAGCTATTTTGTAGCTAGATTTATTTCGACGTTTAGCTATAGAAATTCGGGTTTAGCTCTTAGCTATTTTTTTAGCTTTTTTTTAAATCGAGTTAGCTATTTTAGCTAAAACATTTTTGTTATTTGCCAAATTATTTTCACAGAACTTTTTAGAATATAAATATCGACCGTGTGCACTCTGCCTTATGTTTATCAAACTGTTCAAAAGTTGATAGATAGTAGAAATTTTGTCAGACTTTTATTATCAAGTTAATTGAGCAGCTACGTCAACGCCTACCACAAAATATTCAATCTTTAAAAAATATTGAGTTTTTTGCTATAAAAAATGCTTTAAATGTGGTGAAGCCCAAAATATTTGATACTTTTAAGGCAGAAAAAATTACTGTTATAGAAATGGAATGGAAAAAACTCTATTCATATCCATGGCAAGAGACCCCTTCTAAAGTTAAGTTTTGGATAGAGGTAAGGGAGTTTGGGAAATGCCATTAATGAAAATCCGTTTGAGCAATTACAACAGTTTGTATTTAATTTGCTAATAATACCGCTTAGTAATGCGGAAATAGAACGAAGTTTTTCTGTATTGAATTTAATAAAAACCTAGCAAAGGAATAGAATGGAGATTTTGATGTTAAACTCTTTACTAACTATAAGATACGGTCTTAAAAGACCTGGAAAATGTTGTCATAACTTTGGTATACCTAGTAAATATATACGATTAAACATGTGAATTAAACGAAGACAATGACTTTGTTTTTGAACTCTGCACAGCTGTGATTTAACTTCATTTTTGAATAAAACTTGAGTGATGTATGTATGTATATCAACTATTCGTGATTATAATTTATGTTACTATTATAATTTAATTTATGTACTTAAAAAGTACATATATTTTCAATGACTGAATTGTTATTATTTTTATTATTATTATTTTTTGCTTTATAATAATTTAGTAACTACAGACATACATATGTGGTTTAATTTCATGTGAAATAAAAGCTCATTTAGCTATTTTTAAAGAAAAAAATTTTAGCTATTTTTTTTGGCTATGAAATTTTTTTTGTAGCTATTTTTAGCTATTTTTTTGTTTCAATTTAGCTATAAGCTCTAAAAATTTCTGGCAACACTGGCTCTGCGGCTTCTTGACGCTGTCGAGCTCATGCTCAATTTTCAATGGTCTGCAAATGTGCTGCCACTTTTGACTATCAAAACTGGTTTTCCTGTGTATTTGAGCACGAAGTCAATTTGCTAGCGCTCCGAGTGCTCCACTAAACAGTAAAAACGACGTACTCACCGCTGCTAACACATTTTTTTCTTTGTGAGCAAGTTGGTCGCTCCATTATTGAGTAGGGTTGCTGTTGTTTTTTGTGGTCGTGCAGCGCTCATTCGTTTGATTTTGTCTGCCTGCCTGCTTGCTTGTGTGATTGCTGGCTTTGCTCGCTTGCTTGCTGCATGTGGAATTATTTACGCTTGGCTGCTTCTCTATGGGCCACTTTAGCCATACCGAGGTATAGTTAGCGCGTTGGGTTGGTTGAAGATTTAGTATAGTTCGTTGCTTGCCCGTGTGTGGTTATATACTTTAGTGGCTAAAATATCAAAGCCAAAAAATATAATTTCTAGTTGAACATTTTGCGAAATTTATGCAAAAGCAAAAACAACACAAAAAAATATATTTCTAAAAGCGAACGAGTTAAGTGAACATAGAAAAACGAAATAAATTGCTTAACAGTGTCAAGTGCTAAGTACAAAAACTGTGAAAAATTGTTAAAAAAAAAAAAAAGCAAGAAAAATTCAAAATTAGCAAAAACCGTGATAAAAGCGAACACCTGGATTATCGCTCATGGCTAAAGCTAATGCATGATTTAAAAGAAAAATAAAAATTTTTAAGAACCAAAATAAGTGTTTCAAAAAAACTGTTTTTGAAAAATTTTTAAACAAAAGTACTTAATTTTTTTTCTTGTGAGAAATAAAAAAAAAATATTTCAAAAGTTGAAACTCTACATGTGCTTGGAAATCAAAAAAACCACGCAAAAAATTTAAATAAACAAAAATTTATGTTAAGCAAGTGTACTTTTGCTTGAGTGCGACAAAATTAAAAAAGAACAACTAAACTTTGCTCGAGTTACTGCGCGCTTTTTGTTATGCGTGGGAAAATTTGGATAAGTGAAAAAGTCGCATGACATTTGAAAATTAATGTGCACGTGTGCTACTGCTGGACAGTTGAGAAGGTTAGTTGTGTTATTTTATTAAAAAAAAAAAAAATATATGTAGATTTGGAACTTGTAAAAGTATGTGGGACAAGGAAAAAAAGAATAATATGTAGAAATATAAAAAAGGGAATTGAAAAGATTGAAAAATGAAAATACAAACTAGCCGAATGTCAAAAATTAAAAAAAAAACTTAATTTGAAAAAAAAAAAATTTTTTTATGTAGATAACTACCTATTAAAATAAAAAAATATTTCATGTAAACTGGAGATACATATTATTAGAACCAGACAAAAATTTGAAAACAGAATATTTGTTTATGCTACATACATACATATTTAAAGAACGGAAATTACATTTTTTTTTAATTTGAAGTTTAAAAACATATTTTATATACCTGAATTATAATTACAAAAATATTTTCTGCACTCAGGTCAGCTAGCCTGAGTTTCAAATTATCTGAAAAATATTATGTTTTTTTTTTTGTAAATAATAAATGCACATACATATGTATGTATGTATGTAGATACATACTCAAGCGCATAAGCTGATGGCCATATGACTGAAAACATGATAACCAGAATTTTTTAACTATTTTTTTTTTCAAGTCCAATTTGAAATTTTTAGAAAAGTTAGTCAAAATTCAAAAACAGTAAAAGTATAAAAACAATTGGAAGCATTTTGTATAGCTGTTGTTGTAGCTACCTAAATTTCCTCACGCTAGGTACTCATGAGAATTTGAGTGAGTGATGGACAGTCCTTGACTGAAAAGCAATGCCAAACTTTCTGAACGATTCCATCGTTGTGGTAGAGAATATCCATTTGCAATTAAAAAAGTTTTTATAAAAAATTTCACATCTAAAGTTAAATAAATTCCTAGAAAAAAAATTTTGCATTCCAACTTTATCCATTTCTTGCTCCACATTAGTTTGTGCTAAATGCAACAAGCCAAGGAAAAAAAGTTGCTATTACTTAAGAAAAACTTTTTGCGGTATTAAAAAAAAATAAGAAAAAAAAAATTGTTTTACCAAATAAAAATTAAAACTAACAACTAGAAAAAGTTTATAAAAAACGCTGCTTTGCAAATAACTTGGTTTGGCGCCAAAAATTGCAAGCATTATTTTCATTTATAAAATTCTAGTTTCAGTTTTATTTATTTATTTTTTTGTCATTGCCCTTACAACGAAATAGCCAAAAACTGTTGGAGTAATAGCACAAAAGTTTTTATTTACAGATTTTTTTTTGAGTTTCTTTTTTTTAGAAAATTCAAATTTTTCGGAAAAGTCACTTTAAGCTAAGTTCGTGTCTTCAATCTTTCTTTTTATTATTATAAAAAAAAATTATTTTATTAAAAAAATGAAATCCAAATTCTTATTTCATTTTATTTATTGTCAGCTGTATTGCAAAATGACTAGCTTACGTTTAATATTTTTTTTATTTACACTTAGCTAGTTGCAAACGAATAAAAAATAATAGCATTATCTATAACTACAAAATTTAGACGCATTTTTTGTGATATCAATTTTTTTATTTATTTGAAAATTTCCTTACAAGTGCGGGATATTATTTATACAGTATGTAGAGTAAATGAGCATAAAGAAAAAATAGTAGTTTTCTGAATTTTTTGTCTTTCTGTCTATATGTTTGTACGCGCTTCGCACAAAAACTACTACCCGCTTCAGAATGAAATTTATACTATTTTATAGCCTGAACTCTAACTTAGGTTTTAAGACCCACTTTACCGCTTCTGCTAAGTATGTACTGTTTTTTTTTTTTTTTTGAATGCATGCAGATGGTTCTTAATAAGGAGTAACAAATGTCGATAATTGATGTGTGAACTGTTCTGAATTTCTGTGAATTGTCTGTAAAGTAATTTAATTGAATTTTTACACATTTGCTTTGCAAAAATACTGCATTATAGTTTAAAATCAACGAAAAATATATTAATGAAATATATTGTTTATTTTCTATTCCTCAATGCGCTGCTCGCTAAAATGTTGTCTGCTTGCTTTAACAAAATTTTGTAACTAAAAGCAATAACAAATTGAAGAAGCAGTAAAAGGAAAGGCTCAGAATTTTGTTTACTATATTGCAAACTTAAATTTAAAAAAAAAAGAAATTTTAAATTTTGAAAAAAAAAAAAAAAAATCGTTTCACTGTTTTCTTCATACATAAGTCGCTAAGCGCATTCGAAAAAATTTGTAAAAATATAAGTGTGCAGTTTCGCAAATTTTGAGAAAAAAAAATTAAGGTTCGTTTTTTTATTCATACATAAGTCGCTAAGAGTATAAAAAAAAAATTTTAAAAATATAAATGAGCTAGTTTTTTTGAAATCGTGCATAAGCATGTTTGAAATAAAAGACTCGGACTCTAAAACTATGAGACGCAAGTCTTGAATCATTTTATTGCTTTTATAATTTTATTTAATTTTAAGTGGAACTCCTCCAATTCCACACATCATTGACAATTGTCATAGCTTTGTCATTAATTAGCGAAAAAATTGAAATGGAGCTGTAACAACTGGCAGTCATAGCAAAATAGAGGATTGAAAATCTATGCGCGCAACTTCATATAAGTACATGAGCAGTCCTCAAAAATACCAAATCTTTTCATTTCCATTATTAGCGCTATCCACTACGCCTGCATATCACACATTTTCCATACAAGTCACATTGAATTAATTTCAAGCATTTCAACGCATTTTTACTCAACCATTCTTTTTGTTCTTCTCCTTTCGTTACAGCAATGGAACGCTCATAAAAATCAACACATCAAATACAACGCAAACACACAAGACGACAGCACATAACGAATAACATTAAAAACAACAACAAAAACGAAGTGTGTGGAGGTAAAACAACCAACAAAAAAAAAAAAAAATTCGTATCAAAATCACGCACGCACGCACGCAACACACAAAATGTTACCTTACAAACGTATTTTCCTTTGTTCAACGCTTTTCTTGCTGCTGCTGTTACTCACCGCCGCTAGCGGCTTAGCTAACTGTCCGCCCGGTTGTCAATGCGATGACAATACGCTCGTCGTACAATGTGGCGAAGGCCAATTAGATGTGTTGCCTATTGCGCTCAATCCATCCATACAACGTTTGGTCATACGCAACAACAAAATAAAGACAATCGATTCATCGATACAATTTTATGCTGAACTCACATTCCTCGATTTATCTTCGAATCATTTGATGACAATACCACAACGCACATTCGCCTATCAGCGTAAACTGCAAGAGGTACATTTGAATGATAATAAAATTGGCGCAATCAGTAATAAAACTTTTATTGGACTATCCGCTGTAACGGTGCTTAATTTGCGCGGTAATTTAATATCAGAGTTGCATTTGGGCACCTTCACGCCATTGCTAAAAATTGTGGAATTGAATTTGGGTAAGAATCGCATCGGTTTTTTGGATCCCAAAGCGTTTGATGGTTTGTCGCAATTGCGTATTTTATATTTGGATGATAATGCGTTGACCTCGGTGCCAGATCCGGTTGTTTTCCAAGCGATGCCTAGCTTAGCTGAACTCTTTTTGGGTATGAATACTTTGTTGAGCGTGCCTGCTGCTTCATTTCAAGATGTGCCCGCGTTAACGCGCCTGGATTTGCGCGGCGCTGGTTTGCGTAATATCACGCACGATTCATTCAAAGGTTTGGAGGCGCTGCGTCAATTGGATCTTACGGATAATCGCTTAACACGTGTGCCCACTTTTAGTCTGAGTCATTTAGCGCGCTTGGAAGAACTTTCATTGGGACAAAATGATTTCGAAGTAATTGTTGAAGGCGCTTTTGTGGGACTCAAACAGCTAAAACGTTTGGATATTAGCGGCGCGTTGCGTTTGAAGCGCATCATGAATGGCGCTTTCTCCACCAATGGCAATCTGGAGTATTTGAATCTCTCATCGAATAAAATGTTGCATGAGGTGCAAGAGGGCGCGCTCAGCGGTTTGCCTAACATGCGTCATGTCATCTTGAAAGCAAATGCGCTCACAACACTCGCTGAGGGACTCTTCCCTTGGCGCGATCTCATCACGCTCGATCTCTCCGAAAATCCCATGTCATGCGATTGTCGCGTCATGTGGCTGCGTAATTTGTTGGTGGAGAAGAATGGCACGAATGATGCCATTGCTGAGATTTACTGCGCTTTTCCCGAACGCTTACATGGCGAGGCGTTACGCAACTTGAACCCCACGCTCATGGGCTGCACGCACACAGATCCGCGCAAGCAGGCGTTAATTGGTGCGCTACTCGTCGGTTGCGCTGCCACACTCACTGCGGTTGCATTGATTATGTATCGTTGTCGGCGCAAGTTACGCGAATACATCAGCAATGGCTTGTGGGGCAATTCGGCTTTGGGACGCAAGGAACGTGAATATCAAAAAACATTCTGCGATGAGGATTACATCACGCGCCATCAACATCATCCCTGCAGTTTGGGCATACATTCGACCTTCTCGAACACTTATACACCCCATCATCCGGCCGCCGCGCGTCACTATGGCTTCTGTAACATGCCCATAAATGATTTGAATGCGCCTGATGCACAAAAACAACATCTACAACAATTGCAAGTACCCACTGCCTCGGTGTTGAGCGAGAAGAAAGCTTTACAAACGGGTATTAATATTGAAGATTGTGCGCCTTATACGCTACGCATGAAACCCTGCAATGGTAGCGCGGTAACGGAACAGCAACAGAGCGTGAATCATTACACGAAACCACAATTTACACACTCGGCTGTGACTTTGGATGTCGGTGAATCGTGCTATTCGTATGCCGATGTGCCAATGATGCATTCGCCTGGGGTGACGACGGCTTGTGAAGCACGCCAACTTCAGCTGCGTCTAACACAAGAACACTTCAAACAACAACAGCAGCTACAACTGAAGCAACAACAACAACAACAGCTGGCGCTACAACAACAACAACCATTGCATTATGGCACTTCAGCACGTAGCGATTGTGATGCGACAAGCGATGTAATGGATGCCAATTACATCTACAACAATGCTCACTACTCATTGCCGCTGGAGCAGGGGCGTACAGCTAAGACACCAACACCACCACCATTGCCGCCAGCATTACCGTTACGCAATGGTGTGGCGACAACGGGTCGTCGCTCTTTTATGTCGAATGTTAGTGTACAACAGCAAAAGCAACAACAGCAGCAACACAACAACAATACAATGCGTAATCCACACTGATCGCAGGTGTTTAGTGTGGGTAATGAGTTGCCATTGGCGACGGTACGTTACCCCACCTATCATCATCCGAAGCTGAGCTTGTACGCTTAGTGGGCGCCAACAACTGTGATGTGACCGTGTGTCGTAGTATTGTAAGTGTAGTAGTAGCAAAGTGGTGTGGGGGAGGGAGAAATTGTGCAGTGAACTCAATCAACAAAAAATAGCGGGGGGAAGTAGGAATTTTGAGTATTGAAAGCTATAGTATTATACTAACGAGGACCCTAAGTACATAAATAGAAAACCAACGAATTATAGCACTTAAGCAATGATGTAATATACAACTAGTTACTTAATAAGCAGCAAAGACATAGCGCCTAAGTTTATGCACCTAAAAGTATGCTTGAAAATTTCGAGTAAGTAGCAGGATAAATGAGCCGCTAAAAATACGTTTTTGAAATTCTTCTTTTTTCGATTTATTAAAAAAAAAAAATGGCTCACAATTTGTAAAAATCTTGAAAATCGCTATAAAAATCACTTTCGAAAACAAATTTTTGAAAAAAAAAAAAAAATTGCAAAATAGAAAAGACTAATTTCAAACATTTGTAGTGTATAGTAATGCAACAAACCGGATTGTAAGAAATGTTAAATTGTAAATAGATATTTCGCAGTAGCCTAACGTGTAATTATAGTGCGTAAGTGAATTTGAGTAATGTTTTGTATAATTTTTTTAGTTTTTAAATTTAAAGATTTTTAAATTTTTCTTAAGGTTTAATTTTTTTTATTTGAAAATGCGGCAAAAAATTTAACTTTCATCTGTGTACGTTTTTTAAACTTTTTTGAAAAATTTTCCAAAATCTGAAAAATTTTCAAAAATTAAAAAAAAAAATTTTTAAATTTATAAATTGTTTTAAATTTCTTATACAAAATTCAGTTTATTTCACGCTATTACAATTACTTTTCAAGTTCCCAAAAGTCTGAAAATAGTTTAAAAAATGTAAAATTATTGTTTTGATATTTTAAAAATTGAAGAAAATGTGTAAGTAAATGTTGGAGAATGTTCGTGAATAGAACTAAAATGTTTTCTGAACAAAATTTCCATTAAAAGATTTGGTTTACTTGCCAACAAAATCTATTTTTTTTTTAATTTGTTTTAAAAATTTTTTAAAACTGTTTTTTACCCTTTCCACAAAAATTCTTCGTCTTTTCCAAACTATTTTGCTAATCAAAAACAAGTTTTTTTAATTAATTAAACTTGACAAATTTTGTGAATTTTTTGTTTAAGCAAAAATGAAAACAGAAAAAATTGAAGTTTTGTGAACTTTGGAAAACAAATTATTTCGAAAATATGAAAATCTGTTTTTGAGCAAAAAAGTTCTTTTTCAATACGACTCATGCAAAATTTTGTGAATTCCTTAACTTTTTTTTTGGAACTTAAAAAATAAAACTTAAAAAAAAATTTGGTTTTTTTAATTGTTTTTCAAAACCTAAGAAACAAAGATAAAATTTTTTATGCATGAAATATGAAAAACCAAATTATTTAAAAAAAAAATTTTTTTTTTGAAAGAATAATTTTCGTTTCAAACTGATTAATGCACATTTCAAAAAGATCTGGTTTTTTTTTGAAACTAAGAATAAAAGAAAAAAAATTAAAAAAATATAGTTTTCGCCAAAAAATTTTTTTTTTTAATTTTTTTTAAAGAAATTACATAAAGATTTATTTGAATGAAAGAAAATTGTAGAGTTTACAAATTTTTGCATTTTTTCGGATTGAAAGTTTTCAAATATATAAAAATTTTACAATGCTTTTACATTTTTTTATGTTATACAAGTCTTGGAAGTTTGGAATTTAAAAAAAAAATGTTATTTTATTTTTTTTTATTTTTTAGTATTTATAATTTAATCTTTTTTTTTTTTTAACACTTAAATGTATTGATTTACTTAATTTTTTTTTTATTTGTGAAAAATATAATAATTTATATCTTGTTATTTTATTAATATTTTATTTCACAAAAAAGCACTGAATTTAAGCACTGGTAATTGTAATGTTAAACATAAAATGTACTTAATTAGCTTTTAAATTTGTATAAATTATTTCATGTACAAATTTTAATTTAATTGTCGAACATAATTTACTGCTAGTTTTAAAAAACAAATTTCGATAGTTAATAGTTTTAATAGTTAGAAGAATATTAAAAATTGTAATAAAATGCTAAAACTTACAAAATATAAAATAAAATCCAATAAAACAAAAAACTTTTTGAATTAAAAAAAAAAAAAAAAATTTTTTTTATATATTTAATGATGACTGCAGCAAAATGGTAAGTATTTTCAAGGTGAAACCGAATTTGTTCTAGCCACCCAGATTTTGATAGTTTACTGACAGTTTAATGCGCCAAGGACAAGTCAAGGTTGCTAATCATCTAGCAAGGGCAAAAATAAATCCAGCATTAAAATTGCCAACCTTACTCAGCTGCAAAACAAAAAAAAGAACAATTTCAAGGTGCCTTTAAGCAACTCCAAAAATCCATAATCGTTTCAATGTCTGCAGGAGTTCGCCTTTACTTCATGATCCTTACATGTCCTTTTCGTACATACAAACCCACATACACACATACAGAAGTAGCAAAGCAAGACAAATACAACCAACCTCTTGAATTTGTTTACAACCTTTTTTTTCATATTCTTTGCTAACCCTCTTTCGGCCTCTAAATCCCTTGTACAGCTTATACAACAAACAGACACATTTCCCACCATTGGCCTTCGCGCTCCTAAGTATATAGCTAACAATAATAATTCCCTTTTTTTTTCTTCTTCTCCTCCGTTTTCAATGATGAGCTATTAATTTCTTTGCGATTTCCAAAAATAATTCTCAAACAATTTCAAATAATTTCACACAATTCGGCTCACAGCAGGAGTGTAGTCCAAAGGTTCGTATTGCTGGTTGCTGCAATGTGAGCTCGCAAATGCTCAATAGAAATGTGTAGTCATGTAGCGTGTAAGTTGTTGTATTTGTTGTTGCTTTGTTTTGTACCTGTGTTCTTGTGAAATTTAAAACCTGCTGATCATTATTGAGTTCTTTGTTTGATTTTGTGTTGTCCTGCAAAAGGGACATCTTTCGTTGTGCGTGTGTGTGAATTTCAATTGCTGGTTGCAAAGGATTTTTGAAAATGCGCCAATTTCCGTCAGATGGCGCTACTTGCCATGTTTTGGAATTTGTAAGAATTAACAACAGGTGGTTTGGAATTGTGAAAGTGATCTTAACAACTTCCCTGTCCAATGAGTCATATGTGACTCATGAGAGTGCATTGAAATAAGTTCACGAGTCACATGTGACTCATTTGTGTATACAATTTACAGCAGAAGAAGGTCCTATATGCTCACATGTGACTCATTGAAAGTGGTAAACATGGTTTTTTTTTTTGCTACGTTCATGAGTCACATTTGATTCACAAAATTATTTATAAAAATAACTTTTTATAATATATGTTCCTCTCAGTTAAGCAATATAAAAAACTAGTGGACGTGGGGCATTCACAAAGCGCTTTGTATGGGGGCAGGGAAGTTGTTAAGAATGCATTAAGCAGATCCTGCAGAAGTGGAAATATTTGCTCAACAGTGAGACTACTTCTGGAAATACCTTTATCTATCTTATATTATAGCTACCTACCCTTTTTGCGACTTTGAGGTATTGAGCCGCTAATAACGGGCAAGTAAATGTAACGTAGGTATCACGTGCTAACAACCAAAGTGGGCTATAATTTCTTAGTTCCACCGACCGTCCTACAAAATATACTTCAAAGTTCCAATGAAGTGATGTTTGAAAAAAAAACCTGAGAACGTAAGTTTAGTGATTTTCAAAAATAAAAAAAATTCAAAAACCGTAAATTTTTTTCTTTTGTTTAATAGGCCAGCGATTGGCTTAATTGAGATATAATCCATGCAGATTTTCAAGAATTAATGGAAGCGATAAGACAAGCGATTCGAAATCAGCATTTTTTAAGAATTTCGCCTGTCTGTCTGTATGTTTGAACGCGCATCACTCAAAAACTGCTAAATGGAATTAAATGCGACTTTTACTATTCCATTAATAGATGTCTATCTACAATCTTATGGTGTTTTTATTTCTATAACTTTAACGGTTTTGGAGCTATCGACCAATATGTGAAGCAGAGTGTCCTACAATGTGTTATACCAATATGGGTATCAAACGAAAGGTGCTGATGAGTGCTGTTATAAACGAAGTATGATTTCAATATCTACACTGATTTCAGAGGAAATTGGTAGGTAGCTTTTTTTTCTAAAACATTTTGAGATTTTGTGAAAGATCAACCAACCAACGGCATGTCCTTTTCCCTCTAAGATTACCTCATAAATTGCTAGAAAACTTAATTTAAAAATACTGACGTACCAATTATTTTCTTCTACGAATCAAGCTCCTAATACAATTGATTGAATTCTAGGTACTTTCTTTGGTAACAAAAATTTAATGACTCGCAATGAAATCGACTCGAATAGGTAGATATCACTGGTTAATAAAATCGATGCAATCACCGCAAACTGCTGCAATGCTGCTTTGTTGTAATGAGAATGTAGTTATCTTTCAGTTTGTTCAACATCATTACCAATTCTGATTATTTTGGCTTTTTGATCGCGTTGATAGCATTAACCTGATGCTTGCCACATTAAAGACATACGAACTGTAACACGTATTAAGGTGCAACAAAAAGAAAACAAAAACAACAAACTCTAAATTACATCAACAACTCATACTCTACTGGACCACATTATCAAACACATACATTCATGTGGAATGTATGATCTATACTTAAGGAGATTAAGTACTTTCTTTTCCTGCCTGTCTCACTTGACTGTCGAAAATCTTGTTTTGCTCACACTTCCATTTAACTTTTTTGGCCGATTTATATGGTTGCTTACCATGCAGCTTTCGTAATGTATAATTTGTGTGTATACAAAATGCGTTATCTAGACTAGGGCTATAATTATTACGAGATTTTGTTCCAAATATTATCAGCGTACAAAGACTCTTACAATAACAACAAAAGTAGGTATTGTTCGTAGTGTTTTGTTAGCTCATTGAAGGGTTTTGAAGTTGAGCGCATGAGCGCGCTTCGACAGGATGCTTATTGTGTTGTTGTTGTTGTTTTTTTGGTTTTTAAGCACATTCGATTTATTTTAACATAACCATTTGAATAAAGAGAAGTGTAAGATATACAGGGTGTGGAAAAAGTAAATTAAAAAAAATTTAACCAACCGAAATCCCCAGTTTTAAAATCCCTAAAATCAAAAGTTCGATAACATTATCCTCAAATTCAACATTTCCAAACTCGAAATCCCCTAAATGAAAATCATCAAGCTCAAACATCTTAGGTCAAAATTAATAAACGACGAAAAAAAAATACTCAACTTCAAAATCTGCAACTTTAATCCCCAAATTTAATATTCCCTAAATAAAAAATTCCAAGATCAAATATTGAAACCCGGCAATCAAGAATACCTGAAAACAAAATCTCCGAATTTCGAATCGCAAAATTCGAAATCGACAAAGTCGAAATTAACGTAGAACTATTTTTTTTTTAAGTTTAAATGATACAAATGTAGGCAATAAAATCTGAAATTATTTTAAAATAAATTTTTTTTTTGAAAATTAGAAAAGTTTTTTTTTTCAAACTTGAAAATCATTCATTTTGTTTAGTTTGAAAGGTAATTTTTATATAATTTGATTTTTCAAATTTTTTTTTAAATTTTTTGAAATTTTGGGATTTCTTTCTTAGCTTTCAAAAATCAAACGAATTTAATTTTTGATTTCAAAAATTAATTGTTATGGCACAAGCAAAAAGTTTTTTTTGAATTTGTTAAAATTATTTAAAAAAATGTCAAGATTTTTTTAGTTCCTCAAAAATAAAATATGTTTGGCAATTGTAAAATAAAAATTAATTGCATCTTAAAAATAGTAATAAAATATCATAAAATTGAAAACTTTGAAATTTTTTTTTGGAAAACTAAATTTAGAAAAATCTATAATAATATATAAAAATATACACAGAAGACTAGAAATGTAATTGACTGATCTGGATAATCTAAAAAATTAAAAATTTTTGGTTTTGGAAAATTTAAAAATTAAAAAAAAAATATTTTTTAGATCACAATTTTTTTTCATTTATCATTTATTGGTGATGTTTAAATGTTTAAAATATACAGATGTAATTGACTGATATGAAATATAATTTTTTTTGGAATATTAAATTTTTTTTTTGGAATATCTGTGCTTTTAAATTGTTTTTTTTTGGAAAATTTTAGAAGTAAAAAAAAAATATTTTAGAGAAATTCTAAAAATTTTTTTTAATTCTTCATTTATTTATGAGAATTAAAAAGAGATGGGCAAAAAGGCTTCGAATAATTCGACTGAGATATCTGGCAGTTCTTCAGTTCATATGAAAAGCTTACCGAACGTATTGGCTCTGAGAGAACTAATGTTAGCTCCAAAAAGTGTGCACCCAGTATTTGATTTGTGAGTTGGCAAAAATGTTGCCCCTAATGTGCCCCCTACTGCAGCTTCATTGCTACAGCTTCAGCTACTGCCGCTTGTTGATTATTAAATGATGACTGCGTTGAAAACGTTCATTAATGGTGTACTTTGGAAAAATTAAAGCATTCCAACTCGCACAATTGTTACAATTATTCCACGTTCCTTTTGTTGTTGTTTATAATCGTCATTGTTGTTGTTGGTATACAATGTTGCTTATCAGCAAAACCCTTTAAAGCTGTACCTATACTTATACAAGACTTGTTCACGCCATCAGCGAAAATTGGAGAATAAAAAAAAACAAAAAAAAAAAAACAATAACAACAACAACAACAAAACTGGCACAACAAAAAATAAGTAAATAAACAGGTAAAAGGCACACACACAAAAAACCTAGCAGGCAGGCAGGCTAGCATTCAGTGCCGCAGTACGTCAACCAGTCAGTGTTCCGGCTTAACCGCTAAGTAATCAAGCAGTCCGTCAGTCAATCAAGCGCTCACAATTCAGTTCAGTTCAGTCGATTACTCTCATATTTTATGATGTGGCAGCCACGAACAGGTTTTCATGCCACTTTTCCTCTGTAAACATAAAACAAATTCTTTTGCAATTAACTTTTTATTGTGTGGCCGTGTTGAACTTCTACTATTCATGCACACACACACACACACAAACACAGACACACCCGACGTCATAGAATTGCTTAATACAGCGGTGTAGTTAGGGTTTAAATAAAAGTGGAGGGTGCAAATTTTTGTATTATCTATCGACTAATGCTCATTATTGTCGTTGTCTATCGATTTATTATTATTTTGTTTTGCTATTATGGATTTTTCCGATAACTTTGATATGTCGATTATTATCGTTTAAGATCGATTTTTTTTCATTAAATACATTTTTTCCCAAATTAAAAACAATTTGTGAAAATTTTATCGACTTTTATTTTGTTGGGTATGAGGGATTTTTGCGATGATTTAATCATGTTGATTTTTATTATTAAATAATTTTTTTTTTCAATTTAAATCGATTTGAGTAACTATTTATTGACTTTTAAAGATAAATACAAATTTTTTCGAAACCATTTATAAAGTTTTTGTGGTTTTTACTTTGTTTTGCTATCGCATTTTTCCGATAACTGGGATATGCCGATTATTATCTATTAATATCGATTTTTTTTATTAAATAAGTTTTTTCCGAAACTAAAATGGATTTATTTTTACTTTTATAGATTTCTATTTTGTTCGGTATAAGGGATTTTTGCGATGATTGTATTATGTTGATTTTTATAGACTTTTTTTTATTAAACAATTTTTCAAGGATTTTTCCGATAACTATGCTATGTCGATTATTATCGATTGTGATCAATTTTTTTTATTAAATAAGTCTTTTCCGAAACTTAAATGGATTTTTTTTTTACTTTTATAGATTTTTATTTAGTTCGGTATAAGCGAACTTTGCCATTATTGAGTTACATTGATTTTTATCGATTATTTTCGATTTTGTGTTTTAAATTTAAATCGATTTGTGTAACTATTAATCGAGTTTAACAGACAAATACTTCTTTTTGCAAAACCATTCATATTGCTTAATTTGGTTTTTATTACTTTTATTTTGTTTGGGTATCACGGATTTTTCCGATAATTGGGCTATGTCGATTACTATCGATTAAGATCGATTAATTAAGTAAGTCTTTCCAAATTTAAATCGTTTTGTGTAACTTTTATCGCTTTTTATTTTGTTTGGTATAAGCAATCTTTGCGATAATTGAGTTACGTTGATTATTATCGCTTTTTTCGATTAAATAACTTTCTTTTTATCGACTTTAAGATATAAAAACAATTTTTTTCAAAACCATTTATGTATTTTATTTTTATTTTTTAATTTTTTTATTTTCTTCCCGTATCATGAATTTTTCGATTATTATTGGGCTTTGTCGTTTTTTATCGATTAATCTTAGATTAAATAATTTGTTTCCAAATTAAAGTCGATTTGTATAACTTTTATGTATTTTTTTTTGGTTCGGTGTCATGGATCTTTCCTATAATTGGACAATGGTGATTATTATCGATTTATATCGAGATATTTAGTTTTCGATCGATAGTATCGATTTTTGCAGTGATATACTTATACATATTGATTAATTTTCAAAGTTTTTTCGGGTATTATGGATTTCTGCCGTGAATAGTTTTAATCGATAATTATATCATGATATCGATTGTTTTTATATAAGCCTCGAAATTTGTATTACATGTATACATAAGTTAATTCATACTTTAATTGTAATAACTGTCTGTTGTACTATAAAAGATTTAATTATCTTACTGTACTAATTGTGAATCTTAATAAATGAAAATGAAATGAAATATCGATTTTTTTAGCCGCTACTGATTTGTTTCAGATTGCGTAAATTTCTATAGTTGTCTATCGATTAAAGGATGAAAATAATTTCACAATATAAGATAAATTATTCTATGCCATGTTCCAAATGAAATAATTTTTTTTCTCCAGAGGTCGCTGACCACACTCTAAAACATCCCTCCACATTGTCTACACCTGTTCAAGCCTATAAGTGAACACATTACAGCTACTCACTCAACAACAACAACTATAACTCATTTGAAATATCTACCATTCGTGCAGCCTTTGGCATATTGCCTGATCTCAACTCAACTCAACTCAATTCTGCTGTCGGCTTGTTCATTATTTTTTTAACATTTTTCTTGTTGTTGTTGTTACAATTACAATTCATATTTTTCGGTTTGTTATTTTAATTAGAGCAGCTTGGAAATTGTTCATTATAGTGCAATGAGCATAAAATAATTGTAGACATTATCGCCCTCAAAAGCAGCAAAATCCAGTCCAAATGAAAGGGTACGATTGAAGTCTCGGGGTGAACAAAATAAATATTGAAATGTACTTAGTAAGCAATAAAAAGAAATGTACAAACAAAAAATGAACAAAAACAAAAAAAAAAAATATATAAAAAAAAAACCCACTAAAATAACACCAAATATTCCGCATCAAATACATATAGAATTTTAATTGAGTTATAAAAAGATATCCGTAGGGAAAAAACGAATTCTTGCCGCGCTCTCGCTAACCATGAAAATTTCTTAGAAATCTTTGTTGACTAAGTAAATGCAATTCATGGAAATAAATAAATATGTAAATTTAACGCAATCAAATAGTTTGTTTAGTGATAATGTTGTTGTTCAATAACCTTTTGTAGTACAAAAGAAAAATATTTGTTTTAGAATTTTAGAATCTGCAGCTCAATTAAACATCTATTGGCTAGCTTTTAGAAAATTCCTCAAAAAGCTTGTTAACAATAGCTAATCGATTAAGGATTTTATGAGCGTATCTGGAATTTCAATGTCTTCGTTCCAACAATGGCGGAATTTCGTTTGGCTTTATTGCCAAGAAGCAGAGACGAACTCACCAAAATGATGGGAGCATTGAGCTGAGTTCAAATTCGTTCATATCCATATTACAGATGTCGATTACTAAATGAGTCTCTGTCGATTACTAATGCACACTGAAACAAACAAAGATTCTCAGCTCTAATAAGCTGGAAGTGCCTCTTCCTCTAAAGTGATGGTTCTAACAATATAAAGGAAGTAGAGGTGGAGCTCTCAACTCACTCAACCATCTAAAACTGATCGACTTGTAATGCCCCCAGAACTATTCCGTGGGCTAATTAAACTTTAATGTGGAGTTCTTACCGTTGGAAGTGAGTTTTTGCTGACTTTCCATGGAAGAAATACACCAGAGTTTGTCAAACCACTGCTGAGGGGAGACCCCGTTTTGGAAAAACTTTTTCAAAGCACTTTAGATGTTACCAGTCCCAGGGCTCGAACTTTGGAGCTTCGATGTGGTAGGACGGCAACACTACCGCCACACCACGGCAGCTCGCCAAGAATAAGTGTGGTACATTCACAGCTGGTTTCACGTTATATAGAAGAAGGAGGCGCAAGGTCTTTTTCAATGACCTATTGCTAGATTTAAGGTCTGGAGATCACTTTGGTCTTCCAGGTCGAGTTCTTTGCTATATTGGAAGCTGAGAATTTTATAAGTGACGAAACTGCCGGACGACGATAGCCAGACCGTGAAAAGATGGCTAGGCGAATTCTTGCTTAGTACGCCACAGGTACAGAGCTGCCACTGACCTCTGTAGAAGTTGGTTCCGGGAAACTATAAAGCAGATGAACCTACGAGGCAAGTTACCAACAAGCAGACTCTTCTTCTCCCTTTGCTTCGCTATTAAATTAACCTCATTCGTTAAAGCGAAAAATTGGTTCGTTTTGATTCATGTACAATGCAGCCAAAAACAACAACAACAATATCTATTAACCACTCTTAACAACAATGTAGCATGCTGCAACACAATTAATCAGCTGATTGAGTGATGAATTCATGTGTCGTGACATTACCAATGAATAAACTGAAGGCCAACAAAGAGACAGTAAATGACCACAAAAAAGCTGTAAAACGTACTGTTGGAGTTTTGTGTTGACATATTTACGAACAAATACAGTTGCAGATATATATGCATGTATGTAAGAAAGAGACGTATGGATTGAATATGCAATAAAGAAAGAAATAAAAAATTTTGCCGTGAAGAAGTTGCATACTTTGTGGCGCAGCGCATAATTAAAAGTTGCAAAGGACAATAACTCGACTATGCGAAATAAAAAGAGATGACACTATAAAATCATGCATATTAGCTAAGGAGCCATGAAAGGGATGATTTAAGTCATCAGTTGCAGAAATGGTAAGAAAGTTGTGAAAAAAGGCTTTTATTAACGCTAAACTGCTTAGTATCGATAAAAAAACTAAAACAAAGTTTGGTTAGAGCCAATAAAAATCAATAGAAGCGTAACATACCGAAAATCATAAAAACAAATTAGTTAAAATGAATAAAGTTTATTTATTTATTCAATAAACGTTGCTACAAAGCGACAATAATCGATATAAAACAAAGCGACAATAATCGATATAAAACAAAAGCAGAAAATAATCGTTAAATGAAAAAAAGTTTGTAAAAATCGTTAAAAATCTACATTTATCTTAAAATTATGTGCTGACTGATGGTAAAATTGAAAATTTTCTCAGGTATATCTAACTTATTAAAAATGTGAAAAAATCGAATCATTGATAAATATCGATAACAAGTTTTGAACAGGAATGTGGTGAATGAAAATGCCATTAGCTTTTTTGTTCAATCTCCTATCAGCTAGCCGTTGCCTAGTAAAAGCGAATTATGGAAAACGTTTAATAAAATAAAATTGAAAATCGATAAAAAAAATTAAATAAATAAAGACGATTAAGTCAAAAAAATACCGATACAAACTAAATGGAAATTGTTATAAATCAAAACATATGCTAACAAAAGATAAACGACTTGGGTGAGAATAAAAGCATTGACACAAAGCATTAATAATCGATAGATATCAATAATAATGGAAATCGATAAAATCAAATTCGATAAATAAAATTGATAGTAAATTGAATATGTGTTTCAATAAAACTTTAAGAGTAAAATATTGCGAAGAGTAGTTAGCGATGAACTAATAAAAGTGATGACAAGCCGATAAAAATTTGAAAAAAAAATGCTTAGAAAGTAAAAAATCGATAAATAAAATGATAACAACATCAACATCGAAAGAAATTTAAGGACTTTAATAATCAGAATAAATAAAGATTGATACAAATAGAAAGTTATCTAATTCCATCAACAATAGAAATATATCGATATATCAAAGTAGCTTGGGAAAAACGATTAAAATCTTTATATACATTAGAAATAATCGATAGTAATATTTAGCAAAAAATCGGATATTATAACATTCGATGAATTTGGATTTTTGAATTTTTTTGAACTGGAAGGGGATGTTCATGGAAAGTGTTCGTCTCATCAGTAAGCTATGACTGTAGATAAAGTTTTTACTGTTTCAATAGGTCAGTTGAGATTAGATGAGTTAGTTATGCCCGAAGATTGCATGGGTTAAGCCGAAGGATGTGATAGAACCGAGCATACTGAAACAAAATTCTTCTTATATAGGTATCAATTGCTTCCCAAACCTTCAACGAATCCTTGCGTTTATAACATCTAGATAAAGGAGAATCCTTGACTACAATTTCTGTTTTGATGCAAACAAGATGCCGGCTCTTATTGTCATTCAGAAATCTACTTAAATTTTAATTGTAAATCGGGTGGATTTAAATTTTGCTGAACGCTTTTTTTTCGACTTTTTTATGGATTTTAATCGACTCACTGCACCTTAAATTGACTATCATCATGTTATGTATTGGTAATATACATGTAAGGGCATATACAAATGTACACATATTAGACCGGCTCGAAAAAAATTTTTTTTTTTTTTAAATTACTAAAAACTGTTTGAATGCAAATCTTTGTAAAAATTATCTATCTTTTTATTTTTTTTTTTTTTTTAATTTAATTAATTATTAAAATTTCATTATTTTCATATGTATGTGTATGTAGATCCATTTGAAAAATATATAATATAAAAACATGAAGTTGAAAAATTCTTTTAATGTTTGATGTTTAAAGAATTAAAATTTCTGAAAAACTTTATTTAGCATAATTTTTATAAATTTCAATTAAGTGATGATAAGCTCTGGTTTTAAAAGATCTCAACTAAAAATAATTACCCTCAAAAAAAGGTTTTTCCCCCCATAATAAAAATTAAAAAAAAAAAATGTATAAAGAAATTTAGAATCAAATTTTTTTTTTAACGATCTAATATATACTTTACGTATACTGCGAACAAGTATATGCATATTAGACTGCATAATTTTTGTAAAATTTTTTCGATATTATTGTCTTGAAAATTTTGTTTGGTTCAGTCTGATGTATATTTACAGGTTAACTGATGTAAGGCCATGTGTATAGATAAAAGTATGCAACTACACTCATATACATATGTACATATACATATACCACCAGCAATACAAAATCGCGCTCTTGCAAATCGTCCCACGCATTGAACGAATTCGCTTTAAGCTCGTCACGCCATTTGTATGGTCTCATTACTGCTATATCCTTGCAATATAAACAGTTTTAATTGAAATTTTTTGTTATTTATATTTATTTTTCCTGCTGCTATACAAACGCTCATAGTGCGCTTAAAGCGTTGACAACAACAACAACACACTGGCCACAGCAATCAATGCGGGAACATGCAAAAGAGAGAAAGAGTTTTCAACAACGAGTCGAACACTTTCACAGAATGAACCAAATAAAAAAAAAAAATAAAAAAAAGTTATACATCACTTGCTAAGTTGAGTTGCAGTTCATATGGAAGACAACAATGCGAAGTGGCAATAAGCTTGCATTATTGGCATTGACATGCCACGCCCTCCAGCAATCACACATGAACGCGCATTTTTAATGGCATTACATGCATTTAAATGACTTCATATATAATATTAATATAATTATTTTCATTATTGTCATACAAAAACAACACGGACATTACTAGAGTTTATATTAAAACACATATACAGACACACATGTTTCAGCAGAGAGTGTGTATATGTGTATGTGCTCGTTGGATGCCATATAAAATATGAGCTCATTTATTTAAATTACGTATACGCAGTGGAAACCGCAGCGCCTCATCTTCATATTCCGTACAAACTCGAAACAACTTGTGTCCCAGCGATTTTAATGCAATCAAGCAAAACACACTGAAGAACTATATAAAGTTGAGAATCCAGCACTTTTGATGTTAATATAATAAATATTTTAATGAAGTTTGGCTCTGATGGTGGTATGCATGGATGTCTGATTGATGATGGGATTGGAAATATCAGGGAACCAAAACTGAAGTTGAAACTTTTTTTAAATATAGGAGCCGTATCAATTTTTGAAACATTTTGCTGTGTTAGGAAAGCATTTGACTTCAGAGTTTATTATAGGGCCTATACACGATGCGTCTGAGTCAAGAGTCATCTGTTTAAATGTTGACTCGCCGTCATTCTGGGCTCACTTGCGTCATTCATTTGTGAATAGTTTTCAATGCAGAAGGTTCGTTATGAATATCTCAAACCTATATAATTCCATGAATTCCTTCATATCGAACTTATTGGCACACATTTATGAAACTAAAATAAATTTTTTCTTTTTGTTATTTATTTTTTAAACAGTTTGGCAATTAACTAACAAAATGTGACGGGTGAGTCACAGCAAAATATCAAACTCATTTTGATTTTCTCATGTCATGTCTGAATTTTTAGATGAGAATTTCACTTTCTGAATTTTTACTTTTTGAATGTTTAGATAGGTTACTTTGCCAAAGAACCTTACAAATATGTATAGCAACTCCTGTTTAAAGAATTTGATTTTGAATTCTAAAGAAAAAAAATTGGCCCCCCAAGGGTTAATGCATAATTACCTGTGTTATAACGCTAAACATACCGGCAAAAAAATTTATTTAGAAATTATAAAAATAAAAATTTAGGTCACCAATGGGTTAAGGCATATCGTTTAAAGGGTTAAAACGCTTAAAATCAACTACTTAAGCCTATCTAAAACTATTTTGATGTGAAAAAATTTGATTTCAGAGTTAAAAGAAAATTGAAACCTAACCAAAAAATTGTTCATAATATCGTTATAAAAATAAAAATGTAGAAAACGAATTGGTTAATGCATAAAAAAAGTTTTCTGAAAGTTTGGTTTCTGAAAAAAGTTTTCTGAATTTTTCCTTCTGACTTTTGGTTTCTGAAAAATGATTTCTGAAAAAATTTTTACGAAAAATTGTATTTCTGAATTTTTTCTGTCTGAATTTATTGGGGGCATGTCGGTGTAGCTACTAAATACACATTTTTACATATACATATAAATTGACTCTTGACTCAACTGGCTACGGTATTGGAAACATAAATTCGCCAAGCCTGAAATTAGAACCGATAATGGGCTTGAAACACGAAGAGAACCACAACCGGAGTCAAAACTGAAAGTGAAAATGGAATAGGGAGCTTTAAAAGCTAACACTGAAAATGGAACCGAACCTCGGTTTGAAATAGAAACTGGAGTGGGAATGAAACCAAAACTTGTCACGTAATTAAATTCAAAAGGCAAACGGCAATCGAAACTAAAATTGAAAAAGTTTTCGAAATTGGTAGATAATAAATTCAGAAATGAAGTGACTTAAAATGCGACACTGAATCTGAAACCAGAAATAGAACCGGAACACTAACAAGAGCTGTAAATGGAACAGTGGCCGGCGAAACGGCATTGGAACGGCACCAGAACATCAAAAAGGAAACGGAATCAAAACAGAAATCGAAAAGAGATTGCAGCTAGACTAGCCAAAAATAGAATCAAAATGGAATCGGAACAGCGATCGATACAAAATCTGGAACTAGAAGAGATACTAGAATTGTAATTTAATGTGGTAGCTGAATCTATACCGAGAATAAAACATTGTAAGGTACAAGTACTGGAATAGAATGCTAAACGAAAATGGAGATGGAAATGAAATTTAATTTAAAATGGCGGTCGATCAAGAAAACAGAATGGAACGCGAAGTCCGTTTGGGAACAAAACGTAAGTCCGAAATGAATCTCGAATAGACACAATCAAAATATAACTTGGCAACTCTATTTGACCACGGTAGAGAATTTTCATAGGGTGCTTTGGGTAGTATTTTTCATTCCTAGTTGAACGGAAGAGGAGCACAGAGTTGCACGTTAAGTAGTCAGTAAGGACAGAGCTTTTTGCATGAGAACCCCAAGTCATACATGGAAGGACATGTACTCATATATATATATATAAACCTATATATATATTAATACATACATATATATACCAACTAAGCCATATATGTAATTGCATACTTTATTTGTATGTATGTCCTGTTTTTAGCCCATAAAAAAAAAATATCAAAGCATTCAAATATTTGCATTGCAAAAAACAGAAAAAAAAGAATAATATGGAAAGCGCCAAATGCAGCTATTAATAACAATATGCAGATGATAATATGAATAATATTTCAGACTTTTGTTGTTGGCAGACATTGAACTGTGTAACAGACTTTCGTACAAACATAAAACATTCAAATTTGTATGGCTATTTAGTTATTTTAATTAAAAATAAATATTACCAAGGGCTATAAAATAATTGAAAACAAATTTGAAATGAAATGTTTAACAAATTAAAATAATATTAACAAAAGCTGTAATAAACAGCAAAAGCAAAAATAACAACAACACGTTTGTTTGTAATAATTTCAAGTAAATGATAATTTGTTGGATATGAAGTTGATTATCAAATGAGCTGTGGTGCTAAATTGCCCAGTTAGCGCATTATCATTAAACAGCTCGTTATAAAATAAACGAGTGATGATGGCAGTAGCGAGTGAGATAATAATTGTAGCTGATGCATGGACCAGTGAACCGAGTAATGGTAGCAAGTGAGAGAACGGATGTAGCTGATGTATGGACGTATTGCCCTCATCCTAGAAGTGTGGTTCCACGATTTCTTTTTTTTTTTAGTCTGATATTTTTACTCGTTGATCAGTTGGAGGAATATTCGTTCAGCCTTTTGCGATTACTATCTCAGATTTCTTGATATTAAAGAGCTAAAAAGAGTTCTCTCTCCCTAATCAAATTACTCTCCCTTCAGCAAGTAGGGCAACCTCTTTTCGTTCAAGGATTTGTACTGCTTTCTTTTGGAAAAGCTGCTTCCGAGTTACTTTTTTTTTTTGGAAAACAGCCAAATAGGGCCTAAATTTAATCAACAACGTATAGAGAGTGACCCCCAAATTGTACTTTCAGTAGCGAGCTCTTTTTATGAGAAAATAAAAAATATCTATGGGTCCACCACTTCAATCGCTAGCCAACCATTTCAGCAGCACCCAGTGAACAGGCATAGAATCTGCCTACATTTACAACACTTCATTTGACTATTTGCATGTCATAAACTCGTGTCACCTTTTCCTATTCGCATTACAAAGCTGTACCAAAAACAAAACACAAAAAAAAAAACCGAATCACATTAACTTCTCATTGAGCAACATTCGAATCCAAAAATCTCATTTCCAAAGTCCCAAAACTCATTATGAAATAGACAGCAAACCAAAACTCTTGCATAGTAGTTAACACCAGTAACATCAATAACAACAATAACAACAACACTAACAACAATAATAAATGTTAGTGCGAAGCATCAAATTTTAGTGTATCAGCCCGCGTACACCACCTTTCACTTGTTAAGTTGTCATTCAAACATTTAACACAGCAACGGCAATTCCACAAAACAAAACCGTAATGCAAAACGTTTGAATGTGAATGAGGTTTGATGCAAAGCACGGTGCTGGTGCACCCAATACATGGAAAATCAGGAAAATGGCTATAGCACTGGACACGAGTTTTGGAGCATATCACTGCTTGTGTTGGACAACACCAACAACTAGACCACATTATGTATCACGAAAGACTCGTAGGGTTAAGATGAAATTGAATATTATATACCCAGTAGTGAGGTGTGTTTCAGCGTTTAATATGTGATTTTATTTGTAAAAGAATAATGGAAGAGAGGAGAGTTTTATGAGTGGTGGATTATTGTCACTGAAATTAATACGCGCTTGCAAAAACAAGTTCTTTTAAAATTATTTTGAGAGATTTAACGCCATTGACTTTAATTCTCTTTGTAAAAAGCGCTATTTTATTTATACATATTTATTTTATTTTCGCCAGCTGCCCTTTCTGGAAAATATCAAAATTCTTTGAATACAATTTTTTTTATTTCAAAAATCACGCGATTTTTTCTAGTAGTGACATTAGTTCCATTGACATTATGACACGTCGCCGTACAACTTAGTAGCAAGCCTGATAAACATTGTCCTGCGTAAAGTTTACTTTCAACAATTTTTATTTCCTTCTCCTTTCTCGCTTTTGCGGTATACTACCCTACTACATATACCTTTTAATTTCTCTTCCTCTTTCCCCTCTCTCGCATCTCGAGATAGATAAAGAGGTCAGCAATCTTCTTCGAAAAAATAGAGTAATCGATTTAGACATGATACTTCGCCCGTCCCTGTATGCTATAAGTTGGGATAAATTTATCATATGTATATGTATACATAAAATAAAAAAATCGGATGATGACCACGCCCCTATTTTTTGATATCCGAAATTTGAAAAAAAAAAACCATAAAATGAGATAGTTCACAATTGAATTGAATTTTGAATATTTTTAATTTATGGTCTTATCTACTGAAAATTTTATAAAACATTTTGGTGAAGAGGGCGTTGTACCACCCACACTTGAATGAATAAATTTTCAAACTTTCACTGTTAATAGGTTTAGAGCAGTTTATGGAAGAATAACGTCACTCAATATGAGGTAGTACACGAAATCGCTTTTCAACCACGCCCACTTTTTTATATAAATATGCCGATTATTAGTTAGAAAGACGCAACATGCTATCTCTCATTGACAGAGGCACTTACATAAAATGAAGAAGACAAATTTTTTAGTTGAAAAACGAAATCCGTAACGCTGCCGGGAGGTGTTTTTTGGATCATCCATGTCCCTCCCTCTGCGGATACACCTGGAAGTGAGTGCTAAGAGAGGCTCTTTTTGCCCCTATTTAGAATCGTGCCGGAAATGGTTGGCCGGGTAGCAGGCCTGGTAAACTTTTGCGTAGAACGGTTGTTGTCGTTGTTGTTGTTGTTTTAACAACAAAATCACTTCCCGAAGGTTTTGGGGAGTGTTGTCGAAATAACAGTCCTTGGCCGGATATGAATCCGGTACGCTCCGGTACTCCCTTGCGGTACTGCCCGACTGTCGTGGGAGCTATTTGGTATGACCAGTGCAACCTTCTAGGTCATGTCATCCCTCCTTCCGAAAGGAAAGAGAAGATGGGTAATGAGAGGTGGGAGGCATCATATCCGTAGATCAACCATCGAGTTGCACATCATTACTTTTGTGCATATTGGTCGCCTCTTACGACCGGTATGCCTACCGCGGGCATATTCTAAGCCCCTACCCGCAGGCAGGGGCTAGTAGAACGGTCATCCTCTTGACTTATCAACTACTTATTTTTGGCTTCCTCTCCCCCTACCCTTCGAACAACTTCTCCTCTCCTCTTCACTTATATTTTTATCCTCATCTTTTCTTATCATATTTAGATTTTAGGAAGCCTCACTCTTACTACTGGTTATAGCAAACTTCGTCAACAAAAATCAATATCATTGCAGCGACGCACATGTACCGCACACTTGTATTTGCATTAGATAACATGTGGCATGCAACATTCAGCACAACATCATTTCAAACGATCCAACGATTTGACCAAAGTCAATTGACGCATTTCGTATACATCCAAGCTAAACTATTTCAGCGGCCTACGTTGACTGTTTTGGGCTGACCGCTGTCTACAACTAAGGTGTCAGAGCTATGAAGCTAGAGAAGAGCGAGCGACTGTTGAAGACGTAAATGAAAAAGGAATTAGGAAAATGAGAAAATGATGCAGCACCAACCACCACACATACCTACATTTGTAGTTGAGTTTACATGCAAGAACAAAAAGAACAAGCAACAACAACAGCACCACAACCACCTCCACCGCTTTTGCAAATTTGCCAATAAACAACCTGTGCTGCTCTATGAAGATAATTCACATTCATAGACTTTGTGCTGTACAAGTTGGGGACGGTTCTATTTAGTGCACGTCGGTCAATCTGTTCATTCGACCATATGGATGTACGGGCGAATGCGCAAATGGATGTATGCTATGGTGGGAATGTTTATGCATTATTATTGTTAGTGTCGCTGGTGGAGCTTGTATTATTGTTGGCGTTGTTGTTGTTGCTGTTGCTATTCAAGCTATTATGTTCCGGTTTCTATAGAGCGTTCGACCTCAACTGGAATGTGCCACATTTTACAATATAACAGGACTGGTCGAGCATAGATCCACCTGCTCAGTTGCGACAAACTCGGTCGTATTCGATATGTTGGGGAATGTATGTATGTAATTTTGTATATTAGGGTGGAGGGTAATTTAATTACTTAGCGAATTGTTTTCGGATGGAGCCCCTAAACGACGAAATAAAACACTTTGTAAAACCAATTTTGATAATCGGTTGTAGCCAATTTGCTTTGATAGCAATAGTATATCTAGTTTATTTAAAATAAAATAAAATAAAGGTAAAATAAAATAAAATAAATTAAAATAAAATAACATGAAATAAAATAAAATAAAATAAAATAAAATAAAATAAAATAAAATAAAATAAAATAAAATAAAATAAAATAGAATAAAATAAAATAAAATAAAATAAAATAAAATAAAATAAAATAAAATAAAATAAAATAAAATAAAATAAAATAAAATAAAATAAAATAAAATAAAATAAAATAAAATAAAATAAAATAAAATAAAATAAAATAAAATAAAATAAACTAAAATAAAATAAAATAAAATAAAATAAAATAAAATAAATTAAAATAGAATAAAATAAAATAAAATAAAATAAAATAAAATAAAATAAAATAAAATAAAATAAAATAAAATAAAATAAAATAAAATAAAATAAAATAAAAAAAGAAACAAGAGTCAACTATGTAGTTTCTCTTTTCAATTTTAAATAAACTTTTTTTTCCTTTTTTTCGTACACCCTAATGTTCTTTATTATGTATTATTTCAACGCATATGTATGTATGTATGTACTCCTCCTCTGCTTCAGCACATATTAAGGTCTACACAGAGATTGTGTAAGTACGTTCATCTTCTCTGTTGGTTCATTGCGTGTGTAGACAAGTTGGAATTGCAAATTTCGACCAAATGTTAGATTTTGTAATTGAATTCGTGGCAACACGCATTTTAGCTTCGAATCAACTATTTTGAATTATTGAAATGCAGTTTGACGCATTGCAATGGCTCGAGCTTGGTCTCATAATTAACGTATGTACTTGGGTGCCAACTGGTTACACAGGCAAGCCATCTGCTTGAACATCGAAACTCACCTCCATTCGTTTGTATTGCATTTGCTCTTCAACCACTTGCACTCCTCACTTTGGCCAACAAATAGCCTTTAGCAAAATGTCGCAAATGAATGTGAATGTATGTTAAGTACACTCTCGTATAAACATACATACATACCGACGTGGTCAATTACATATTTAACTGTTGTACGTTGTTGTTAGTTTGCTTAATAGTATATGTACATATGTAGATGCATTTAATTGACATTCGAATTGTTGTGCATTGAGAGATATGAATAAAACAAAAGTTCATTGTTCATACAAGAATATGAAGTATTTAAGATAGAAGGAGATATTTAAAAAAAAAAAAAGTTTATTTTTTTTTCTTAGTTTATTTTTATTTTACTTTTTTTATTTTATTTTATTTTATTTTATTTTATTTTATTTTATTTTATTTTATTTTATTTTATTTTACTTTATTTTATTTAGTTTAATTTTATTTTATTTTATTTTATTTTACTGTATTTTATTTTACTGTATTTTATTTTATTTTATTTTATTTTGTTTTATTTTATTTTTTTATTCATGTTCTCGATACTGCCCAATGTATATGACCACACTAATATATACTCTCATCATGCATAATCAGTTCTTCAAAATATAGCTATGTACTTGCATATGTATATAAGTATTACACTAATTCAAGCTTTTGGCAATCAATTGTTCCGAGGTAGAGTATAAATATTTGTATAACTACAGCAATGAGGTCTAAATGACCAGTAGCCCGTTTCTGTATCCCATCGATACGATTTTTAACGCAAAGTGCAACCCTGTTATGTAGTTATCGCTAAGCAGTGTTTCTATAAGCGTGGTAGATATGTATTTTCGTTACGGCGATCGATAAAATTAACGCAGCCTATAGTGGCAGTGATAACAAGCGTAGAATCCAAAATAATTGCATTGTGTGAAAATTTTTAATGTTATTAATATTTACTCAAAGTTAGTTCTTAGAAAAATATAAAAACAAAAAAAAATATTTAAAAAAAAGATGAAAAAAAAAAAAACTTGCCATGATTCGAACTCGGATCCCCCGCTGGTTAGGGCAACATCACAACTACTAGGCTATTAAGACATTTGCTTGGCGTGCGTCAAATGTTCTATTTGGCACCTAAGCCTTGTGGGCTATCATTTTATCATTTTTACATAACACACCACGAACATATCGCAAGGTGAATTTTTTTCATACAGAAACACTTTTCATAACGAATTCGTTACGAGCCATGCGATAAAAACTCATTCGTTAAGTTAACGCAAAGTTACAGAAACGGGCTACAGATGGGTTAAGTGAGAGTGTACAAATGAATGACATAAAATGTGGTGATTGATGAAATCAATGGATCGTATGTTCTAGGTTTTAATTTTCAAACGAAACAAAACATTACCAATTATTTAATACATTTTTGGCTAGTGTGAACATAATTGTAATATGGGAAGTATGAGAGGGTAGGATTAATGGGAAGCTCTCTGTTACACAAAAAGCAACAGTAATTAGCGCACAGCTTGTAATCTCTATAGGCAGGAATGCGGAAGCTTTCATGGCATATAACTAAAATCGATGAAATGCCATCAATTCCTACGAGTAACTCAACATTTTTGCAACAATTTAAATTCGCATGACTTTTATTTTCCCACACTTAAAGAAGCTGAGACCCTTTTTCCAACGAGCTTGCATAGAACCTTACTAATATCTTGCTCTTATGAATAAAAAAAGGGCTCACAAGCTCATACTGACCAATTTACATTGGACACATTTCTTCTTTTTTTTTTGTTTTTTTTTTTTGTGCTTGCTGCTACCAATAACTTTCCCAACTAGCTAACAATGTCTTTTCCCTCGAATGCCATGTACTACTCGATATATCTTTTTGTTATCTTAATGATAGATGAGTACATGAAATAGGTTTTTCTCAGCTTGCAGTCGAGTTAAAGTCATTTGAATATACAAATTTTTTCATGTCGCCTTTAATTGATGATTAAAAACACAGCACCACCACGCCACAGAGAGCAAATACAGCTAGAATAGCAGCAACAACAACGACAAAAAAGGGGGAAACCAAACTAAAAAGCCAAGTGGTAGATTTAGTTACATTATGAGTACTAAAACGCTTTAACTTTGTTGGGGCAAAAAAAAAAAAAAATGTAAACGACAAAAACCAAACGTTCAACCAAACGAATCAAACAATTCAACCAACCAAGCAGCCAAGCAAAACTGCTATTAGCCAGGTGCATTTAAAATAGTATGTGGCATTTGGGCGACATAACGTTTAGAAGAAGAAGCAGAAGTAGTAGAAGTAGCAAACGTAGCAGCAGCTGAGAAGAGTACAATGTGATACTTCTTACCTTGTGTCCAATCAATGTGGATGTTGGCTGGCATTCTGTTGGTGTTAAGCTGATGAAGTCTCAAAGCTTGATTTGGTCCAGTGTGTGCTTTGATTTGTTGCGCTGATATGCGCATGTCGTGCTTTTTTTGTTGTATTCGTATTGAGTGCATGCACTGGAAAACTGGTGTGACACCATTGCTAGCGGCACAGCTGCCTGCTGCGACATGTGGCAAAGAGCTAGAGTGTGGCGCAAGTGACCGATCGGCAGGTAAGCGAGTTGAAGCTATGTGGGATTGTACATACATACATACATACTTACTTACTATGAGCCAAACACTGTTTGGAGAAGCAGCTGAACTTTTATTGTGGAGCAACAGAAAAAAAATGTTATCGATGTACAGGGTCGACCTAAAGTATAGAGACAGATAAATCCTAACTCTTTTCTAACATTTTTAAATTATTTTCTGTGTGTTGATGAAGTGTTGCTCTGACACTTTTTGGCTATCGGCATGAGTATAGAAATAGTTCTTTCACAAGAAATTTTCGACATGATATGAAGAAAGGGAGATCACTCACTTAAATGCGCTCAAATAAGGAATTTTCTGTGATTTTCACAAATTTTGGCTTAAAAAAATTATTTAACCCAAGCTTGCATAAAAACATTCAAATAAATGTTTACAATAACTTCAAACCTTGTTTTAAAAATCCCCAAGAAATTGGGGGAAAAAAAAAAAAATTTTTTTAAATATTTAATTTTGTTTCAGAATTTTTCAGAGTAGGCAATTTCGTAGCCCATTAAATTTTAGTGTGGCGAAGTGCTAATCTTAAGTTCTTGACATATTTTGCTGATTTTCGACTATTTTTTTTCTTGCGTTTATGAAAGTCTTTTTTTTATATGAAAAAAAAATCAACAAATTATTTCACGAACTTGAAACTAACACCACATTTTATTCAAATTAAAAATACTATAAAATTTTATACTTAAAAAAATTGCTAAAAGTTCTAAAAAAAAAAAAAAAAAATTAAAAAAAAAAATTTTAAATATTAATAAAATTTTCCTTTAATTTTTCCGAATTTGGTATACATTTTTAAAGCAAAATTTAACGTTCTTGTATTAGGCTGTGACATACATATGTATTTATATAAACTTAGTTAAAATATTTTTTTTTTTAAAGTAATCGAAAATCACAAAAAACGAGTGTTTGTACAGTTATGTACGCCACTGTATATTCAAAAGTTCATCAAAAATTGTCAATACGACTAAAATAATTTTCCTTTTCGAAAAAATTTTAAATAAGTGGCAACCTTATCGCAACTAATCAATAATTATAATTAATTTGATTAATCCTTGCATTAAATTTGAAAACGAAATAAATCCTCATTAGTCGAACGCTAAATCTAATCCTAATCGATTAATTATTCTAAAAATTTTCGATTATCATAATTAATCAATTAAATTAATAAAGCAGTTTAATAGAATTGATTTTTAATTTAAGTCCAGATCTAACAGTAAACACACCAGTGTTACTCTGCTACAATTTACCGTTGCAAAAGTATCGATCTACTACAAAATTACTTCAAATCTCAACATATCATCTTGATATCAACATCGAATAATATATATGTACGCCTAAAATCTTCCGCTCCCGAAATAAAATCAACACGTGATTAACAACTTCACATCCCTTTACTTTTAGCGCACACTGTATATTTAGTGCAACAGCGCCAGCGCAAAATCCAACAGAGTAAAATGCTTAATGACTGCAATTCAGGCCCGTGCGCACGGGGGGGGTTTTGGGGGTTAAAACCCCCCCCATGGCCAAATCTAAGTTGCAATGATTTTGCAAATGTTTTCAAAATACAGTTTATAAATCTTTTATTGAATCTTGACTAATAATTTTTGACAAAACTAGTTAAAATAATTTTACGGAAGAAGAAATTGGTGAAAGTTGCAAAGAATAAGGTTGGCCAATACATAACGTTCCTATCGACGAAAAAGGGCGGAAAGCTGTTTGTCGACGAAGTTTGAAGAAAGACGCATTATAAATATCTTGAGAAAGAAAGGCGCTTTAAAATATTTTTTAGGAAAGAAAGACGCGCTTCGATAACTAGCTGCAATATAAGTTATTCAAAAAACGTAATACTAAATAAAAATACATACGTATAATGGGTACTTGGGCTGGCCCAATTTTTTTCAATCCAGCACCAAATCCCTTGTGAAGTTTACTGTAAATGTATACACTGCGCCTTTCTTCCTCGAAATATTTTTTAATGCGCCTTTCTTCGTCAAAATATTTTTTAATGCCCCTTTTTTGTCAAAATATTTTTTAATGCGTCCTTATTTCCCGCAATATTTTTAATGCGCCTTTTTTCGTTGACAATTTGTTGAATGCGCCTTCTTCGTCGGTAGCGACGATAAGTCCGGCACTTTGAATTGCACTTGGAGCTTCCCGAGCATGGGCATTTTTTTTTTTAATTTTACTGATGAAAACAGTGAGCAGTTTCAATTAACAGAGCGAATGAACTGCAAGGCTCAATTATATGAAAGATTTCGAGTGTTTTCTGACCCTTTTTGTTGTAGGCGTAAAGAGAATTGTGAGAAAATGAACGTTGGAGAGCAGATGAGCGACACAGTTCAAATATTTGAATGTTTTCAAACATTTTCTGAGGTTTTTTTTTTATTTCACCTAACAGAAGGTAAAGATCGCATGTTTCATGGACGTTTATCAATAGTCTGGTTTTGGTTTGTTAATCGTCGAGATCTAAAACTGCTCAGCTACAGAGAAAACCTCATCAGTTAGTAAGGTAGATAAAAAATAGATGACACAATTAATAAATAATTAGTTTACAGCGAATAGTTATTGTAAAGAATAAAGATAAGAATCAAAGGATATGAAAGCAAATTGTTGATATGTATTTAGGATAGAAAGAATTGACTTTTTTATGCTGCATAGTGAGTCTGAAATATCAAACGTACCAGAATGAGAGTTATAATCTTGACACAAACAACGAAAAGGCCCATTTAATTCAAAATTAGTTCGAGACTGTTTCAATATAAGTGGTTTAAAATGTCTTGATGGACGAGAAGGTACATTGAAGTTCACTTCGCTCAAAAGAAACAGGCTTACGATTGAACCATTTAGTAATTTAGTCATGAAAACAGTTACAAGCAGTTCCCTCCGACTAGAAAGGCTGTGAAGATTAATTAGTTTTAAGCGACTCGTATACGATGGCAAATTATACAAGGGATCCCAGTGAAGATCTCTTAAGGCAAATATTAAAAATTGTTTTTGAACTGATTCTAAGCGATCCACGAGGACCTGGTAACGTGGGTTCCAAATTATAGAACGGTATTCAAGTATCGGTCTGACTAATGTAGTAGAGTATTATTTACATAAGGGTCGCTAAATTCTTTAGACCATCGTTTAAGAAATGCTAGAACGCCTCTAGCTTTATTGACTGTTACGTTAATGTGGCAGTTAAAACTGATTTTGTAGTCCATAGTAACCCCAAGGTCAACAAAATCATACATTTGCTCAAGACTATAACTGTTCCTTGTATAGGAAGCTGGCTGTGGTATTTACATTTCTTTAGATTAAGCGGCATATAATTTAAATCGCACCAAGTAACTAGTGTATTTAGATCTGATTGAAGCTTCTTCGAATGACAAAGCTTTACATCGTCGGCATACATTAAAATTTTCGAAAATTATATTACTGTAGAAATATCATTTCTAAACAACAAGAACAGAATCGGGCCAAGATGGCTTCCTTGAGGAACTCCTGAGGAGACATAAATAACATCGGATTCACAATTTTTAAACACTACTTTTTGTGCTCTGTCGCTAAGGCAAGAAGAGATCTAGCGATTGAGACCCGGCTGGATTCCAACTGATCCAGTTTATGAATAAGTAAAGAGTGGCACACTTTATCGAAAGCTTTACTGAAATCAAAGTAAATTCAAGTAAGTTTGTAACGGTGGACTTTCCCTTACAGAACCCGTGTTGACAGTCGGAAATCAAGGTAGAGATAGGATTCGTAAGCTGATTGGTAACAATAGCTTCACACACTTTTGGGATGGCAGAAATCTTTGCTATGCCACGATAGTTCTCTATAGAAGCCTTGCTTACGCTTTTATGAAGCGGTAGAAGAAACGACTCTTTCCATGCTTTTGGAAAAACAGCACACTTTAGTGACAGATTGAACAAATTGGTAAGGGGTTGGTAAATATTGTTAGCACACTTCTTCAAGAAGCATGTAGGAATCCTATCAGGACAGCATTTAAAAGATTCCTTCAAAGTTTTCATATAAATAAGAACATCATTGGCGCATATAGTTGGACAATTAATTAAATTGTTCCCATGTAGCTCATAGGGATAATTTAGAAAGTCAGAATTGGTGACGGCAGAATAGTTAGAAGGGAAAAATTGCGCAAAGAAATTATGACCCAAAAGAAGTAAAAAACGACCCCAAATAAGCTTCAGAAAAACACCAATAAAAGGCTCCGAGCCCAAAAACCCTCTGAATGGATGAATAAAAGAAAAGCACCAATTAAAGGGCTCCGAAAGGCGTCTGAAAAGCCTCCAAAAACCCGCAGAATGGAGGAATAAAAGGCTCCGAAAAAGGTTCAGAAAAGCACCAATAAAAGGCTCCGCAGTTCATTTAAAAATAGTCAAAAAACGGTTCAAATTCATCGAAATCGGACTCATTTCGGACTCTTTTTTATGACTCCGTTGGAGTTCCCACGTAGAGCGATTTTTCGCTCCATTTGTGCTCCGAAAGAAGCTCAGTTTGGAGAGTAAAGCTCTGAGAAATGAGCGTTTTATGGTCCGAAAGGAGTCTTTTTTTGCACTTTTAGTTAGCTGATATACGCCATCACATCACCAATTCTCTATCAAATACAGAAAAATGTGTACAACCAAAAAAATTTTCTTGGGTATAGTTTTAGGTATCAGAGTATGCAGTTTCAGAAAAGTTAAAGAACATTTAAATTTATGATGTATGGGTCTAGGTATCTGTTTCAGCAAATATGTTTATCTTAGTGAAAAATGTATGTGAATGCAAATCTAAATTAAAACCCCCCCCAAGGCCAATTCCTGCGCACGGCCCTGCTGCAATTGTTGTAACATCACAAAGATTTATGGCAACTTGACGGTTAACTATTTTTCTCGTTCATGCCACAACAAAATGCCGCAGCGTGTTGTATGGTAAACTTTTTTTGTTGTTTTTATTTTATTTAATGTTTTCATTTTTTTATTTTTTTTTATTTTTTTTCTAAAAATTTTTGAGTGCAGGTGGAAATATTTGTTTGTTGCTTCTTGTTTGTTGTTGCACTTTTTTGCTATTTTGGGGTTCAAAGTTTACACGCCTGTGCCATGCGATTTGTCAATGTTGCCACAGCTGAATGACTGAGTTTATTTTTGTATAGCTGTATGTATGTGTGTGAGTGTGTGCGTGTCTACCGCAGCATGTGACATTCCGATGAACGTCAAAGTTTTCGACAGCAATGCGGCTATGTTAATTTTGTAGCGTGGAGTTGAGAGTTATTTATTTAACCCACAGTGTCGTAGAGTTAGTTGGTAAATATTAGCAAAATATTAAAAAATTTGAAAAAAAAATGTCGCTGCTTGACAGGTGTCATGCTGGAATTTGCATTGTTGTTGTTGTATTAGCGGTATGAAAATAATGGGTGAAATAGTTAAAAACTTAAAAAAAAAAATTAATTTTCTAGTGGGGAGGTATAAAAAAATTTAAAAAATTCTAACTAGGGAGTATGATGAGAATCAAAGACAGGGTGCAACAGAGGTACAGAAAAAAGGTAAAAGTTTCTGCAATTAGAGAGTGAAACACAGGGATACGCCTTTACAGAAAAACACGAAGAAATTGATTTAGAAAACTCGAGCAGAATAGTACAGAGACGCAGATAAAAATATACAAATAGAGATGAAGTAGATGCAGAAATAAAGATCGAGAGAAATATGCAGGGTGAATCAGATACACAGAAAGGTAGCCAAAGAAAGAAGAATTATAAGTGAGGCATGCTCACATATATAGAGACAGAGAGAGAGAGAGAAACAAAAAAAACAGGAAACAGATACAGAGACTCATATCCTCTGCTAAAAATATAAACAGAGATGGATGGAGAGAAAGTTACAGGGCGACTCAGTAACAAAAATGAGAGCAGTAAACAAAGCAAGAACAAAAGCAAATACAGGAAAGTATCCTCATTTTCTCAATCATAAATATATATAGAGACACATGAATCTAATAAAATATACAGGGAGACTCAGTAGCACCATCTAACAGATCAATCAATCAAAGGCTGGCTCACAATGGCATCTACACCGAGTTCGTAACTTATAGATGTTGCAATATCATAAGAAAGCGCGTTCGTACCAAGGAGGCTCGAGTCATGCTGGCTCAACTTCGCTAGTTATTATACCAAGTTCATTTCCGACATATTCAGTCCAAACCTCAGCGAACTAAATAGACCAAATATCGCTTCAACTTTTCAAACGGGGATACTCTTCTACACCACTTCTGGTTTAGTTCAACCTCTCTGGAAGTGCTAGTTTCCTTGGTCTGGAGCGAGGTCTGATGGTAATTTCGAGTAGACTTTTCCCACAGAGTGAAGCCTTTCCGACTTTCCCTCGAAGTGGGCAATAATAGTCAACTTGGACTGTTTTTTCTCCGCTTGTCTTGTGCATAAACGTTACGAATGTGCTTCCATGGCGAAAAAGGTTTCCGAAACTTTCGCTTCCCATTTGAATCTCTATTCATTGAGTTAAGAAGCGAAATTAAATTTAAATGAACATTCACTGAATGATGGGTTCCAAGAAAAAAAAGTTGTCAAAAATACCAACCAATAAGTGTCACACTATGACAGCTACACACCCCCCACCCCCAAAAAACGCTGAAATGAGCGAACTCAAAAACCGCACACAAAAGTAGCCGAAATAAAAAAGCGGCCAAATCGAAAAGCACAAAAAAGTTCTTGCCACCGCAAACTGCTCTGCGAAGTGCTTGGCTAACAACAACTCGCATTGAGCTCTATGTACCAGCTATCAGCAATCGGGCAACAACAAACAAAAAAAAAACGACTTACCAACATACAGGAACCAAAGTGGCAAAACTCGATAGGACAGTAGACGCAGGGCAACAACCAAACGACCGACCGCCACCAATCAATTTAATCTGATGTTCATCTGATGCTATCGTTTACCCTTAAGTTAAAATTCATTTGAATATTGTAACATCCTATTTCAATTTAAATTCAAATCCGCAAACATGAGCTCATTTCGAGGGGACAGCCAAACAAAAAAAAACAAAAAAAAACAAAAAAAAAAAATAAACCCAATTTGCCACCACGAAAATCTAGAGTGTGACAAGGAAACTTTTTGCACCACAGAAGCTGCAGAAGCTTTTCCTACGTCCTCCATCATGCTACATTAATACATACATATATTTTGGTATACCTGCACACTTGGCTGCTGGGTTCTATGTGACACATCATCTGTTAGTTGAGCTGTAGCAGGCGATAGGGGCGTAGTCTTGATTCGTACAAGGCTGGCGGTGGAGATTTTATGTAGTTTCCTAGGCATTTTCGAGACTGAACTCGACCTCAACCACAACTTCTTTGCTTTTTCGACGGAGCAGACTCTTCTAACGTCAACTTCATTTTGGTCACACGCTATTTCCAGTTTCTTTATAAAGGTATCCTTAGGAAAAATAAATTCATCTTCTAAGGATTCTCGAGATTTAGTAAACCCAGGCATTCCATTACCTTACATAGCTCTTTACCTGCTCGACCTATCAGAACTCTTTTAAATAAATTCAGCTTTTAACATTAAGTATGTATGGGAGGTGCCACGCCCCCTTTTATTATAAATCCAATTTTTTAACGTACTATTAAATTTATATCGATAATCTCCACAGCAATTTCCAGGGCCCTACCTGAAACCCTTTTACAGATATTCAGCTTGAAAAGTTAAGTTTGTATGGGAGGTGCCACGCCCCCTAATATTTTTTTTTTTTCAATCTGACCGAAATTACCGGTATTATAAAAACTTCCGTCCAACAATACTAAAAGTACCAGCCTCCTGTGAGCTCCATTTAAATATACTGATGACACTGTTGGGTAAGGAGAGGGATGGGAAGTGCCCACTTAATTTTTGATGTTATCAGCAAAGGATGACTAAGCCTACTGTTAATGGAATCCACTTGCGGATAGACCTCAGATCCATAAGGAGGACAAATAATTAAAAAAAACCGTAGGACCAAACATCGTCTAACCCATTGCCGAAATCTAACCTAGCGGCTTATGTGAAAGCTTGTAGTTGCGTTCATTATCCGCTATACTGGGGTGATGTTGCCCATTGGAGCCAAGCGGTGAGGTGACAGTTTCCGCTTACTGAATAAAAAAATTCCTGACAGCTAACATCAGCGAAGTGGTCAAACTTTCTTCAGGTTCTCTTTTACGTTACATACGTCTCCCACCCCTATTGATTTTAAGGCTTGTCAGTCCCCTCACTTGCACCCTGCTGTATACGCCCATGCATTTGAGACATATTTGATGTGACGCAGATAAGCTGCAATCCTTATGGAATGCTCACACATCCAGCTACTTAGCCAGCATGCGGTAAAGCATTTAGTTTATAACGAGTGTGAGATTATTTTGGGGGGGGAAATGCTAACAAGTATGTGGCTTAATTCAGTCACAGTTTCGCAGCCACTGCATGCCCGTCATGTAGCTCCCCAATTTTGAGTCGTCATCTGATAATCATCATTCCTTCCTTCCTGCCTTCGCATCTGCATGAGCATTGTCCTGTGGTTGGCCGAAAAGTGGCGCGCAATCGAACTGAAAATCTTCAAAAAAGAAACAAGAAAAAACATGCTTCTGCAGTTACAGAGAAAACCTTATCTAAATAGTTTTCTAAAATTTGAATTCCAATTCACTTGGCAACATTAAAAATAGATACTGTTGACCTAATCTTAATTGGATTTTTTATATTTCATTATGTTGTACTGCGGAAAAATAGAAATTAGTAAAATGTTGGAAATGAAATTTATACATCATGAAAAGGATGAAAAAAGGAGTGTGGCCTTGAGGCAAGACTTTTTAATGTTTTTACAAGTGAATAAATACAAAAAAAAGCAAATCTGGTTATAAAATCAGAAGTGGAATAAATTAAAAATGAAACAAGAAATAATTTGGTTGTGAGTGGTTATGAGTGGCTATGAGTGCAAGAGAAGGGCACTCGCATTCGCAGGATCTTAGCAAATATAAGGTAAAGGTTATAGAAGAATTAGCAAGTATTTGTCTGATCTACAGCATGAAGGAGGAAGTGAAGTGTTTATTGATGATGAGTTGAATGAAAAAAATGTTTCGATCCGGAAGATATTCTTATCCGGGCCACCTATAGAGGAAGAAGAAGAGGGAAGCCCCTACTCTGCTAAAAAGATCAATTGGAAATCGATCTGCGAACCCTGGCGTTTCTAATTAGCGTCTATTGGCAATGGATAGAGATAGTTGGCACGCATTGTTGGAAGGTCAAAATCGCTTGGACGGTTAAATCAACTGAGCTGCTGTCAAATAAATACTTTCCTCTGTTTACTAAGATGCTCAATAATCGAAATGTTAGACCAAATTAAAAGAAATTTTTCCAACAACCTTTAAACGTCCCTTAACATACATGAGAAGCTCCACCAATTTTTCAGTTAATAAATTTACAATGCTGGTATTCACCGTGGTATACCGGTAGTATTGCTGGCCTCCAGAAAGGAAGGTCCAAGGTTGGCTCCATGGGTAAGGTAACATCAAAAGTGGTTTGAAAAAAATTACATCTAAAGATTCGTTCAAATCACCCCCTTCTAGATATGTATCTCATTTGGTACAAGAAAGCTGGATCTGATCGCAGGCTCAATGCAAAGCTCTTAAAAATGAAAAATGTGGTACGCCAAGTTGAACCAATACGGGGTGAACGATGGTTCCAAAATTTGATGAAGTTCTTTAAGTTAGGAGCGCACTGTCTTCTTGACCTTTAAATGAATATACCACTGATATTATGGAGACTAATTGAAAGACCTGCAGTCTAGTCTTAGGTTAAACAGTTATTGTCGCCTATATAGAACCGATAATTTCCTTGCCAGATCTATCTTGGATAGTGGACAGTGGATGGACCATCCTAGGAGGCAGTCAATTCTTTATGTACTTTATTTGAAGTCGCCAAGTGCATGAGAGACGGTGATGAATTCATGCGAACCACGAGAGGAGAATCGCTAAAAATCTCTTTAAATTTCAACGAATTAGACAGCTTTGTTTGGAACTCATTGAGCGACAAAGGCAGGTATGTGTTGTTGTTGTTGTTTTGTGTTGTGTTTTTGAAGGACGAATGAGGGGGTCTTTGTAGTCCATCCGAGCAAGGTATGCCAGTGGAGGTTATTCCATTCCATTGTCAATTTGTATACTTTTCTGGTACTTAATAATACTGAAGCAAAAATAATCGATGACCAAAATATCGATAACAGTTTTAATGCTGATGACTTAGTCTAACTCACAGACCTTTTTGATACCAAAATCTTTAAATTTGTTAGAAGTCTTAGGAAGGGGAGCAGAAGGCTACTATTAACCATACCATTACCATACTAAAATATATAGTTATCGATTACAAAATATCGATATCGTATAGGAAAACTAAAAAAAACTAAATTTATAACCCATGAGCGGCCATACGTTAACCCATTGACGACCTCAATTTTCTTTAAAATTTTTCACATCAAAATAGTTAATTTTAAGCGTTTTAACCTTGAAACGCCATGTCTTAACCCATTAGTGACCTGAATTCTTATTTTTATAATTTCTAAATAATTTTTGGTATGAAAAAATAAATTGCTCTACACTTCAATAGTAAATATTTGAAGTTATAAATGCATGCATTAACCCATTGACGACCTTAACTATTTTATTAATAACGAAATAAAATGATTCACCTCAGAGTAGCATTTCATTATTTTATAAGTTCTGAATTTCTTTTTTTGTGTTAGATCTATTACTGCACACTTAAAAATTAAATGTTTACATTGTTAACCCATATTTGGGTCATGTATTAACCCATTAAATGCCTTTATTTTTTTTTTAATTCTGAAATAAATTGAATTGCCTGTATGTTCAGCGTTGTAGCACAAGTAATTCTGCAATAACCCTCTGGTGCATTAACCCTCTGGTGACCGCCGTCTCATTACATTCTGAATTTTTACTTTCTGAAAAAAAATTTCTAAAAAAGTGTTTTTCTGAATTTTTGTTTTCTGAACACATAGTCCCAATGTCAATTAAGAGCCTCCATCGATTGAGAAATCGCAATTTTTCACTATAAAAAAGCTTTTGTTTCACTAAACTTGTTTACACAGAAAATAAGCTTTAGAAACCATCTTTCAATTGCGCTCAAGAAAATATTACCGTCGACAAAACTTGCAGCATGCTGCACGTACAAATTTATTAGCCAATAATGTTGCAAGGAAAATACAAAAATTGCACAAGCATGTACGCACATACGTAACTATGTTTACTTGATAGTTGTTGTTGTTTGTGTTGTTGTAACGTTATTAATGCAGCACCGCACCTTATGCGAGGATACGTGGAGTTGTTTGCAATGTTGCAAGAAGACAACAAACATGGCAACAGCCACTAACAATCATGAAACAATACCAAAAGGATTGAAGAAAACAACTACAACTACAATTTAGCGATAACACACTTTGCATATGCATACAAACATGTAAACGTACATACATACATCGCTGCGTACTCGCACACAGGTAGGGAGCATTAAAGAGTCCTTGCAACATGCCAAGTTGCAACATGCGAGGATTCGCACACGGCGAAGGAGCAAAATAAACGACGGAAATGCGCGAATTGCTATGCAAATGGCTGGAACAATAAATAGGAATTGACCAACAACAAATGCGTGCAAGTAGGAGTGGTTGAGGATGAGTGAAAGTGCGCTTTGTATACCCGGTAGTGAGGTTGCTATCGAAATTATAAAAAAATGGAAAATGGAAAATATTTGTAACGAAACCGATTTTTATGAACTTTATACAAATATTGTATGCAATAGAATAATAATATTGAAGCAAACATAATCGATACCCAAAATATCGATAACAGTTCCTATACAAATGACTTAGTCTAACTCACAGTAGACCTTTTTGATACCAAAATGTTTATACGAGTACTTGTTAGAAGTCGTAGAAGAGAGAGAAAGAGAAGACAATAGTTCTCTTCTACTCGATACTTTGAAAATATAAATTATCGATACTTTGAAATATCGATATCGATTACAAAAAATATCGATATCGTATTAGAAAACTATCGATTTATTATCGCAAGGCCAATGTTTCCCTTTAAATAAAAGCTAGACAAATTTAAAAATAATGCAAGCCAATGCCTTTTTGGCCGATAGCTCAAGCTGAAGTTGGCCCACTTTGCGTGAACTCCGGAACTCGCTCTGAATGTCATTGAGAGGCCGACTATGAAAGTCTTTGGGCTTGTTTTAAACTTGTTAGAAGTCGTAGCCGACAGAGAAATAGAAGACAATAGTTAGATACTTTTATATATCGATTTAAAAATATCGATATCGATTAAAAGATGGCGCTATCGTGTTAGAAAACTATCGATATATTATCGCAATGCGAATGTTTAATTTCTGAACAATGGCTGGGATGCTAGGCCTTGCAGAGTTCACACAATCAAAATAAAATACTGGGTATACTAATAACCCAAAAAAAAAGAAACAACAACAACCTGGTTAACACCAACGGCAGCAACATTTGCAATCAACTTGGCCAACAACTTGCAAATGGGCGCACGTTGCACAACTCATGAGCTGGCTTTGTGTTTGTGTCTGAGCCTCAGCTCGTGTTCGTGCGGTTTTGTTGTTTGTGCGTCAGGTGTATAAAGACCCAAAGCGCAGAGAAGTAAATTCACTACATTACTTGTTATTCGTGTTGTTGTTAGTACAATAGCGCGGCGACACGTTCCACCTGAGTGGGTCGACCTCCAAGGCACCAACTGTGGCACAGCCACAAATGCAAATTCATACGTCAAACAGCTGTTGCAACATGCTACCGCACACACACAAACACACATATATACGCACACATAAACAAACGCAGCAATTGCTTTGGCCACACTTACAACAATAGCAACACCATGCGTTCGTCGTGTCGTGTTTTCTTCGTCATTCGTGCGCAACGAGGCGCAATTGTTTTATGGCTCTGGCTACTACTTGCGCTAAGAGGCGAACGCATGGCCCCGCAGGTCTCAAGGCCTCTTGGCTATCCTAACGTATGGCTAATGTTTGAGAAAATTGAATTTCACTACAACAACAGTAACAAACAGAAAACCAACGATAACAAAGGCTGTTGTACTCGTAGCAGTTGCCTTACGGCCATCAGCGTGAGCACAAACCAACAACAGCAGACTCGAGTCTCCGCCACTCTTTGCCCCCCTTATTTAGATGCTTTTTATCCGTTCGTTGATTTTTTGTCGTTTTGTTTTTTTCCTTGATTCGCTCACAACTCCTTTGGGTGGCGCGTGTGCTCATAATTATTTCATTTCACTGCAGGCTTTTTGTTGCGCAGCCACTTTTGTTTGTTTGCTACGTGTTTTGCCATTATTGCCATTCGTTGTGTTGCAATTTTGCAATTTTTCGTGTGAACTTGCTCGTACGCACTACCCGCACACACACACGCACATGTGTGTGTGAAGTGCTATTTTTTTTGTTTCTTCGCAAAATTTTCTCCAACTTGGGAATTTAGATGCAATTCAAAGCAAGCCGTGTAAGCTCTAAACGTTTTTAGCTGAGATTTTAATTAAAATCAAGGAAATGTTTGTTTTGAACTAAATACAAAAGTGGTTATGTGTTAGTATTTCAAATAAAATAAAATTAAATACAATAAAATAAAAATAGCAAGAGTTTCATCTCAGCGTGTATTTTTCGCGCAACTAGCACGAATATACGCCGAAACGGAGCTGTGTCTGTTGTTGGGACTTTAAAGTGCTGAGTCACTGAGATATTTATGGGGAGTTGGTTTTCTTAGTGGGAGATTAGCGCGTTGGCAACACTGATTTAAACAGCTTTTTCTTTTCTAACTTAGACTTTCATATTACTATTAAATATCACTTACAAGTTCCGTAACTTTAAAGTCGCAATGACGTTAACACAACTTTAAAGTCGCAATGACGTTCCCACAACTTCAAAGTTATATTTAAGTGACAGTCACCACTACCACTAACTAATACAGTGACTTACAAGTAAGTACAACTTCAAAGTTGTATTTAAGTGACAGTCACCACTCTCACTAACTAATACAGCGACTTACAAGTAACTATAACTTCAAAGTTATATTTAAGTAACACGAGTTAGTCGCCGCTACCCCTAACTAATACAGCGACTTACAAGTAGCAACAACTTCAAAGTTATATTTAAGTGACAGTTACCACTACCACTCACAAATACAGCGACTTACAAGTAGCAACGCATTCTAAGTTATATTTAATTAACACGAGTTAGTCGCCGCTACCATTAAATGATAAGGCGACTTACAAGTAACTATAACTTCAAAGTTATATTTAAGTAACACGAGTTAGTCGCCGCTACCCCTAACTAATACAGCGACTTACAAGTAGCAACAACTTCAAAGTTATATTTAAGTGACAGTCACCACTACCACTAACTAATACAGCGGCTGACCAGTAACTAGAACTTCAAAGTTATATTTAATTAACACGAGCTAGTCGCCGCTACCACTAACTAATACAGCGACTTACAAGTAACTACAACTTCAAAGTTATATTTTAGTGACAGTCTCCACTACCACTAACTAATACAGCGACTTAAAAGTAGCAACAACTTCAAAGTTATATTTAAGTGACAGTCACCACTACCACTAACTAATACAGCGGCTGACCAGTAACTAGAACTTCAAAGTTATATTTAATTAACACGAGCTAGTCGCCGCTACCACTAACTAATACAGCGACTTACAAGTAACTACAACTTCAAAGTTATATTTTAGTGACAGTCTCCACTACCACTAACTAATACAGTGACTTACAAGTAACTAGAACTTCAAAGTTATATTTAATTAACTCGAGTTAGTCGCCGCTACTGCTATTTCCCACTTTCCATAGAAAAACCGGAGTAGCTTATATGGAAGAGCCGAAGCTGTATTTGATGTTATGAGGGGCATCCGTGTAGTATGATTAAGAAAAGTCTAGATAGGTGAGAGTTTATAATGTCCAGTTGATTCAACTTTTTCTGCAGCTATTTCAGGTTTTTAAGTTTAAAAAAATAGGACTGCATAGGCCGAGACGTAACAGAGGCATCTACCAAATACGTGATGAAACGATTGATTGGACTAGTGTTTAAGGGGATGCCACTTGTATTGTCTATTGGAATGTCTTGGTACATGATTTTTAAAGAGAAACTTCAGTTTGGTTAATTGACATTGCTCTAGTCTTTGTCGATTAGATGCAGTGCCCAGAAACCTTAGCTTATCTTCTAAGCCAGTACTACCATAGAAAGTCTTGAGTGCCTTGTTGTGGCTCTATACCGTGCTGATTGTGTTGCTGTCTGCTGCTTAGGTGATAATAGTTTCCTCCTTTCATCTTCCGCTTTCTCTCTCCCTCACCATCCCCATTCCTTGTACGAGTAATTCCCTTCTGTATAACGTAAAAAAAATGTTCGTGGTTTCTAAAATGTCTCATCCAAATCCTGTCCTACTACTACAGCACACCTCCGAGTTCTCGTCAATGGTCAAATTCAGCTCTTTTCACTAATTTTTATTTCCACATAACATAAACTAGAGAAGCTGGTTCACCTCAACACTCTCTGAAAATATTTCACAAAGCAAAATCCTATACTAACGAAGGATAATGTATCAACCAACGCATTTAACCATTTGTTTGCTTTAGCTACAAAATATTTATTCAAAATGCGTAAAGCCAAAAAACCAAGACTCGCCTCAAGAGCTTTCTCATTTAATAAAATTCTGCTTAAATTAGCCACAAATGCTATCCAAGCCAAAACAAACCCTTTAACGAATCATTATTCAACAGCATAGGATATTTTAAGCTTCTACTAAATGTATGTACTTACGAGTACATATGTGTGTGTCCATGCATAATTGTGAGTGTTGTACGGAACGATAGAGAGCACTTAAAACCGACTCTCTTGGTGCATGGGATAGTGCGGGTCTTTTGTGAGCCAAAAATTAACCCAGCCATGTTAAACATAGATTAAAATTAAAAATGAATTATATAAAACTGCTCTATTAATTCAATTGATTAATTATGATAATCCAACATTTTTAGAATAATTACTCGGTTAGGATTAAATTTTGAATTCGATTAACGAGGATTTATTTCGATTTCAAATTAAATCCAAGGATTAATAAAATAATTTAATATTTATGTGTTGTTAATTCTCGTTAATCGCAATTAATCAAAAATTTTAATCAAATTAAAATTTTGTTTAATTTGATTAATCCTAGGACTAAATTGAAAACGAAATAAATCCTCATTAATCGAATACAAAATTGAAATTGTGATTTAGGATTAAATTTGAAAACAAAGTAAATCCTCATTAATCGAATACAAAACTTAATACTAATCAATTAATTTTTCTGTTCGATTATAATAATTAATCAATAAATCAATTATTACTACAAAAATAACAGAAAATTTAATTTAATTTAATCGCAATTAGTCAAAAATTTTAATCAAATTGAAATTCGGATTAATTTGATTAATCCGAGGATTAAATTTGAAAACGAAATAAATCCTCATTAATCGAATAGAAAATTTAATCCTAATCGATTACTTATTCTGTTCGATTATACTAATTAATCAATTAAACAACTATTACTACAAAAATAACAGAAAATTTAATTTGATTATCAATGATTAAAAGTAATAAAGAAGCCGTTATCTGCTTGAATGTTCATAAATATCGTGACTGATTATATATTTATGAATAAATAAATCGAAATTGGTTCTGAAATCTAATGAAAAGATTATATAAGGGACTAGTCCAAGAGGGAGCAAAACTGGTATACCAAAACCGAAATTCCATCAACAGATATATAGTTAGTAGGCAGTGCTAGAAAGGATCCTGTACCGCAATATGTATCGTAAAAACGCACCTTAAATTCATTCGTTACCTTAAATTGGTTGTATTCACCCTCTACGGTACTGGGTCGTCAGAACCGATTCCATAAGTAGGTACCCATCACCACAAGTCTCTCGTATATAAACATGTACTCCTATGTACTTATGTATGTGTTTAAGTAAATGCCTGTCAATTTAATCGAATACCAAACTTGTTAGTGACAACATTTTGACGACGCTCAGTGAGTGAGTCAAGGCTACGTACATACATACATATGTACATGAGACCAAAAATCTAAATCAAGACACCGAAGCTAACAAACCAAAAGCATTAGTTATTTGAGTTTTACGAATAGCAACATAAAATCCTGTCATGGCTTAATTGTTGTTGTACAAGAAGTAAACTTGAAAATGTCATGCTCAGAAAGTGAGCCAAAACAACAACAACAACAAATCAAATAATAAAGTGACCAAGTTCAACTGACCGCTCGGGTAGTCGTGCGTATGAAGCATGATTTTGCATAAAATGAGGCCACAAAAAAAGGGTTGCAAAAGTATTTAATATGTCGGTGATAAAATGGGTTGAGAGAGATAGAGAGAGAGATGAGGGCAGCAGGGTATTTGATAGACGGCTACTTAGATACTTTGCGTTATTTGCAGACCAACAAAGCAAACAAACAAACAGAAGAATATTTTTAGATGAAATTTTTGCTGATAATGTATGAAAGTGTGGTGTGAAAATTTAAGTGGAGAAGAAGAAGAAGAAGAAAAATAGTAAGAAGAAGAAATAGTAAGAGTTGAACAGTAGAGGGAGGTGTATATTAATAGAGCGCTACGAGCTAAGAAAGCAAATGTGTTGATGAAGTCGAAGGCGTTGAAGCTTTTGTACTAAAAAAAAGGAAAACATTGTAGCAGGTTTGTGCGCCTGATAGTATGCTATAAGAAAATTTTAGAAAGATACTTAACACTTGTGTGCAGATATGCTATGTATTTACATGTCACACACACACACACACAATCACTGAAATAAAGTCTGCCGAGTAACCAATATGACATTGTAGACCAAATATTTAGCCCGTAAATTTCTCACTCTGATGGACATCACTCGTGTTGCCATAACAATACACTTACTTTGTGTGATGAGCGAGTGGTGGTAGATGGAGAGAAGGTGTCTTGTTGTGTGTGTGTGTGTGTCTGTGATATGCGTTGGCGTTGTATAATCAAATTTTCGCCCACTTTTAAAGTGACTATAATCAATCATCTGGTACTTTAAGTTCAAGCTGTCCAAAGGGTGGTGATGCGCAAACAACCGATAAAAGGGTTAACGAGCTCAATGTCATTGTGTAATTTGTAGTCAAATTTCAGAAAAACTAAATTTTGATCCAATTTTCTCTTGAGTGTTGAAGTAGTGAGTGCAGGAAAATTAAAACAAAACGCACTAGTTAGATCGATACGAGCTTTGATATATATATATGGAAATAGTTAAATGGATATTACCTTGATGCTGAGCTTACCACAGACTTCTGGTGTGTTAAATGTAGAAATTTCGGAGATTTAAGATTTAAGCCTTTTATAGAGCAGATTTTTGATCAATCGATTGTATGGCAGCTATATGTTATGTTGGTCCGATGTGGGTGATTTTCTCTACACACGTTAAATATATACTATGTACAAAAACTGCAAAGCTTTACGTTCCTCCCTTTTTAATTGCAAGAGTTTTAGCCCAAAACCCATTTATCGAAACTATCGAATTTGGGGGAGCTATATGTTATGCTAGTCTGATATGACTGATTTTCATAATCTTATAAATAAAAATGAATGTGTGTCTGTGTGTCTGTGTGTCTGTGTGTCTGTGTGTCTGTGTGTCCTTTATGGGCGTCCAAAGTACACAACCGATTTTTATGAAATTTTCACAGTATATTCTTGGGATCATGGGCTAAAGCATAGGCTATATTAATTTTTGGAAAAGTGGGCGGTGCCACGCCCCCAGGCTATATAAAACTACAATTCTTCATAACTCTGAACATATTTGGTCTAAATTAATGATTTTTGGATATGTGTGTCCTTTGGTCAAGATTTATGTAATTTTGGAAAAGTGGGCGGTGCCACGCCCACTTTTTTTGTGTTTTGTTTGTACTTCAATAATGTCCAAAGTTTATGGTCGATCTCTTTTAAACTTTCAAGATTGGTTCAGAAGATTGTTGTGTACGATTTAGGCTATATCAATTTTTGGAAAAGTAGGCGGTGCCACGCCCCCAGGATATATAAAATTTAAATTCTTCATAGCTCTGAACATATTTGGTCTAAATTAATGATTTCTGGATATGTGTGTCCTTTAGTCAAGATTTATGTAATTTTGGAAAAGTGGGCGGTGCCACGCCCACATTTTTTGTGTTTTGTTTGTACTTCAATAATGTCCAAAGTTTATGGTCGATCTCTTTTAAACTGTCAAGATTGGTTCAGAAGATTGTTGTGTACGATTTAGGCTATATCAATTTTTGGAAAAGTAGGCGGTGCCACGCCCCCAGGCGATATAAAATTTAAATTCTTCATAGCTCTGAACATATTTGGTTTAAATTAATGATTTCTGGATATGTGTGTCCTTTGGTCAAGATTTATGTAATTTTGGAAAAGTGGGCGGTGCCACGCTCACATTTTTTGTGTTTTGTTTGTTCTTCAATAATGTCCAAAGTTTATGGTCGATCTCTTTTAAACTTTCAAGATTGGTTAAGAAAATTGTTGTGTACGATTCAGGCTATATGCATTTTTGGAAAAGTAGCCAGTGCCACGACCCCAGGCTATATAAAATTTAAATTCTTCATAACTCTGAACATATTAGGTCTAAATTAAAGATTTTTGGATATGTGTGTCCTTTAGTCAAGATGGATATAATTTGGGAAAAGTGGGCGGTCCCACGCCCACATTTTTTGTGTTTTGTTTGTACTTCAATAAGTTCAAAGTTTATGGTCGATCTTCTCTAAATTTCCAGATTGGTTCGGAAGATTGTTGTGCCACGCCCCCAGGCTATATAAAATTTAAATCATCATAACTTTGAATATTTTTGGTCTAAACTAATGACTTTTGGATATGTGTGTCCCTTAGTCAAGAATTATATAATTTGGGAAATGTGGGCCGTGCCACGCCCACATTTTTTGTATTCAGTGCTTTGTTTGTACTTCAATAATGTCCAAAGTTTATGGTTGATCTGTTTTAAACTTTTCCAATACGTTAAAATCTTCGTTGGGTACGACATGCATAGGCTACATTTGTAAATTCTTTGGAAAAGTGGGCAGTTCCAGGACCACAAGCTAAGTAATATTTCAATTCGTTATATCCCTGAATGTATTTGCTTTAGTGACATTTTAACGTTCTTAAATCTTAATCAAAGCACTTAATTTTTTTTGTTTGTTATTGCCGTTTATACATATCCAGAGTATTATAGGATTTCCATAAAATCATAATAGTGGCGTTAAGTGGTAGATATAGGATATAATTAAATAAGTACTAACTATACATCTGCTCAGCAGCGCATAATGGTTTTTGTCATACCCATTGAGTTCAAAAGATCCGTTTTTTGAGTTGGACATCCAAAACATTTATTTGTTTATACCAAAGACTTTAAAGCCAGAAGCATTGTATATCCTAAAGCACTGCAATAAATGGAATGTTAAAAGTTAAAGAAAAATATTTGAAAATGTATTTCTATGGAAGTCACTGGTCAGGCAGAACAACGTCTGCCGGGTCTGCTAGTACACTATAAATATATGTATAATAAGTACCAAACCTGCAAAATTTTAGGTTCCTAACTTTTTAACTGCAAAATGTATAGCCTAAAACCCATTTATCGGAACAATCGATTATATGGCAGCTATGTATATTTTATGTTGGTCCGATCTGGGTGATTTTCATTACACACATTATATATATAAAAAGTACAAAACCTCCCTTTTTAATTGCAAGAGTTACAGACTAAAACCCGTTTATGGGAACAATCGATTGTATGTGGGCTATATCTTAAAGGTCTCACCTCCAATTTTCTGATTGTGCTTATCAGCAACAGCTATTTATATCTTTCTTTTCATCTTCCGTACATATCGCACAACTCGGAAGCACATTTCTTTTTCATGAAATAAATGAAAGTAAATAAAGCACATAAATAAATTCATATCGTCCGTTTGTCTAGTTGATTTTGAGCGATTTTACTTGGGTCACTTGTATTCGGGATATTATTTTTATTACTATTTTGTTGTTGTTGCTGTTGCCATTGGTAAACAATTTTCTCCAAATTAATACTGACCAGACAAGCAAAAACCATATACGAGACTTAAATAGAAAGGTCTTACTTAGATAGTTTTTTATAGCTCACATCCCGACGGAGAGCAGACTGCGCGTGCTTTTAGTAATGGTTGGAATGAACGTAGTTATCATAAATGAGTACTGGCATAATAGAGATAAATTTGTTTTTTTTTTTTATGGGCTGTTAATTTATAGATCTAAATTGCTAATGTCTAGTCCATTGAATTTTTGGTTGTTGTAATTTTTTTGAACACTTTCAGCAAAGTTGTTATTCACCAAAAAAAACCCAACAACTTCGCTAACAAGGTCACACTATTCAAATGAGCAAAGTAGCTCTGCTCCAGAAGTCACACCTGTCGACAACCGTTTTCGGCTTTAGCAGGCGAGACACCTTCGTCGGTGTAAAAAAGCGGGACAAAGTGGGAGTTTCGTCATTATCAGTACCCTCCAAATTTTCTTTCTTTTTTACTAAATTTTTGTTTCCATTTAATTTTTACTTTTCCATCTAGTATGGTCTTCCTTTGTTCTCCGCTTTCCTCCTATTCTTTCAACTTCCCTTTCCCTCTGCTCTACGCTCATCCTTTTCGTTATTTTTCCTTTTCCAATCCCATTTCTATTTTTAACCATTTCTAGCCTTTCGCGTTTCTCTATTTTTTTCTAACCCTCTATCCTTTGCCTTCTCCTTTCGTTTCTCTTCACCTTTCCAAATTCTATTTATTTGTATCTTCCCGTTTAACATTAATTTTCTTCTTTCTTTCAAATCTATTTAAATCTCTCTCACAGCTATGGTTGTGGAGGAAGTACCACGCCCCTTTTTCGATAACTTAAGTTTTTTTCCGTGAGTATGGTATTGATATCGTATACCAATTTTTAAATACCCACCTTTTCTAGATATTCAGCTTTAAAAATTTGAGTGGGAGGTGCCACGCCCACTTTTCCAAAATCTCCAACTTGTTGCCCTTTAGTAAGGTATTGTTATCGAATATCTCTACGAATATCTCTACCAAGAAGTCTTTGGAGTTATTTCGCAAGTTAAATTAAGTTTGTGCCACGCCCCCTTGAGGAAAAACCACGATTTATTTATATATATAGACATTCATGTGATCAGATATCTTTTACATAAAAGTGGGCGCCGTCATAAACCTCGCTCTCTGCGCCTTCCATTCTCCTTTTTTTCTCCTTCCAAGGGAGAGCGTGACCATTTCATTTCTCTAATTTAAATTTTCTGTACCCATTTCCATTTTTCCCCATATCGTTTTTCTGATTTCTTCCTTTTCCTTTCGACTCTCCCTTAACCTTTTCTATTCTCTCCTTTTTCTCCCTCAATATCATATCAGCATATGTCTTTCTTTCACCTTTCACTTAACCTCTGTTTATCCCTTTCCCTGCCAATTCCCTCTTCGTAAGTGCTTCCCTTCGTTTTAACATTCTCTGACAATCTCCCTTTCCTGTTCCTTTCCCTTCCATTCCCCTTTCACTCAACCATATTTTTTTCTTTCAAATTTGCTACTCTTTCTCTTCCTTTTAAGATTTTCCAGCTCCTCCTTCTTTCACTTATTTCACTTTGCCCATTCTCTTTTCCCCTTTCATTCCATTGCTCCGTATTTGGTATTTTTTTTTTTTTTTGCTTAATCACCCTCATATCAACTCAAACATTCAGTCACTGATCCTATTTTATGATTTTCATTCTCAAATTGATTACTAAAACAGAGAATACATGAAACACTTTAATTACCTAGAAATTTTAAATCCCATTCACTTACGCTGCATAATCTTCAAAAATGTGAGTAAGTCACATTGCAGTATGAATTAGCAGATTAAATGAAATAACTTCATTTTGTAACTTCCATTGATGTTGATACCTAGCACATATACATACATACACACATATATATGTACATATATACATATAAATACTCACACATAGTAATGTAATCATGAATGTTGTAACATCCCAATAAGCTTTGTCATTCATTTCATATCTCTTAGTAAATTCACTTCTTTAAGTAAAATGAAGACACACCGAAGTTGCGGTGCAGGAGTAATGAATCAAAGGAGAAACCAAAGGAATGCAGGTGAAATGTAAATAACCATTCAAGAGTTTATTTTAAATGTAAATATAAGTACCAAAATACAAACAAAAGTTTGCACATACAAATAGTATTAATTGTCTTAAATATATATACATACATATATCATACAAGAAATGTGAGCGACTGAATGATAAAAGGATTGATGGTATCACAGCTACAGTGTGCATCTGTCGGCTCATATGTTTGTATATTAGTTGGTATGGAGCCAAGTGATTGAACTTAATTGACAGTAAACGCCTCAGTTATGCGGGCCTCATTCTGATGTAAACATCACTGCTGGTGTATGTAAGCACCCTGTAGGAAAAATGGCGCGCGTTTAAAACATTTTTAATCAACATTTGATAAATGCTTGGAATGAAACAACTTTAATATGTGTTGAGTTTTCTAATTTCCGTTGAAATATCTTTATAAAATTATTTTTAAATGACATCGAAAATTACGGAAATTTTTTACCGAAAGGGCGCCTGAGCCACGCCCACTTCCACAAAATTCACACAATTTATTTGCGGACGAGTTTTTCTTAAAATTCTCATCGGTGTGCCAAAACATACTGATATAGCTTCAGATCTATCGTCTTTTGAATTTTACAAATAATTCTTCTACTTTTCTTCAATAAAAAATGGGCGTGGCAATCAACCGATTTTGAAAATTTTAGTAATGAAAAGTTATAAAATTTCATAAAATTTCATGTCGAAAAAAATTTTTTAAGCTAAGCTAAAGGATCGGGGCCACTCTCATTTTCAAAAATAATTTTTGGCGTATACCTCTTTGTCAATTTTCATGTCCATACCATTAAAACTTTTTGAGATATTTAGCTTGAAAAGTTTAATTTTAATAGGATGTGCCAAGACCCCTTTTCTGATAACTCCCACTTTATTAACGTGTTTATAATATTGATATCGTATATCTCCGTACAAAATTTCAGATCCCTACCTTAAACACTTTTAGAGCTATTCAGTCTTAAAAGTTATGTTTTATGTTAGACGAAGTACCACGCCCCTTCTCCGATGACTCCCACTTTTTTGCAGTGAGTATGGTATTGATATCGTATACCAATTTTCAAATCCCCATCTTGAAGCCTTGTGGAGATATTCAGATTTAAAAATTAAATTTTAGTGGGAGGTGCCACGCCCCTTTTTTTATAGCTCCCATTTCTTTCCCTTAAGTATGGTATTGCTATCGAATATCTCCATACGAATTTTCATATCCCTACCCTGAAGTCTTTGGAGTTATTTCACAAGTAAAATCAAGCCCGTATGGGTAGCGCCACGCCCCCTCGACGAAAAACCACGATTCATTTATATATATCGACATTTATATATTCAAATATCTTTCACATAAAAGTAGGCGTGCAGATTTTCATTTTGATATCCTGAAGATTTTTGCATTGATTTTCCTAAAGGGCATAAACCATTTTAAACACATTTTTCTAGGTACCACAAAATTCCAATATCCATACACAACAACACGCTGTTTGTCTGTATTTAAAAATCTCTTTCCACCCTATAAAGCTAAGCTCATACATTGCCCAGATTTCATCATTCAGATACTGCCTTTGGGTCTCTTAATTTTAATGCCAAAACAACATTTAAAATGTCCATCAAAAGTCATTAAAATCTCTGAGCTACTCAAATAATCCAACAAAATGTGCAACTTTGTGAAAACGAGAGTAAAAGCGTAAATGAAAAGCTGGGAAAAGTTTCATTTCAGGCTACAGAGTATTGTAGCAGTTGTAGTCTTTGCTGATGTTATACTTCATTTAATCAATGCTTGTGTACGTTGAGGTATAGGGTGTTATAATATGTGTATGTAATTTGTAAAATTTTAGAAATACATAGCTGCGTATTTATACTAGTTAAATGGGAATTTAATTTAAACTTGGATCGTGACTTGGCACGCATTCGTAGCCCTCTTGAACACCTTACATTAGAACCTTCCCATAAAGGGTTAATACCGCTTGACCTAACCCAGCCATAACTCCTTGATCTCAAGAAAATACCCACCTCATTGTGAACATTTTTATAGAAGTTCCTTCCTCTATCTTTTGTGCGCACTTGAGTGCCATCTCAAACGGATTTGACCCAAAGCACCACCCTTTATACCGAACAATGTACTTGTATTGAGGTCTAGTCGTCGTGTTTTAAGGACAAACTTTTGTCAATACACATTTGACACTATCTCATTTAAGATACTAATTTTGAAGTTTTAAAACGGCCATCATCAAATTACTTAAAGCCTAATGAGCATCAACACGATATAACTTAAATCAAATTTTGTTGCTTTCACAGTTCAAACGAATAAATGGAAAATATAAACAGCTGTTTACTTGGCATGCGTAACTAAGATAAAAATATGTGCTAAAGGCGGCAAAGACAAGCTATTCATATTTAAATAGACTTCGAACTTTTTGGATCTCTTTTAATGTATTTAAATATCGACAAAAATACCTTTTGATGGCATTTCAGTATTTAGAAACTTTTTAGTCGGTTTAATTGCTCATAGCGTTATCTTTTAGCTGTGTAGGTTAAGTTTTTAGCTGTGCAGTTGCGTGGGTGAGTGTTTGTGAAGGTGTCAGTTTGACAGCTTTGAACATTTTTCCTTGAATTTTAGTGCACTTGGGTGCGTAAAAGAGACACAACGAACTTTGATAGCACGCATCAGGTGTTTTATTGCTGCTAAGAAGCGTTTGGAAGAAGAAAAAGTTTTTGTTGGAAATTTAAAGTTTTCGAAGTGTTAGAAGCAGTGTCTGAAGCAGTTTTTAAGGGTGTAGTGCGAGAGCTTGTGTAGTGGTTACCTATTTTTATTTTGTTTCATTTATTTTATTTTATTTTATTTTATTTTATTTTATTTTATTTTATTTCATTTCATTTTCTTATATTTTTTTTTTCTTCATTTTTTTTATTATATTTTATTTAATTGAATTTTTATTTTATTTTATTTTATTTTATTTTATTTTATTTTATTTTATTTGATATTATTTTATTTTATTTTATTTTATTTTATTTTATTTTATTTTATTTTATTTTATTTTACTTTATTTAATTTAATTTAATTTTATTTTATTTTATTTTATTTTATTTTATTTTATTTTATTTTATTTTATTTTATTTTATTATATTTTATTTAATTTTATTTTATTTTATTTTATTTGATATTATTTTATTTTATTTTATTTTATTTTATTTGATATTATTTTATTTTATTTTATTTTATTTTATTTTATTTTATTTTATTTTATTTTATTTTATTTTATTTTATTTTATTTTATTTTATTTTATTTTATTTCATTTCATTTCATTTTATTTTATTTTATTTTCTTTTCTTTTATTTTATTTTATTTTATTTTATTTTATTTTATTTTATTTTATTTTATTTTATTTTTTTTATTTTCTTTTATTTTGCTTTATTTTATTTCATTTTATTTTCTTTTATTTTATTTTATTTTATGTTATTATACCTTTCATGAACATGAAATGGTATTATAACTTTGGTCCGATGTTTGTAAGTATGAGAAGAAGAAGAGATAGACCCACCATTAAGTATGCCGAAATGGTCAGGGTGACGAGCTGAGTTGATTTAGCCATGTCCGTCTGTCCGTCTGTCTGTCCGTCTGTCCGTCCGTCTGTCCGTCTGTCCGTCCGTCTGTCTGTTTGAACGCAAACTAGTCCCTCAATTTTAGAGATATCTCGATGAAATTTGGTATGGAGCCGCCATTTTGTATTATATTAATCATTTGTCGGAACCAGTAAGATCGGACCAATACAACGCATAGCTCCCATACAATCGATTGTTCCGATAAATGGGTTTTGGCCTATAACTCATGCAATCAAAAAGCTAGGAGAGCGAAATTTCGCAGGTTTAGTACATATTATATTTGTAACCTGTGTAGTGAAAATCACCCAGATCGGACAAACAAAGCATATAAGTATGTATCTCCCATATAATCGATAGTTTCGATAAATGGGTTTTGGGCTATAAATTTTGCAGTTAAGAAGCTATGAACGTAAAAAATTTGCAAAGTTGGTACTTATTATAAATGTGATGTGTGTAATGAAAATCATACAGATCGGAGTAACATAACATATAGCTTCCATATAACCGATTGCTCCGATAAATGTGGTTTGGCCATGTAGGACACTTAAAAAAGATATGCGTATTCATGAAAGGTATAAAGCCTTCGGCACAGCCGAAGACAGCCCTTTTCTTACTTGTTTTATTTTATTTTATTTTATTTTATTTTATTTCATTTTATTTTATTTTATTTTATTTTATTTTATTTTATTTTATTTTATTTTATTTTATTTTATTTCATGTTATTTTTTTTATTTTATTTTATTTTATTTTATTTAATTTTATTTTATTTTATTTTATTTTTCTTTATTTTATTTTATTTTATTTTATTTTATTTTATTCTGTTTTATTTTATTTTATTATACATATATTTATTGCGAATCATAGTCAAATCGCACAACAAGGTATAAAATTATCCTTTCTACCGGAACATAGACTTCCTTTTTTTGTTGAAATATTTTGTGATCTGTTTTGTTAGCAATTTCTGGCAAGCAGTTCGAGCTTACAACAAAGCAAATGTTTATTAAGAAAACAAGGTTGGAGTTAAAGCTCCCAAATCTTCTTGTCTTATATTGAAAGACGTTGGAAGTTGCATTAAAAATTGAATTCAAGAGCATTGATACATTAAAATCGCGTCATTGAGTACTCGCACACATATCCTTTTAAGCACTTATCAGCTCTTATGTCACACATATGAAAATACGCTCAACTTCAACTTGTGATCTCTTTAACCCCTTCAGCGCCCCTTTATTGCGTATGAATTGCAAATTCTGTATACTTTTGTGTGCGTGTGTTAGCATTTACAATTCAATTTAGCGTAAAATTCATATTAAAGTTTATTTTCCAAACCATAAAAGATATTATTATCAAGTTTCAAGTTCTAAGTTCAAAATCGAAAAACCGTTTTCGTTTTCGCTTTTTGCAAGTTTCATTTAAACTTGAAATTGATGCAAAAAGGCTTTACAAACAACAATAAAACTAATAAACCAGTGAAACTGCGTTCATCGCACACTTTCTTGGCTGGTTGAATCGTGTTTTTTGTCGATTTCATAAAATGTCCAAAAATTGGATCCATTTGGGTGGCGCGCTCAAACTTGCGTAAGTAAAGACATTTTCTCAACTGCAATCTAAACTCATCACTTCAATTGATAGAATTTTTTTTTTGGTTTTGAGAAGCTTGAGGTTTACAGATTTTTCTAAATTGAGAGGTAGAAATTGTTGAATGTTTCTTGTACTAAGTCCATCATCGGCTCATCTTTCTAAGCTTGGGCAAGATTGCTGCCCTCAATATCTTTGCTCTTAAACAGGGATTGGGATATCAGATTCTACATGGCAAATGGCAAAATTCCTATAACGAAGTATCTAAAGGTGGCACTGGATAGTTTTCCGCATCGACATTGGTACCTCAAACAGCCCGTAGCTCGTCGTGGAAACATCAACCACGACCTCATTACACCCCTCAACTACAAACTCCTCACCACATTTACGTCCTCTATCTGATATCCAATATTTCAGGCCGACATCATTTTGCTAATAACAAAGTTTCGATGGCAAAAGCAAACCGCGTTAGCACTCTTCATTCGCACCACATTCCATTCAAAGCAAAACTTTTTGGTGAATTTGCTTTTTATCTGCGGCGAGCAAACAAAACAGATTCTTTCACAACTTGGCATCCATGCAAATACTTCAGCTACTCGTTTTGCGTAGCTCATCACCTCTGAACTCTATGAATTTGTATAACGCCCATGAACAATCAAAATCATTCATTTCACCTAACGACCAACGTTTTAGGCAGTCAACTATTTCAAATAGTTTGCCATGTGGCAGCCTATCCATATCTCTACTTCAACGAGCTCGTATTGAGTTTCGCATTTTGTGTGGTTTGTGCGTTTGTTTAGCACTCGAAAGATATTGGCTTTCGCGGCTATAAAATTAATTGCTTTTTGCTTTTGTGAATAGTAGCAATACTTTTTTTGAGTAACAAAAACAATAACAACAAAACCTCTCAGTACAACTACAAAAACGCTTTACGCTTTTATTAGCTTACGAGCTAAAACTATAAATTTTTGCATCAGTGGAATGAAATGGAGGTAGAAGATAGGGGGAATGAAGGATAGTTGGAATTCGTATCACGTTGTTAGACTGATATTACGAAGATAGATAGGACTGATTGCAGGGACTCACCCATTTCAAGAGAAGAAGTGGTATTCCGTGGCTTTGAAGGAGGCTTATTAAAGTTTAGCAGATCCTTCATATCAACCTTTGCCATGTATTACGCTTTTTCTGTTAAAATTAGAATTCCAAGCGAAAAAAATTGCTATTGTTATTATTTATTAATTATGAGATAAAATATCTTTTTTTTATTTTTTATAGTAAATAAAGGAATTAAAAAAAAAGTTGTAAAAAATTTTTTCAACTATTATTGGGATTTTTTATTTTAAATATTAAAAAATAAATAAACAAAACAAATAGAGAAACATTTTTTTTAATTCTTTTTATGATTATTTAAAAAAAAGAGGCAAAAAAAATAAACCGAAAGTAGTGAAACATTTTTTGCAGTACCGATTAACCGGATACAGAGAACTGGGTACTAGAAATACCAAATGAATCATTTTCACCGTGACTCACTGTAGGTATGTATTTTTTTAGAAAAAAAGCTATGAGGCAAAAATTGAAAGAATAAAAAAGAATTTATTGATTACTTTTGATTATTTCCGATTTTTTTTGTGATTTTTTATTTTAAATATTAAAAAATAAATAAACGAAACAAATAGTGAAAATAAATTTTTAAATTTTTTTTGGGATTTTTTTTTAAAGATGTAGGTAAAAACTAAACAGAGACACTTTTTTAGGATAGCCCATTAACAGTATCATCATTGGAATCATTTTCACTGTGACTCACTGTATATATTTTTTAGAAAAAAAGCTGTGAAGTAAAAAATGAAAAAATTAAAAATAATTTGGATTTATTTGAAACAAAAAAATGTATAATAAAGAAAAAATTTTTTTTTTCGAAATTAAATTAATTAATGTTAAAAACCAAATAAACAAAACAAGTGAACAGTGAAATATTTTCTAATTCAATTGTAAATAGGTAAAAAAAGAAAAATAAAAAATGTGGAAATTTTTGGGATTTTTTATTTTAAATATTAAAAAATAAATAAACAAAACCAATTGTGAAATGTTTTCCAATTCAATTGTAAATAGGTAAAAAAAAGAAACAAAAAAATTTGATATTTTTTTATATACATATGTATGTAGGTACATAAATAGATAAAAAAAAAATAAAAAATGTTTAAAAACAAAAACAAAAAATTTGAAATTTTTTTATGTAGGTACATAAACAGATAAAAAAATAAAAAATGTTTAAATTTTTGGGATTTTTTATTTTAAATACTAAAAAATAAATAAACAGAACAAATATTGAAACATAAAAAAAATTTAATAAAGAAAATATGTTTTTTTTTTTAATTTTTTTATTAGGTAAGAGAAATTAATAAAATAAAATGTAAACAATTTTTTTTTTGAATTTTTTTTGGATTTTTTTTTTAGATAGGTAAAAAAAATGAATAGAAAGTGATGAAACATTTTTTTACAGAACCGATTAAGCGGTTACAGAGAGCTGGGTACTACATAGAATTAGGTAGGACTCTAAAATTCCTGAAATACATACATATGTACATATGTATATTTGAACCGGTTCTCTGAGCACTAACATCTTCCCTTCACTAGTTAGTACGTATAATGATAATGCTGAAGCGTTAATTGTCTGTGTGTCGCTTCATGTGAAACCAAAACAGTTGTTGCAAGATTTTCACATCAACTCCGATGAGATGACATTATGCGTTGATGATGATTATGCACCCACCGCATCTGACACAAACATACAAATGCGCATTTGAAGAGACACACACAAGAGAACCATTTGTTTCGTGCTACCCTCTCAAAAACACATTAAAATCAGAAAATGAAGTTCACAACAAAATAAAGTGGCAAATGAAAACATTTGTGACAGCCGAGCGCAAATCTTGAACAGCAACCATTAAAAATCATATTAGAATTGTTGCAACAAAATGCCATTGTAAGAAGATGAAACAAGCAACATACATGCAACAAAAACAAAACACCATGAAGCATCCAAAATGAGTACTTAGCGACAGCTAAAAGTGGCAGTGGCAGTTGAGAGTTGAGAGTTGCAGCATCAGTGAAGATGTTATGTGGCATGCAACATGCGTGGTGTTGTTGTTTTTGGTGGTTGATGGCCTCTGGCTTTATGCGCGCCTAAGTGTAACAAAAATCTAAGTTGTACTTGTTGTTGTTGCTGTTGACATTAGCAAAGCGCAACGGTATACGAGAGCATAATCATTAACAGTGTCACATTGTGACATAATGAGACATGCAGCAAGGCCATTCCGCTCCGTCACATAACATATTATATTCGTATTAAAACTCCCTCGCTTCTTATGCAGACTGCTTCGGTGTGTGAGTGGTACTTTACGTGCAGCAACAACAAATGCATGAGTGCTTGTAAAATGCATTTCGTCTCATTAAATGTTTTGGTAAGCGGCGTACAGTGGGTTAAAATAGGATACTTTAACAGACAATTTTTGGTTTTTCTTCTTTAGAAATTGTGAACAAGCAAGAACGAGCAAATTGCCAGTTATATGAGAGTGATAACAACAACAAAATTTTCTAAATGGCGAATTTTCGTTTTTTTTTTTTTAAAATATGAGTTTTTGAATTTTTCTAAAAAATTTTTTTTAAACTGTTTTTTTCCCCAAACATGCTGCAAACCCAATCAAATTAACAACAACAAAAAAAATTAAAAACTGGCACAGAGAATGAAACCAGAGAAAAATATTTCTAATTCGTAATGTTGTTTTGAGCAAATTCAAAATTATAGGTATACAAATTTTTAAAACTAAAATTTAAAATTTTCTTTTAGAAAATTTCAGTTTTTCTGAAAGAGGTCATTTCGTTGTATTGTTTTTTTCCCAAAAATATGAATATTTTAATTTTTTTTAAACTTTTTTTAAATTTTTTTTATTTTATTTCTTTTTATTCAAATTTGTAATGTAGTTTTAAACTAAGGATGATAAAAAAGGGATTCCGGCACTTTCAAAGCGATAAGATTATGAGTTACAAAAAAAACAATGTTAAACAGAAATTTTAAACAAAAATCCTCAAAATTCTAATTTTTTTTTTTTCAAAAATATGAATTTTTTGAAAATTTTTTTTGAAAAGATAAAAAGTTATTTAAAAAAAATGTTAAACAAAATATTCAAACAAAAATATTTAAAATTCTAATTTGAAGAACTTTTAATTTTTCCAAACCGAAAAACATGTTTTCTGACCCAGATTTTTACCTCCAGTATATCTGATGGTATCCTCAAATTTTCAGAAGGATATTCATAATTTTCTTTTTTAAATTCAAATTTTTTAGAAATTTTTAGTTGTGGAAAAGTTTTGAATTGAATGAACATTTTCTAAAATTAATATTTTTTTTAATTATTTTCTTTTCTAAATACTTTTTTTATGTCTCTTAGTATTCGCAAATAAAATAATGATGGAATAAAACTCCTCACCAAATTTTATTCGAAACTACCACTGTGCATTACTTTCCGCTTAAGTAGTTTACATTTTATAGGAACTACACACACACCCACACAATAAGCTATTGCTAGAATATTACCACATTAAAAACAAAAAGGAAACATTTGCTCCATTAATGGAACATAATTTGACTGTGAAATGAATAGTGAATGTCACATAATAAAAACAGCAGCAACAACAAATACATTGGCGTGTCTGAGCTAGTATAAGGACTTATATAACATGTGGTTGGCTGGAATGGTAAGCAGCATCGTCATGATTAAGTAGCGGTGAAGATTGTTGTAGCGAATTTGGTTAAGCAGCCTTGGTTCAAGCTGTGACTGCGCTAGATATTTGGTTGGTCTGAAAAAGAAACAGAAATTCAAATTAGAATATGTACGAGTATGTATGTAAATCTGTACGGATATAGAACATGTAGAACCTATATATATAATAGTGGTGTAAATTAGCCTAGTTGAGTTGCTGAGTTATTGACTTCATCACATCACCCACCGAAATTGAGCATGCTTATCAAGCAAACGAGTGTTGATATTCGACACAAGACAAGCAGTGTAACAACAACAACAATAACCACTGCAAATTGTATAATAAGCATACTTATGTGCACTCTTATTCATTTTCAATGTCTTTGAAGTGTTAGCGGAACTATTTGCTAGAGTTCGTGTTAATAATCGATTATTCGTTAAATCGAGTAGTAGAATACCGGAACAACTACTGAGCTGTATAAAAATCGAAACATTCGATTTTAACTAATCGATTAACTGTTACTATGCAAATGCGGACAGTTTGATAAATATCTACAATTTTTATATTAATTAAAAAAAATAATCATTCAACATTTTTTACAGTTGCAAGACATTAACTCTGCAAATTTATGAAGATTCGATGAGAGAAAACCATTCATTATCATCTTCAATTCTATTAACCACGGATAGAGATACAAAAAAAAATTAGAACTGTGTATACTTGAATCTAGTGGAGTGCAAACAATTAGTTGATTATTGGAAATCGATTATTAAAAAAATCAATTATTAAAAAAAATCGATTATTGGAAATCTATTAAAAAAAATCTATTATTGGAAATCGGTTAGTAAAAAAAATCGATTATTGGAAATCGATTATTAAAAAAAATCAAGTATTAAAAAAAATCAATTATTGGAAATAGGCTATTGTTAAAAAAAATCGATTATTGGAAATCAGCTAGTTGTTGTTGTTGTTGTTTTAACAACAAAATCGCTCCCCGAAGGTTTTGGGGAGTGTTGTCGAAATAATAGTCCTTGGCGAATATGAATCCGGTTCGCTCCGGTACTCCCTTGCGGTACTGCCCGACTGTCGTGGGAGCGATTTGGTATGACCAGTGCAACCTTCTAGGTCATGCCATCCCTCCTTCCGAAAGGAAAGAGAAGATGGGTAATGAGAGGTGGGAGGTATCATATCCGTAGACCAACCATCGAGTTGCACATCATTACCTTTGTGCATATTGGTCGCCTCTTACGACCGGTATGCCTACCGCGGGCATATTCTAAGCCCCAACCCGCAGGGGCCGGAAATCAGCTAGTAAAAATAATCGATTATTGGAACTCTATTAAAAAAACTCCATAATTGGAAATCGGTTATTAAAAAAAATGTGTTATTGGAAATCGATTATTAAAAAAAATTAATTATTGGAACTATTATTAAAAAAACACCTATTATTGGTAATCGATTATTGAAAAAAAATCGATTATTAAAATCGATTATTTAAAAAAATCGATTAACCGACTAATGCACATATATGATTTTCGGCCTGGTAGCGAAAAATCTAACAGGCGGCTGTAATTTTTTCAATTTATTTGCATTCAAAGCCAATGATTGGGAAGACGACTTCGATGTGGAGATGACAGGCTTAGACGCTACCTCAGTGGTGATGACATATTTTTCGAATGGCATCTCCTTGATAAACGGGCTTTGGCTTTTTTTAAATTAATTTGATATATTTTTTTTGTTGTTCTCTGTTGTATTGTTAAGTGCTGGAACACTATTTAACCTTAGCTTAGTAACTTCGCTATGGTTTTTCAATATATTTCAGCTGCTTTTCCACCTCTCCAACGCCAACCTCTAGTCCACTTCTCTATCTATATAACTTTCCATCCCTGGACCTATCATTCATCATATCACTTCCCTTATTTTATATATCAGCTTGTATTGTATATACATTAAAGAGTTGCATGCGTTAACTCTGCTACGAATAAACCAAATAACTTTCTAGTTCAACGCATAACTCGAGTTCTGCGCTGACGCCGATTGCGTTTGTTCGAATACACATACAGGCAATTTATTGTTGGTTGTAGTTTTTCGCTAGCGGTGAACTCGACTCGTTCGTAACATAAACACAAATAAACCACCCCTTCAACTTCAAGTACATTCGATTACAAGAAGTATTTGCACACATTTTTATGTGCACTCATTGTTCGGATATTTCTTTAAACTGGATTTAGTTAACTAGTATGTATCTTAGGCAATTATGGTTGTTTTCGGCTAATGCTAGCCTGTATTGTTGATTTGATGTTGATTGATGTCATCTAATTTTTGAAAAAATAAACAATTTTTTTTATTTGGCCTAGTCTAATTCTCATACTAGAGTAGGAGCTAAAAGTACCCGTTTGGGCGAAAAGTGGATTAGTCCTTTTGTACCCGTTCGGGTATAAATATGTATGTATAAATATATACATATGTATGTATGTCAAACGAATGTGAGCTGAAATTAACCGCATATTCCCTTGCAACTGATCCCTCACGCATCCTAAACTAATCACATTTCTTGCCAGGTTAGGACGCGCACATACATATGTACACATCTGCGTTGCTTTGTTTTCGAACTTGCATATGTACATACATACAATTTATGTACAGATTTTCTTGCCTAACTAAAAACTATGAGTTAACTGAGTTCACTAGTGCAACTTCATTTACTCGCACCACAATTTCTTGAACAGTGTTTACTCACAGCAAACGAGTTTGTTGCGTACTTGTGCGAATATTTTTAGGTAAGCGCACCAGTTAGAACAACAACTAACAATATTTGCTTCATATTTTATCCGAACATGCGAGTACATATTTTTGTTGTTTGTGTGAGTTGAAGTTCAAATTTTGTATGAGTTATGAAAAGTTAACTTTTTTAGGACTTTTGCAGCTCTTTAATATACATATATATTCCTGCTTCGAACAGCCCTACAGAACATATCTCAAAACAACTTTAAACATTCGCAAATTCATCTCTAAGCGGTTATATCTATACACTCAAGTATGCTTATCATATCTCTATCTCTTATTGATAATTCGCTAGCTGATTCTAATCAGTAGATAATATCTTAGTCAATTTCAATTTGTGAGCACCTAAACAACAGCGCTGTATAATTGCTCTGCTAAAATGCGCTCTATTCTCACATCAAAGAGTTTTAATTTGATTTGCGTCAATGCGAGTGCAGAGTCATTTAGATATATCTAAATATATTTGTTTATCTATTTAACTATTTGCATACAGATGTACGAGTATATGAGATTAGTACTTAACTATGTACGAGTACTATATGGATATTGGAAAACTTTGTGATAAGCAAAATCTAATTATCTTGTCATAATTTAAAGTTTAGTTTTTAATTAAAGTTGAGAGTAGTTAAAGTTTTTGGTATTCAATTTCAAAATTAGTTTACGAGTGCTTACATTTGCGCTAATAAAGACGCCAGCTAGTAGCGTGGTAAATATGATATTAAAGATGAATAAGTAATCGGTTTATTTGACAGAATATTATCGATTGTCGTACAAAATGAATGGCGAGTTGAAGCTTTAGTTAATCATTGCTTTTATTCATTGCTTTTTTGCATATTAGCATATGTGTATGTATGTGTAGTAAAGATATTAAAAAACATATATATTGTAGCGTCTCTGCTAGAGTTATAGCAGTCAAAACAGAGGTTTTCAGCATTTTAGTCTGTATGTCTGTATGTTTGTACGCGCATCATTTGAAAATTGATGCATAGAACTAAATATAGTTTGCATATTTGGCTTGATAGATACCTTTACTAAAGTATAAAACCATTTTACGGCAAGGAAATATTACTTACGTGCTTTATACAGTGGTGGCAATAAAGTTGGTTTAACATTTTTTTATAAATATAGATACATATATTTTAGCAGCAGGATATCTTTACACAACAGATACATGTGACCTCAGAGAGCATAGTTGTAGTATTAAATGGAAAAATAGTGGCCAAAGTAACCAATCTTTGAATTTCTTACTTTTTGTCTGTATGTTTGTATGCGCATCAGTTAAAAGATAAAGCATGAAATTAAACGGCTTCAGCGTCGATATATTGCTGGAGATATAGTTTAAAATATAGGGTACATTTTGCTGTACTGCTTTTATTTGGCTGCGTGTGAAAGCCTCCAATCGTGGTGACGCCTCGAATCGCAAACTCCGGATACAAACGATCCAAATAAAATAAAATAAATATCCAAAACGAAAGTTATATGATTTAGCATTTTAATCCAAAACAATAACAACAATCCTACGATTTGTTGATCACCGCTGAGTGGTGGGCGGTTTTGTAAAAGCTTTCTAAATATTTATTATTTCGTTGTCGATATGTAATTTCTAATCAAGCATACTTTCCATTTGCTGCACTTTGTTATACCCATCAAACTTCATAAACACATACTACATACATACATACATACATACTTACTCACACATATTCAACTGTAGTATAGAATAATTATAGCTTTTCACTCTCAAAGCTTCGATAATCCTTGAAATTGAATTACAATCAATATTTGTGTTGTCTAAATGAAATTTATTAACGACAATGCAGTTAAATGGAATTGTCGCATTATTTGAACGCGTTAGTATGCAAATTGATGGTCATTTGTACACACATCACACATACATACACACTTACAAATGTGACTAACATGGCTTTAGTGCTGTGACTGGAGAATAAACGAGACTAGAGCTTTTTTTTGGACGAAATTCCGGTGCCAGGCTACATTTCAATGTCCAATTCCTGCCTTTAACAATTTTTCTGAAATTATCTCTAATATTTTTATTTAAGGTTTCAAATTCAAACCCGGCTTTCTTTCTTTTTGTAAAATTGTTTTTTTGTGTGTATAAATTTAACGTTGTATTAAGAAAAGATAATCTCAAAATACTACTTTGAAAAACTATTTGCATTCCCCTATTGATCACCAAACCTAAGCCGCTACCGAAGCTTCGACACGTCTCTAACTGTGACCTAAATACATTAATGCGCTGAGAATTTCAAAGGTATCGATCCATATTTTTTTTGTCACTATCCTGTGTTGTCATTTGAACGAGTTACCGCTGCGACAAATTGATAATTATGTAAATACATGTGTACAATTGTAATTGCGAACATTTGACATGATAATTTATTTTTGGAATTTGTTGCATACACGTTTTTTCTTTTGCATAGCAATTTGAATATTCATAGCGCAATCGAATTAGAAAGCATAAAAGAACAATAAACAAAATTTTGTTTTGAAAATTAAAATGCTAATTAGAAAATTCATAAGCTGATTTAAGGTATGGTATTAATTACTTTTTAAAAACTTGTGATTAAAAATTTCAAAATTGTAAAATGAAAAAATTGCAAAACATTTAAAGAGCAAAGTTTTAATTTTCAAATGAAAAAAATTATTGGTAATTTAAAGTTTAATAGATTTGATGGACATTGTTTATTTTTTAATTCTAAATTTCAATCAAAGAAATTACATAAAATTTAAAATAAAATTTTTTTTTATCAAAAATTGAGAATTTTAAAATCCAAAATTTTTTGGTAATTTAAAATAAAATACATTTTATTGTTAGCTTTTTAGTAACTTTCTAAAAAAATTTATTATAAAAAATTCAAAATTTGGAAACCAAAAAAATTACAGAAAATTTAAAGAGAAATATGTACATACATATGTAGATTTAATGCAAAAGTTTTTATTTCAAAAATTTAAAATTTTCAAATCAAAAAAATTATTGTTAATTGAAAATAAAATAGATTTTATTGTTTTTTTTGCTTAATTGCTTTTAAAAAAAATTTATTTAGAAAAATTCAAAATTTTAAAATCAAAAAGGCTACAGAAAATTTAAAATGAAACAGATTTGAACAAAAAAATTTTCCTTCCAAAAATTTAAAATATTTAAATCAAAAAATTTGCAGAAAATTGTGAATGAAATAGACTTGATGCGATTTTTTTTTTCAAAATGTTAAAGTTTGTATATGAAAAAAGTTATTGGCAATTTAAAATAAAAAAGATTTGAGGAAATTTTTTTTTGAAAATTCAAAATTTTAAAGTCAAAAATTTTTAATTCTAAAATCAAATAAATTGCAGACAATTTAAAATGATATAGATTTAATGCAATACATATTTTTTTTCAAAAATAAAAAATTTTATGATGAAAAAAATTATTGCTAATGTAGGATGACATCGATTTGATTGTTGTTTTTGTTGCCCTCTATATTATCCACTCTCAAACTTCTAACACCCTATAGCACACAACATATTGAATTGAGAGAAGTATACTTCTGATTCTCCTACTTAGTGCGAAGTATGTAGGTAGTACTTAATGGTCCAGTTACATACATATACTTGGATAGCATCGCATTATATGGCCTGTGCGTGCGATATTCTCTCGCTTATGTTGACATTATTAGTGCAAAGAGTAAGAAAAGTTGCAACACTCGCACCAACTGCTTGTTTGTGTTGCTGTAAAGAATGTGTACGCTTTGTGAAGTATAATCAGTTCTTTATGTCAAATGCGATGCCTCGTTTTGAAAGTATAACTGGACCATCAATTTTGAGTGTTGATGTGATGATGAGTTTTAGCTATCTGAGCTTGAAGTATGTCTTAATGATAGCGTTATCATTGAAAAAATGTTCCAACAATGGGGGTGGCATACTCGTTGGTAAATTCTTAGAAATCGTTCGGAAGCGCTTTTATCTAAGTTTTTTTCTCACCATAACCAGACGAGTTATAGTTAATGAGAATACTTGGGCTCTTATCTGCAAGCTCGAAACAGACTAAAATTCTGCGAATCATATTAAGCTGCCTATCAGACATCTGCTATCCTCCTCACTTCCACACTTCAAACGCTACCCTCATGTGAAGTGAACATCCGATATTGACTTGCAATTTCTTTAATTACAATGACCCGCATAAAAAGTTCAGCTGAATCGTTAATCTTCACGTAAAAAACTTGCTCACGGCTCGCTCAAACTTTGGCAACAACATATGCCCACATTTTTACACGCAATTAAATGACGCAAGGAAAAAGCGCGTAGGTACAAAAAAAAAAAGAGAAAACAAAAAAATTCAACAAAATGTTCGTAAGTAGGAAGCGCAAATAAATTCCCCAGATTAGCGTATATTTGGAAACAACAACACAAACAAAAACAACAGCATAAATCCTTAGCAACAAAAAAAATGTAGTAAACATCAAAAGCTGTTGTAATTTTTCAATAAAAAAAAAAAAAAAAAAAGAACGACAACAAAAAAAAAAACGATAAAAATTATGCCACCAAAAAAAAAAAAGCGCATTCGAGCGACAATCTGACGAGCAGTGAGTGTAAAGTGTGTAAAGCCTTAAAGTAAATGTTGAGTGTCATGTCATTGTAAATAAGACCCTCATCTGCTAGCCGCAGCAGCAGCGTCGAGAGCAAATGCGTTCGTGATAAAGGTTTTGCTCCCAGTTTTCATGTTGAACATATTGGATTTGTGGCAATTTAAGTAGTATGTGTGAGAGAAGGGTAGGGAAGCAGTGACGAGGCAAGCGAAGTTTAGTTAGCAGTAGAGGCTGGAGAGCGTGTTATTGTTGGGCTTGTCGCCGCATTGCCACCATTCGCTTGCAGCAATGTGATGCTTTCACATTTCCCTTTCCTGCTTCCTGTGCTACGTTCAATGCCCCCGCCAGTGTTTGTGCGGCTTTTATACCCGGTTGCGCTAAAAAAAGTTTTAATTTATAACTTTATAGTCATAAAGTCGGAGTTTACACATTTTGAACAAAAAAAATAATAAAAAAAAAGTTAAAAAAAATTTAATTAGAATACATAGATACATAAATAAATAAATAATTACAAAAGGGTAAACAAAAATAAATTTTCCTCGACATTTTGAGAAAATAAAATATTACATGAAAATACATACCTATAGAATTTTTTTTTGGCTAGGTAGAAATTAAAAAAAAAAAAGATTTTAAAAACAATTAAATGAAAATATGGAAATTGACAAAAAAAAATTTTAAATTAAAACAAATTTAAAAAAAATCAGCATTATGAAGTGTTCACTTTTAAATCAGTTAAATGGGTGGGAATTTTTTTTTGGCTTAGCAGGAGTATTAGAAATAGAAAAATAATTTAAAAAAAAAAAAAACAAAAAAAAAAAAAAGAAACAAAAAAAAAATATGGGAATATAAAAAAAATTATAAAAAAATTAAATAGAAGCAGAAATAAAAAAAAAAAAATTAAATATATGGAAATAAACTAAAAAAAAGCATTTTAATAAAAAAATTATCAAAAAAAAATAAGTTTCCTCAACATTTTGATGTTTCTCCACTTGATTTTAAAAAGGTTAAATGGGTGGGAGTTCTTTTTTAGGCTTAGCAGGAGTACCTATTAAAATGGCAAAAAAAATTAGAAAAAAAAATTTCAAAAATATGTAAAAAAAATTAACAAAATTTACAAAAAATAAAAAGAAAAGGAAATTAAAAAAAATTAAAAAAAAATTTAATGAAAGTATAGAAATTGATAAAAAACATTTTGAATTCAAAATATAATTTAAAAAAGAAACAAAAAAATTAGAAACACTTAGAAACTGACAATTTAGATAAATTTAAAAAAAATTTAATTGAACTAGAAATCAAAAAAAAATTAAATAAATATATAGAAAAAAAAACAAAAAAAAAAAAAAAACAACATTTTAAATTAAAAAATTACTAAAAAAAAAGTTTCCTTAACATTTGGATGTGTCTCACTTGATTTTAAATAGGTTAAATGGGTGGGAATTCTTTTTTTGGCTTAGCAGGAGTATTAAAATTGGAAAAAAAATTAAAAAAAAAATTTTAAAACATGTAAAAAAAAAATAATAAAAAAGTTTACAAAACTGACAAAAATAATAAAAAAGAAAAATGAAATCAAATTAAAAAAAATTTAAATGAAAATATATGTAGAAATTGACAGAAAACATTTTGAATTAAGAAATAATCTAAAGTAAATTTAAAACTTTTATAAATTGAGAAAAAAAAGAGGAAATTGGAAAAAAAAAAATTTTTAGTTTCAAAAAAAAAGCTATAAAAAGATTTTTTCTTTTGTTTTATTATTTACTTTTTTGAAAGTCGTATGAGCCATAACAAAAAAAAAAAAGCAACAATAAATAGATAGCCTTCTTGGTGGTGTTGTTGTCATATGGGACTATTTCCTAATTTTAGCCTCACGCAATTATCTCAGCTGTGACAGCTGTCTGATCAGCAACTTTATTGCAGCCACCACTGGGTATAACATATTTACTTCAATTCAAACCGAGATTCTCATTATATATTTATAATGCCATTCATTCAAACGCTCATTTATGCGCTTATACATATGTACATATGTATATATACATATATGTACCTATATTCGCTTATGTATTTATACGGCTCGACGTATTCATATCGCATCAATTAAAGCATTACAATGTCATAATCAGAATGACAAATAGAATTACATTTGATGTGAAAGTGACAGCCGTTCAATGCTAACGCACCACCATTTCCCCCTTCCTATTTGGCTACCGAAACTCACGTGTGCGGGGGATGGATGCTGCTGCTGCACGCCAGCAGTCAGCGAGGCATTGAAGCGTACGCAAACATTGTCGTCGGGCGTTTTTATTCAATCGTCTGAAACAATTCCCAATTGTGCGGTGCATAACACTTTGTATATGTATGTACCTACAAGTGGCAAGTATTTAAATTGGTGCGATTCATTGCCAAGATGCAGACGATGTGAGTGGTACGGGAGCGGTATGAGCAACAGCACCACAAAACATCCCCCCAATAAATATACTACACCGGCTAAAGCCTCACATGCTTGTAAATGGATCAGGTTTTTAGTGATTCGACTGGGAGATAGGGCACGCCATCCAACAGTGTGGGGTGGGCTAAAAGTGTGTAAATGCTGTTGATTTCTTATGATGCAGTAGAACGTTGTCGGTTTAAGAGCCGCATGCAGTAGGTACACAGCCAAGTACGTGCCTTCAAGCTGATTTTATAAATGCATGCATCAGCCCGAGGTGTGTATGAGTCACAGGTGCGTCTCACAGCTAGCTATTATGGGATGATTAAAGTAATACAATTTTTATTAATGGTGGTAGTTGTGAGCTGGCGTGAATTGGGTGGATGGTGGTAAAATGTCATCTTTAATGGCGTCAATGCATCTCATTTTTGAATTCATGCTAGTTGAGGGGTTGAGGTGGAACACAACGCAGAAAGTACTGCAGTGAAGATACGACATTTATTCGCCGTATATTTGACTGCTATGATCTCTTTTCCGACAAGCTCAATAGTCATTTATATCAGCCAAGTACAGTCCTAGGAAACATGCCATTTCATTAGGGTTGTATCATATTTAGGATGCCTTAAACCAAAAAGCGCCACCGTTCCATTCCGACTTTCGCATTCGCAAATTAAGATTACGCTTACCTACTAGCTGCTTCATACGTGGTTGTTGTTGTTGTTCGAACCCTCAAAATAATTCCCAAATTACCGGGCAGTGTTTTGAATGTAGGCAATCCTTTGCCGGCCTTACTTTTGACCACTTGCCCTTTCGAGTCGCGAGTTCACCTGTCACAACTTATGACAGGCTCTCCAACGCTCAAGCTTAAGATGCTTCATGCCGCTAGCTCAGAGAAGAAGAGAGCTTGTTACTACCACTCAACTTTGGTAATAGATTTAACCTATGCAGACTAAACCTCCGCAAACCTCAGTCTATGTTAGACAACTCAAAGGAGATTATCATTCTAACAGTCACTATACTATGACTCAACCGGAACATTTGCTGAGAATTTGATTGTTGGACTGGGCGATTTGGAAGAGATAAGCACGGCTACAACAACAACAAAACTGAGAAGATTTTTATGGTAGAAATAAGCTGGAATACTTTGTCGACCACTAACAAGGAACCACTCCATTTCGGAAAAGCTTTTCAGAACCTGCGAGCTTAATTCTCTCAGAACAGCATACTACCCACTTAAACTCGGATATTACCTCGAATACCACCACAAAAATATAATTAACTCAACCAACCATCTAACAATACGAGTACGTACGAGTTTAAAAAGCTTCCGAAAAGAAACCCAACAACTGTTTTAAGTTCATAAACGTTTTAACTTGGTAAATTGAAATAATCTGCCATAACAGACCATGTAAAGTCAATACAAAATGCGACATTGTTCCAGCATTGAAAGTTCAAATGTATCCAACCGTAACGTGAAACCAATAAACCGCTTCAATGGCGCTTTGCAAAGCTTTCCACTACACACACACGGAACATTGCAGCGCAAATAAAGCGAACCGAACCAAAAAAGCGAAAAATTGAAATGAAAATAATAAGTGAGCACGACTAAGTGAGATTGCATAATGATATCCTTTGTGTTAACTCACAAACGTATCTACATACATATCTAGATGTGGACATTGGCAGTTCATCCCTTGCTGTTGTTTTGCTGTGATGCACAATGGGGCTGAGGACGGAATGAAGATGGTTAAATTCTAAACAAAAAAATTGATTTAAAAAAATTGCGTTTACCAGAAGGAAAGTTCTTATACGAGTAGTTTTGTATAGGATGGGACCGCTGATAAATTTCAAGACCGAATTTACTGAGCTTAGGACAATTTTAGAGGAAGCCGAACTGAAGAAAAGGTCCAACACGGAACTTTGTCTGTAATTTTATTAGAACAACAGATTAACTGAATTGTGGGTGTTTTAGAGACACTCAAAGAAGAATAAATGATGATTTTGACGAGCTGGGTAATTATTTCTTTCGACAGTCACCAGTAGCGCCACACTGAACTTGGTCCACTACTTTGGAAACAATGGGTTAAGCATTTCAAATTTGTTCGATTAACTTCAAACTATTGCTTTTAAAAATTTTTTTTTTGTAGAAAAAAAACAGTCCATCTGCCCCACAGTACTTTGGTATAAAATCCACAAACGAACCCGCACACTTTACCTGTGCAAATTTTTACCTTAAAAGTATGTGCATATGTAATTATTAGGGATGTCAATCCCGGTAATCCTGACTTTTTATGTTTCGAATATCTCGACGGCTGAGGAAATGATCGCTCTATTTCAAAATATTAAAAAAAAACGCCCTATCTTAAATTTTTTTTCAAAACCGTCCTATTTCAAAATTCGAATTAGAAACGTATCGTTTAGATAAGGCGTTTCTGAAACTGATTTTGAGAATTTTTGAAATAGGGTATTATTGAAAAACAATCTGAGATAGAGCGTTCTTCAAAAAAAATTCTGGGATAGGGCCTTTACAAAAAATATTATATATAGAAATAGGGTGATCTTCCACTCATATTTTTCTCAAAGTATCGAGATTTTAGGATTGGTAATATGTTATTACATCAAAAAAACAAGTGTAATTTATTTCTGAAAGCTATTTTAGGTTTTTGGTTGATGTGCAATCATTTTGAAGATTTAAATTTTTCTCATCGAAATTTAAATTTTTTCTCATGTATGTATGTATTTCACTTTTGTTTTAAAAAAAACTTTTCTCATGAATTTTACTTTTTTTTTTTTAAAAACTGTGACTATCCCGAGAATAAATGTAAAAACTTTGCACAAAAAAACCGATAAGAATTCGACAAATTTGGTTCAAAATTCAAAAGATTTGAAAAAAAATTCTGTACCTGAAATGAATTGGCTTTCTTATTAAGAAATAACTTTCTTTTTAATTAAGAAACATGTTGAAAATCAAATTATTTGCTATTTATTTCAAGGTTAAATAATTACTCAAATAAAATCTTCACTCTACTCAATCTAAAGTATTACGGAATATCGAATCCAGAACTCATATCAAAATCTCAGGATATGCTCCCGAAACTTCCGCATTCATAAGAAACTACCATCCCCAGCTGTTAGCTGTGTTACACATACAAATACAAAGAAATTACAAAATAGTAACGTTTATTCAACGACATAACTGAAGTGAAAGTAATCCTTTAATGAACGACTAAAGTGTGCTTACATTTTAATTACCGTAAAATTGCCTCAACTGCGGGTCAAAAACGAAAAAGTAGCCAACATGCAAGAACCTGCAACCAATCGTGAGCTATTTGCGATATCGCAGGTGCGTGCGTTATGTGCTGTGATCGGCAAAAAGAGAAGCCTCGCGAGAAAAGAAATAAAAAAAAATAAAAGAGTTTGTATGCGATCGTTTATTGAATTCCACGCAGCGAAATGGAACTGCTTTGATTTGCTGAAAGTGAATGAAATTTAATTCTCTCGGCATCTCATGTTAAACAAACAATGAGTATGGGCAGCCGATTGTTTTCGTGTAAAAGTTCGCCCAGTTCGGTATATTTCATCCATGAAGAAAGTATTTGCCGTTCACTGCTTTGTAGGTATACTGACACACATACATGTGTAAATAAAATTACATGCCTTATTGCTTTCAACAAAGCACTGACCGCTCGCTCTTCTGCTGTCTCATTCGAGGTGAAGGAGTGTAAGTATTTAAGTGTATGCTATGTATGCTTAAGTAAATGCTAAATATGCGTAAATGCTTATCGTTCAATATATGTATATGTATGTACATAAGTATATGTAGGTATGTACATATGTACCTAGCGGTTAGAGCTTTCGAGTGCTTAAGTCCTTCAAAAAGGACTTGTATTTGTATAGACAGTTGGCGATTTAAACTTATTTAAATACAAATAAACTGCTTTTCACGCTTTCAAATTAAAGGTGAAATTGAAGTTAATGAGGGAGAAGGTATGTATGTATGTATTATAATTTGGTATAGGGTGTCTGTTTCAATCACGATCGACCTGACAACCGACCTAGACATGTATTTAGCAGGAAAAACTCCGCGTCACTTCTTTATAGTAACGGAGATAATGATCCCGCTACCGAAATCTCCGATGAGGTTTAAACATTCTACAGCGACCAGGACAATTTTCATATTCCAACTCAAAAATATAGAAGCTCATTTTTCTCTAACCCGTTTTCTTAGTCTCGGGTTTATTTTTGTATCGATCAAACAGCTGTGTGTCTAACTTGAAATCAGTGCCTATCAAACTGTTGACTGTGATCACTCAGTTTTGGCAGTCATGTCATTGGTATTGAAACTGTAGTACAGCGTCTCTCAAACTGTTCTGCTTCACTCAGTAGGTACATTTTTTGTGAAAAGATGAAACGTTAGATACATTTTTTTATGCGTTAAGTCCCCTTTTAGCTTATTTACAGCCCATGAGACAGGTAGAGTATCTGAAAAAAATATAATTGGACGAATGCATGTCTTCATACAAGAACTTAAGTGTGCTACTCCCAATCCTAATTGAGCTTATTCAGCAAGCAGAGCAATGTTCCGGGAACACTTTTCCTATAAATATTTCAGAGAACATTCATTTTCAATATACCAAAAACAATTCCATTTCCTTGGAACACCAGCTTTGATCTCGCTCCATACACCGAGACAATCATGGTGAGAGATTTATGGAGCGTGATCTTTCTTCGTCGTGAGAGGAATTTACTTTTCAATTGTCTACTTAGTACCAACTGGCACTTAGTTTTACCCAAAAAAACTGAAATCTTTCGCGAAAGTGAAGTCAGCAAGCGTAATAAACACCCTAATGTGGATACTTGGTCTGTATAAGGGCAAGTCCATCAAACAATTTTGGAGTTTTTTCCAATCAATCGTTTAACTCTTCGAAGACGTTAGTTTGACCATTTTGCTTTTATGATTGATAGTCTTATTGTTTTAGAGTTGACATTTTACATGGTATAGTTTTTAAGTTGCGGACCCTTTTCAATCTTGTTGTTATACGAAAGCTACTTCGATAATATTCTTACCTCTTAAATGAAGTCATAGGAAGCTGAAAATGAATTGAAAGCTAAATACAATGTTTTACTTTTACAAAATGTCTTAAAAGTTCTCAAGGACCACAAATGTAAATAAACCTTTTTTTTTTGTTTTGAGTCAAAGCTTTTTTGGAATTGCCCCCTTGAAGCACGCTAAGAAGCCATAAAATAATTTAATAATTATTTGAAGCGCTTTGGTTATGTAAACGCTTATTTGTTTTACAGTTCAATAGCTTTTGAAATATATAATTCATATGTACATATTTACATACATACCTACATACATATGTAGAACGTTGTTGCCAGCTGCCAGTACGATATCACCCCATTGTAAGAATATCGTAAAGCAGGTTATAACTTTCAGTAATGAGCCAAAGAAGCGTTTCAACTGTTTTGGGGTTAATATGAAAGCGAAAACCAACAAAAAGTTTTTGCTTTCTACTTTAAGTGAATTCTGAAAGATTTACGAATAAATTATTATGGAAGAAAATTGTGTCAGCTCTATCAGGAAAGAACCAAATTTTATTTACTTAAATTGCGTTTAAGCTCTATTAAAGCGCGAAAGTTCTTTCTTGGTTTCTTTTAAATAATAATGCTTTCTAAAATTTGGTACCCACTTTTATTGCCACCACTGTATACAACGCAAAAAATCATTTCAATGCACTAAAATTGTTCTTAAACTTTAAGTTAGGCAGCTAGCAATACATCAATGAAAATTTCGGTGAGTTATAGCCTCCTTCCTTTGAGTGATGCGCAAACAAACTTTTAGAAAAAAGTTTTAAAAATTGTTTTTGTGGGGTCTATTACTTTAATAAAAAACTCGTTTGCATTTTTCTTTCATGTCCATAGACTACAGATATCCTCCTGTGCCTGTGGAAACAATCAAGTGTGTTAATTAGGGGAATCAAGTGGGGACCAATGACCCCGCGTTTGAGTTACCACAAGTTTTACTGATACCGAGCGGACTGTTTTAAATACTCTTCTACAATCGAAAGGACGCTAACAAGACTCTGAACTAAAGGCTTCTCAGATGCATTTAAACTCGTGCCTTAAACGGGTAGCTTTACTTTCAAGCGGAATCCGAAGTGATCCAAGCTCCAAAGCTCGAGAAAAAAACTTTTTCGTACATACAAAATTCTGCTCCATCCAGTTTTGAAATCTGACTACACCTCAGGCTATTTCGTAATGGTAATGTGAATAGTGAAATGTAAAATATTCCAAATATTTTAGTTTCAGTTACATTGTATTAGTAACATCGTTGCTGCTTTTATTACTGTACAACTACACGTATATTGAAGTCAAAATTTCGTTTTTTGTATAGATAACAACAAAAATCTCTTAGAAAATATGAAGAAGACATTTGCGACGTGCTTGACTAAGTACATCAAAACTTTTGATAGCCCCTGGGTATATTCGTGTACGAAGTAGTTCAAAGAAAGAGTTGCTATGGCAACGCAATTACGAGTATTGTGTTCATTTTAGGTGGTTAATTTATAGGTTATAAAGAAACAGGTGCTTACTAGATATACATCTAAAGGTAATTGTATGTGTGTGTGTGTGTGTGTGTTTGTGGAAGTGTTTGGCTTGCAAAGCATCATAAAACTTGAGGAAATTATCTGCTTTAAAATTTATGAGCACAAAAATTAAATTTGTTCTAAACTTGTACTACTGTTTCATAGTTAGAGATTATAAATGGCAGCAGTTTGTTAACCCTTAGTTTGGTTGCAGGGTTAAAAGTGGCACTTTTGTGAACATTTTTTATTAATTGATCAACTTATTTACTGATATCAATTAACAAAGAGACATTCATACATTTCAAGTCTTCAAAAAACTTATTGAAGGGCTCCAGCGGGTGTGAAAAATGTGTTCCAGCGCTTTTCGTAGTGTTAGTGAGAGTTATTATAAATAAATGAGAATTTCTCAGCACGATTGGCGAGAGATAGAACTAAACGTGTTAGTATGAGAGGGTTGACAAAATTCTTTTTGAATAGCCCTTTTCACTCACAGGTTGTGTAGTTCCCTCTTCATTAAAAGGATTTAACTATCCTCGTGTGAAGTAAACCCTTAACCCATATATTGATTGGTCGCTGAACTCCCCATTTCTGTTGTGGCCTCTGTTGTAGAAGAGTTTCTCTAAGCAGCACGGTTCAGTGCTCTCTAAAAATTTTTGATTTTTCGAATTTGAGCTCTTTTGACATTTACTTGGCACCTTTCGAAGCATATTGTGAATCCAAACAAGGGTTAAGTCCTCTATATATGAAGTCAAATCTTTGTTAAAACTATTGTAAAGTGCATTACTTTGTCTCTAAGTATTAATATACCTTATAATTCTCTATCCACACACAAGTTAACATACTTGCATTGCTTCGGGGTGCAACTTAAGTCGGTAGTAAAATATCACAATTTTCGGTTGCCATTGAAGAAATGCCAAGACAAAACTTTTCCATCAGCCAAAGGACAGTAATAACGAATGTCAAGTGTATCCTTGTACTTCTATTTATAATGTGTGTAACAAAATATAAACACACACACACACACATACACACACATGGAAAAAGATTTTCTCAAAACCGAAATTCAGTGGTAACGCCATCGAAGGATTAGAGTCACGGTAACGAGAGTAAATGGCCACTACAGTGGAAGGTTCTTTGTAAATGTTATCTTGGATAAATTTTATTTGGATGTACCCAATGACCAAGCTCGTAGATTATGATGCTAAATATTCGTGGTACCCAGCGCAAAATTAATAGAAACTTCCGATTATATAAACACTTAATAAACCACTTTATTAAGCAAAGAAAATGGCGTCCAAAGAAACTGCTGAAGTGCTGAGCAACGGCGTCGAATTTCTAAAGGCGAAATTTCACGAGACCATTCCAGGAACTATGTATGTATGTATTTCCTCAGCGTAAAAGTAAATTGCGGAAGAGATTGTGCTGACCTGCGACTGCGGGTTCTGAAAGTCGGAAATTTGGACTTTCGACTACTAGTCGGTTACAGTGTGCCAGATGCTTATTAGTCCTGGAGCCAAGTATCATATTTTATGCCTTCATTATATCGAAATTCGGTCTTCACAATATTCTTCTGGAGTAACAAGCGACAACTAGGCCACATCAAAATTCACAGATGGATCTAACTTTAATTGCAAAAAATCCACTCGCCTAATTGGGCGTAATTATACTGAATATTGTGACATCCTTCAGGACCCCTGAACGTGGTTATGAACGTCACGAGAATGGACTTAAATTCCTTAATTAAAAGGCATGAAAAGAAGGAAACTGGATCCATAGTCCTGTAAGAAGGAACTTCTTTGGGTTAGCTCAGCTGAGAAGTTCTACTACCTTGAACATATAGTAGCTTGTAACTATTTAGAAAAGCGCACCATGGCATTATTCTAGAAAAGTCCAACTCGCCATCCTCCATTTGATTATTCAAAATATGGATACATCCACAAGATATCCCCTTGGTCAGTCAAAGTTGAACCTTTGTGAATTCTGGAAATTCTGTCGATCGCTTGCCAGAAGCATCCCGATACCTCTCAAGAGGTGGCGTCAGCCTAGTGCTAATTTAGCTGACACGAAGTCAACATATCCAGAAGTAGACTACAGTAACTTTCTACTACAGGAGAACTCAAAAGGTTGCTAACATCGACCACGTCCGGAGCACTAGTTCACCTCAGGCAATCCACTCTCACTCAGATAAATTATAGTTGAGAAAATCTTTCTTCCCATCTTCATAGTCCCCCCTCCACGTTTGGACTCACTCTTCCTCACCTCCTACATGTTCTAGTACCTCTACTTAGTTTAAATGAACTTCAACTCGCTTTTCCCTTTGTCCACAAAAATTTCGCCTCCTTGAATACCAACTCTTTGCTCTTCTTCTGTAATAATATTTTTGACAATATTGCTTGTAATATTTCTTGCAGTAATTTCAGTTATTTATAAATGTGTACATTACAGCAAAAGCTTCCTACATTGTTGAGGAGGTGTACATACTCGTTCGTGTATTTAAAGCTCGAGGGCACTACCTACTAAATTGTCCATTTATTATGCGGAAACGCCTTTTTCACTTTAGCATGCCATTTTGTTAAGCGGCAAAAGATCTAACTGGATGGAAATGTTACACGCACAAACACCCACACACACACACAAACACACAACTACATCATAGCGCATATTTTATGCTTGTTCTTATGCTTGGCAGAAAGGCATTTGTAAGCCCAGCAAACTTGAGCAGATCTTTAAGGGCGAGTCGAGAAAACTAGTAGCTTTTGAAAATAGCCACAAAAATATGCAATTTCATACTTCTAAACAATAACATATAATAGATGTGCACACACAGACACACGCAGCTGCAGTGTAGGTGTATAAATGTGACCCAGCAGTCAAAAGAACAAGGTGAAAATTACTGCAAAACTAATAGCCACGCTAGGCTTTTTTAACATGCCGATGTTTAGCGAGATGTTGCACCAGTCTCAAACTAGTTCAAAAAAGAGAAAACATACCAGTCTCAAACTACCTCAAAATAGCACAAATATACCCCTCTCAAACTACCTCAAAATAGACCAAATATACCCTTCGCAAACTAGTTCAAAATGGAACAAATATACCCCTCTCAAACTACCTCAAAATAGCACAAATATACCCTTCTCAAACTACCTCAAAATAGCACAAATATACCCTTCTCAAACTACCTCAAAATAGACCAAATATACCCTTCTCAAACTAGTTCAAAATAGACCAAATATACAAATTTCAAACTACCTCAAAATAGACGAAATATACCCTTCTCAAACTAGTTCAAAATAGACCAAATATACAATTTTCAAACTATTTACCTCAAAATAGACCAAATATACCCTTCTCAAACTAGTTGAAAATATACCAAACCAACCAGTACCAAATGAGCGAAAACACACCCGTCTCAAACTAGTTAAAAATAGATGAAATATACCAGTCTCAAACTAGTTCAAAATGGGGAAAACATACCAGGCTCCATCTAGTTCAAAGTAGACAAAAAAAAACATGATCCAATTTAAGTGAAAATCCGAATTATCTGGATCGAACTAGTCTGAGTTGGCTTGAAAATTCCACTTCTTTACAGAAATCCAACAAGGCCGGAGAAAAAGCTGACTAGTACTTATTATGGGAGTGTCTCCAATTTCAAAAGTCAAGATATTCTAGACTTATAAAAAAAAAGAAAGGGAGAAGAAAATTGACTGAAAGAACGAGCAAGAGTACGAGTATATACGGCAATTTCCGAGCACTAACGAAGGCCGTCTCTACTCAGAATAGGCGTTGCTACAGAACTGGATATTACACGACCCGAGGAGCTCACTTGTAGACTTCGGCATGGAATGCTACCAACTAATGCAAACTAAATGTGGCGTTACACTAGTTTTCAACTAGTCGCGAGAAAAGCACAAAAGCGCACCGACACACAACACCAACACATTTGCATACTTAGAAAGCTGCCCCGCCCATCCTCCTACAACTTATAAAAAGTCGAACGAATACGCCTTTTAGACAAAACAATTTTCTTGTTGTTGATGTTCAAATTGGTTACATTGTTTTTGTATTTCTCTTAGCTGACCAATTTAACTCATTCTCTCTCTGTAGTTGCCGGTGCTTCTTCTTCTTACATTCACTTTGTTGTATAGAGTTTTGCGCATCACAAAATCGTTATAAACAATGCTGACGTCTATTTGAATTATTTTTGAAGAAATTTCTTCTTGTTACAACTTGCAACTTTTCACATATTTTCTATAGAACAACTCTTGGTATTGTCTACAAAAATATTTTGCATAACAAGTTGTCCAATACATGCGTGTAGGACCTTTTTGTACACTGTGCAACAAAAGGAAATTTATTGTTTGGTATCCTTGCAGAGATTTAAAGAGCTACCAACATGGCGGAACTCGTATCAACATGTTTTATAACTCTCGAAGTTGTCAAGTCATGGACTCACTTCATATTAAACTGCTCGGTTTTTGATAGAACAAGACGAAATTAACTCGAGCTTGGCTTTCTCTGGGTCAGCTCTGTGAGAAAACTTGCAGCCTCGAGGGCCATATTCTATTAGTTTTAGTGAACATTTACGTTCTTTGTGTAGGAACAATACCAGACAAAATTTTGGTAGGTCGTTTTTGGAATAGTTAAACTTTATGCATTTTAACCCTTTATCAACCACGTCATTTTTTGCAAATTTAAAAAAATTTAATTTCCTTTTCACATATTCCGTTTGCATATTTGTAATAAAATAGCTGCAAAACCATAAAAAAAAAAAAAAAATTGCACTCAATTTGCAATTTTAACTCTATAGCAACCCAATATAGCAGATTTAAAAAAAAATTTATTTCCTTTTCGGAGCTGAATATGTTTCCATATTTGCAATCAAGCAGCTACAAAATCATAAAGAAATAAAAAAAAAACAAAATTATGCTTAATATAATGGCACTCAATTTGAAATTTTAACCCTTTCATTACCTTATTCCAAGAATATTCACTTTAAAAATTACAAATTTAAAAATTGCAAATTCAACATGAACAAGTAATTTTTTTTTTCAAATTTTCCTTTCAAAAGTCTTTGTAAAAAATTTAGAAAATTCTTGGAAAATGTTAACCCTTAAACAGCCTTAAAAAGGTATGCCAACAAATGCGTTCGTTAATTTTCTAAAATATAAAAGAAAACTGTCAATATATCAAACGAAAAGCTTTTAAACGTCGGATTATTCAATGAATCAAAAAATAACAAAATAAAAAAGGCCTAGCAAAGAATGGTCTACCGCTAGCACTGAATTTTATTATTAATATTATTTATTTATTATTACGCGATTTAAAAGATTCCCGGCAAACCATTGAAAACTCAGAATGGCCTTTTAAGAAAATTTCGCCTAATACCTCTCCTAATAAAAAAAAAACCGTGTGCATGGATGAGCTTTAGTGAAACTGTATAACAATTATATTTAATATTTAACCCTTTAGTGACTTCTAAGAAATCGTAAGGTTTAGATTTTCCCACCCATTTGAGGAATATTTTAAAAATTAACCTAAATTTGATTAATTTACAATCTATATTTGATTTACTCTCTAAATAATGTTAACCCTTTAACGGCCTAGAAAATTTTTTTATCGAAAATAAATTTATTGTATTTTAAAAATAATAGTTAGAGCGCACTTAACTACAATTTTGCAAGCAATAATCCACATTATTAACTCATTAACTGGCTCAGACAAATTTAAAATTGCTGTTGCATAGTGCAATAAATCTACCTGTAGGGCACATGTAGTTGACATGTATGCTATAGCGCTGCAAAATATGTAAAGTACTGTATGCAAAATGTACGTTTTTGTTAAGCGAATGTACCCAGCAAGCAAAATTTAAAATGATTTTTATCCTGAAATAAACACTTTACTTATAAAATAACTATATACCATAAATTTAGTTAAAAAAGTAAGCGTTTTATCATCACATTTAATAAAAGCGGATTAGAAAATTTCAAAAAAATGTTGGTATAATTAATTTCCTAAACCGTTATTTAAGTAATCTTCTTCTAGTAAAAAAAAAAAAATTTTTTTCGTCTTCAAATAAATTAAAACTAAAACCACCTATATATCCTATATATGTATATTAATATATAATTTTAAAACACATTCGCAATATTGCTTGTTGGGATACATTTTCACTACAACAACTAAAAATGCAGGTAGCAAGTATGCAACATACGACAGACGTGTTAGGTAACGAATGGTAATCTTTCATTTAAATACTGATTACTTTGCAGTTATCGTAAATGGATTGTTTTCAATATCAAAAAGTCATATTGCATGTAACAAATTTTAACTAAAATTGTGCAGTTACGCATGTAGCTGTCTGTTTGTCTGATTGCATGTGTGTATGTGTGCATGGGATATAACTTTTCAGCAATCATATGCAATTCTCAGAAAGAAAACTATTTCAAAAGAAATGCAATCGCTTTTCAAAAATATTATATTTTTGTTGAATTTGTTAGCTGAAGATTGGAAACAGTTAAATGCAGAAAAAAAAATTTATTGCCAATATACCACAAGTTATTCAGAAAATCATATCTAATAATATTGCCTCCTGGAAATATTTCTGTCCAACACTTCTGCGAATATGAAAAATTAATAACGAAGTAATGAAATTTTTGTAAAAAAAAGTGTTTATAAAGTCAAGTTATTTAATAGCAGTTTGATTCGGTCCCTAATGGGTTAGGAAAAAATTACATCAAAATATTAAAATATGGCAGAAGCACGCTTCCATTTGTTAGCATGCGCTTGGAAAACCAAACCATTGAAGAGTGAGTTTATTTGTTTGGGGGGCCTTAATGGGTTAAGCAGAATAAAATCAAATTATTTTAAAATTTCTCTCATTTTACAAAGCGTGAATTTAAACAAAGTATGATAAAATGAAATTATTTAAAAAAAAATTGTTTCGTCCACTAATGGGTTAAGAAAAAAGTATACCACAAAAAATTTAAAAATAATCAAAAACTATAATAGAATTTCTTATCTTTCACTCCTTGCGATACCTAGTCATTTACACCACTTTTCTTTTTTGGGCGGGGCGTTAACGGGTTAAGCGGAATGAAATAAAATTATTTAAATTTCAAAATCACTTATTATACAAAACGAGAATTTGAATGAAGAATAATAAAACTGATTTTGGTAAGCAAAATTTGTTTCGGTCACCAATGGGTTAAGAAAAAATAACATTACAAAAAATTTTAAAATAATCATGAACTGCAATACAGTTTCTTATCTTGCACTCCTTGCGATACATAGTAATTATCACCACTTTGCTTTTTTGGGCATGGCGTTAGTGAGTTAAGCGGAATGAAATCAAAATATTTGAAATTTAAAAATTACTTATTTTAGGAAGCGTGAATTTAAACGAAGGATATTGAAACAGAATTATTTACATATTTTAAAACGGTCACAGACGGGTTAAGAAAAACCTACACTACACATCATGTAAAATAATTCAAAAACTACAATAGAATTTCTTATATTTCACTCATTGCGAGAGATAGTAATTTTTTCTTTTTTTTGGAGGGGCGTTAATCGGTTAAGCGGAATGATTAAAATTATTTTGATATTTAAAAATCACTTATTTTACGAAGCGTGAATTTAAACGAATTATAATAAAACGGAATTATTTAAATAATTTGTATGCGGCTGTTATGGGTTAAACAGAATGAAATCAAAATTAGGGTTAAAATTCCTTCATTTATTTCACTTTTTTAAAAGCTTTATCTTACCAAATTTTGAAAAAAAAACCACTATCTTTATGAAAATTTTGCCCACTCACGAGAAACTCAAGTTCCATTTTTTCTTTTCTTCTGTTTTTTGAAGCTCACCTGTTTAAAACAATTTCCTTTATAATTTTGTTAATGTACAAGTCGCAAGCATGAGTCAGAGTATCATACATTATGACTTTCATTTCCTATATACATATACATACATATATCACCACTTCACAAAAATATCGCATTACGCTACCCTTTTTAATTTTCATCGTAAAATTCGGCTAACTTTATAGATGCTTTTCACTTTCTTCGTTGGTTTTCATTTCCAGTATAACCGTCGAAATCCCAAAGGTTCTTGGGTGATTTGAGAGACGCGTTGTGCACGCGCTCCTGATGACTTTAATCTTTCTTACGGTCTGCTATTTCCTGACTGTTAATAGAACGGGTGTGTCCTGAAAGAAAGTCATAAATAATTTCTCCTGCAAAGGATTGACTTTAGATATTTTTCTTGAAGAAGTTATATTTACATTTTTGTTTATAAAAAGAAAAGAAAACGGAAATAAAATGCCGGTTTGGGCAACCCACGCATAACAATTCAATATAAACATTTATGCATTTTTGCTAATATTTAATGGTATATTTTATGCGCAGAAAAGCGGTGTGTGTCTTTGGCTGTGTTAGGACTTTAGTGAGATGGTAGTAGATTTATGTGCTAGTACGAAATAATGGCGGATAACATCTACATTTTGCAGCTCTCTCTATATTTTTGAAACTGTATTACCGATTTTCTGTTTTATCATCCATTACTAATAATTACTTAATTTGATTTAATTTAATTTAATTTAATTTAATTTAATTTAATTTAATTTAATTTAATTTAATTTAATTTAATTTAATTTAATTTAATTTAATTTAATTTAATTTAATTTAATTTAATTTAATTTAATTTAATTTAATTTAATTGAATTTAATTTAATTTAATTTAATTTAATTTAATTTAATTTAATTTAATTTAATTTAATTTAATTTAATCTAATTTAATTTAATTTAATTCAATTTAATCTAGGCAATCAACTACTAAAATTAAATAATTCAGTCACATTTCTTTTTCTTTTATAAAATCTTCTACGGAACACAAATTAATCCTAAATTTACTTTCAAGTCTACTACTATCTTTTTTTTTAAATATACTACCACTTTAGTACGTTTTTTCTCGTTCAATACCCAGTCCCATAGCCCATTGCTATTTACAATAAATTTCCCGTTTAGGTGTTTATACAGTTATGACTTTGCCTTGTAACAGGATGCTACACGTGTGGGTCGGTCAGTTCCAGTCATTTGGCATTGTTTATGTTGCTCATTGTTTATGGATGCGGCCATAATGAGGCAATTTACTTTGCGATTTTTTATTATATATGTACATATATATTCTCTGGTACTTATGTTGATGTATTTATATTTATTTATATCTTTTACATATTTTTGTTACATTTTGGCGCACTTTAGTTATTTATTCATTTAATACACTTTGGATGCGCACGTGCCTCGGATGATAGCCGGAAGCATGTTTATATCGACTGGGAATGAAGGTGAACGCAATATTTTTTGACACACGGGCATGGTTTGTGGGCGTACCAGAAGATTCAGGAGTTATATGAAATGAGGTAGCAAAGAAAGTACTTCAGTTAGGTGGTCAGCGACGTCACCAGTTTAAAGACCTGCTCTCTATCCGTTTCCCGAGCTACTCGCACAAAGTCCTCAGCGCTGAGCTGTGATCAATAAATGTCCAATGAAGCTACTTCATGAGCTTCCGCTTACAAATAAACATAACCCAAGCTAGTACTAGTATTCTGAAAGGATCTACCAAAGTATTTGTTAGCATCAAACATCCCACGAGTCTGACAACTCTCCCTTTAAGTAGCAATATTTTACTAAAAATGATTTCCTCCATCAAAATTTAAAAGCAACTTAGCCGGAAGTGCACACTGCACAGTAAGTCTGAATCTTGAATAAGTAATAAAACGAAAAACAACAGCGCGGCTGCCATAAAATACGTTCTACAGTTTTCTATTTGCTGAGCTTTAGGGTCGAAACAGCTGCTACCCGACGCCCTTTTTGTGACTTATGTGGGTGCTAACAAAAGCTCGCTCGATTGATGTGTGTTTGCTGTGGATCCGGCGAAGCCTGTAGCTAACGAAGACTCACAATTCAATACAGACAATTTTGCTAAAAAATTGGGGTTAAGTGTCCAAGCTCAATAAAGGGTGTAAAAAAGTACTCTTTAAAAAAAATTTATATAAAGATCATAAATGAGAAAAAGTGATTTAAAAAAAAATTTATATATCAGATCATATATGAAAAAAAATTCTTTAAAAAAAATTGATATAAAGATCATAAATGAGAAAAAGTTATTTAAAAAAAATTTATATAAAGATCATGTATGAAAAAAAAGTCTTTAAAAAAAAATTATATAAAGATCATAAATGAGGTAAAAATCTTTAAAAAAAAATGTATATAAAAATCATATATATCAAAAAATAAAATATAAAGATCATAAATGAAAAAAAATTCTTTAAAAAAAATGTATATAAAGATCATAAAAGAAAAAAAAATTATATAAAGATCATAAATGAAATAAAAATCTTTAAAAAAAATGTATATACAGATCATATATGAAAAAAAATAACATATAAAACACATAAATAAAAAAAATTATATAAATCGCATAAATGAGAAAAAATTATTTGAAAATAAATATATATAAAGATCATAAACGGAAAAAAATTCTTTAAAAAAAACTTATATAAAATCATAAATGAAAAAAAAATTATATAAAGGTCATAAATGAAAAAAAAAATTCTTTAAAAAAATAGGATAAGGATCTTAAACGAAAACATTCTAAAAAAATCACAAATGAAAAAAAAAATTATTTTAAAAACAAAGGCATATGATCGTACAAGAAAAAAAATTCTTTAAAAAAAATGATATGTTACGTTCATAAAAGAAAATTTTTCTTAAAAAAATAGGTATATAAAGATCATAAAAAAAGGTTCTTCAAAAAATTATTATATAATGCTTAAAAAATTCTTTAAAAAAATAGTTGTTGCTTTGTCAAAAAAAAAAAATTATTTTACTTGTCAACATGCCGAACTTTTGTCAGTCCCCCCATGTGTGTCCAGTGAACAAACTTACAAGCGATTTTTAATAAAATTGTGCATTCAATTGAGAAATCGAAGAGCAGAGGTAAAAAAGCAATAAAAAAATCTTTAATATCTTTTTTGGAGGTTTTTCTATTTTTATTTTTATTTTTATTTCTATTTTTATTTTTATTTTTTTTAAACGCTTGACGAAGGCAATTTTCATCATTAATCAATATGTTAAATTAGAGGACCAACCAAAGCAAAAGTTTAATGCATTTTTTGCAGCCTCACTCACAAATCGCAAATATTTAAGGTGCTTGTTGTTGTTGTTGAAAAACATCCTTATTTTGACACGCCAACTTGTAATTAATTCGCTTATTTTTCACTGATTTCAGCAAAAACACAAAATTTTAATTGAAATGACGTTCAGTGAATGGGACCACGTTTGAGTGATGTGAAGCGCGTCGAAGCGGACGATTTTTTTTTGTTCGGTGAATAGCCGCAAATAACCGAAGCGAAAAGCAAAATAAGTGTAATCCAAAACACGAGCTATTTGCTACAACAACTATTTATGACTTGAAATTCATGCGACTTGCTGTGACAAAGCTCTTCATTGCTTATGGACTTCTACCTCGGGCAATTGCTTGCCGTTCGATATTTTCGCTTTACGTTTTGGCTATAAACAATCTTAGCTGTTGAACGCTAGTCAGTGGCTGTACTAAACGTGACATGAAAAATAAATTTATTATTTACCAAAAGCAACAACAACAACATGAGAGTATGAGTGTAGAAGGAATAGGCGGGGAGCGACAACAAAGTAGAAAAAATCAGCTTCGCCAAAAAATGTCCTTTTTACTTGCTCGTGCGCTTATTTTGGCAATGAATTTTGTCGCTGGCGCGTTAGTTGAAAAGCAAGTTTAAGCATTAATGAAAAGTAAATAACAGTGGGCAATAGCGAATGCGGTGAAGACACTACAGTGAAACTAAATTATAGCTCAATATTTTTTTAGATATTGCTTTTATTGTGTTTCAATTCTGTTTTTGGTCAGAATTATTTTCAACCTATTTCTTGTCTCTCCTCTTTTTCTTATTTTGCATTTGTTTATTCGTTGGCTTGTTCTTCTCTTTCTTTTTCGCCTATTCATTTTCCACTTTGTAGTGTTTCTTTCTATCCCTCTTACTTTTGTCCATTTCTCTCCGTATGTCTAGCTAAGACGTACTTTATCCCTTCATACATTTATTGAAATTTTTTTCTCATTCTCTGTTTTTCATTTTATATTGCTCTTACTCTTAGACTGAAGGATCACTCTCTTTTTTTCCTTACTGGGGTTTCCCCTTCCATCAAAATTTCCACATTCTTCTCTTGTTCATATTCTTGTAAATTTTTAAAATTTTTTTTTGTATATTCTTTATTTCCAAGTCCTATACAATTTGTTTGAATTTATTTTCGCCTTTTACTTGCTTTAATCTTACTATTTCAGTATTTCTATCTTCCATTTTTTAGCTTTCTTCTACCTTTTTTTCAATCTCTTTATGTCAGTCTTTCCTTTACACTTAATTTTTTACTTAATTTTTCTGTTACTTTTTGTGGGTATTTTGAAATTTCTTTTGCTTAATTTTTTACATTATTTTAATATTTTCGTTTTTTCCTGGTCTCCTCTGCTTCCAGTTTCCTTTTATGTCTGCTATATTTTCTTCTCTTTGCCTTCCCGTTATTTGTTTATGTTTTTCCTATTTTGCCCTTTTTTTTAATGTTTAGTTTCCTTTCATGTTGAATTTTATCTTCTTACTTTTTCATTGCATCGGACTACTCCTCATCTCACTTAAAGAATTCGCAATTATGATACGTTCTGGACCGGACTGTTGTTCCAGCAATCTCTTCTTGAGGCAGCGCAGTATTACCTCGTGGGGAGCAACAAATGTTACTTTTCAAAATCTGCTTCCACTTATCTGTTCACTAGGGCTCTTGTTCAGAATCGATTATCTGGCTAATCGACTATTCGAATAACTAGTCGAAAGCAAAATTATTTTGTTTTGGTTGAAAATCGAATAACAAGTAATCGAATCATACAGGGCAATCGGTTAGCTGTCATTAATCGATTACTGATCGTTTTTTTTAATAAAATTTTTTAGTATTTTTTTTTAGTGTTTTTGTTAGTATTTGAATGGGTGAGAACGATTTGTTATTACCGTTGGAACCTTCGAGGTCTTTTAACCCCCTCTTCGGTCACGAAATAGAAAGTCGGTAATGAGAGGTGAGTTATTGTGACCAAAAACTGTTGTGTTACACAAATTCCATTGATCGTGAAAAAATAACTAATCAAATATTCGATTCTGTCAAGTAGTCGAATGCAAACAGCTAATCGATTATGGACGAATAATCGATTATGGACGAAAAATCGATTAGTCGGAAAGAAACGATTAGTCGATTAGTGGTAATCGATTATTTTGGTAAACGACCTTTGCTAATCGATTAGCCGACTAATCGATTAGTCGATTTTCAAGAGCTCTACTGTTCACCTATAATGGATGTTCGAACTAATAGAAAAATCTTCCCCTCTTAACATGTGAGCCAAGGAACTAGCTGTCCTTAAAGTAGCGTACAAAAAGAACTGGTCTGCAGAACTTTGTTAACAGACAACCGGAACTAAATATGAAAAAAATAAATATATATTATATATATATACTCAGCGGAAAGCGTTAGGCGTACTCATTGCAGTTTGTGTTGTTGGACCATCATCATTCATTGGCATTTGAAATGGTTGTGGTTGTTCGAAAATAGCAAAACAAACGGCAGACGGCATATTTTGGAGGCATGGATGAAAAACGAAAAGAAAAAAAATGTGGACATTGATTAATAACGATGCTAAGAACGCAGGCTAGGATGAAAACAGTCAAACTATTAGAGGCAAATGTGTGTATATGGGGCATTCTATGTCAATCAGGCCAGATTTTGGGAAACATTTCTTACCGAAAAACTTGAATATTGAGTCAATAGACGACTTGAATGAGCTGAAGCCAAATTGTTCCATCTTGGTATTGAAAATAAGAGAAATCGGACTCTATATTAATTTCCACTGCTTCAAAAATGTTTGTAACAAAAATATTCATATTTAAAATAAATTTTAAAATATTTCGTAATATATGTAGTAGGAGAACCCATTTGGAAATTCTGTTAAAATATTTCGAATGTTGAGTTTTTTATCATTAAATTTCGCATGGAATGCCCCATTCCTTATTATGTGTATTCATTGCAGAAAGCGCAAAATGATAAATTTGTGTGTTGAGTACAGGCATTTAAAGCACATTTTCTACTGTCTGTATCTTAATGTTTTCGTATTGCGCGCATTTCCATGCTCTAGTTTCTAGTTCTTCTATCACTACTTTTTTAGCTGTTCCTCTTTCTGTTTCCCGGTTTTGTTTGCGCTTTGTAATTTGAATTATTTTTGTTGATTTTCTACCCGGCTTTTATTTTCGTATAAAGTTTTTTGTTTGATACAACTTTCTGGTAGTTATTGCGCTACGTACACTGTTGGTATTTTCTCTTCTTCGTCTCATCTTTTCTTTGTCTTTTTTCTTCTCTGTTCTTATTACACTTATGACAAACATAATCAAAAAACTCTTTCAACTTCCCATCTCTGTTATTTGGCAGCTTTTCGTTGGTTTTTCTTAGCCTTACCCTACATCGAGAAGGAGAACAAGAAGCAGAGAGAGAGAGAAAGAGAGCGGGAGGTGAATGTAATATCATTTTGGCAAAAAATGAAAAGGTTTGCAAATAAATGTATATTTCTTAATTGCATTTGTCTTTGCTTGGCAGTTAAATGTGAAAAATTTGACATTGCCAGCTTTGGCGCATGAGAAATGATACTTGCTTCCGCTCTCCGACTCGCTCTGAGTATATACTCTACTCGTTCTATTGTGCGCTTTTTTTACAGTGGGGCTAGCTATCCTTCAAAATCACATCGCATTAAAAGCTTTCACCGTCTTTCATCATTTCTTACATATTTTTCTAGTGGAGAAAAGTAGTTTTGATTGTTATTGGTGTTTCTGAAAATATGAAAAATGAGCAAATTTTGAGTAGGTATATGAAAATGAGATTTCATGCTGAGTATATAAAACACCATTCAAGTGATGGAAGTAAAACTTATTTTAAAATAAAATAAAATAAAATAAAATAAAATAAAATAAAATAAAATAAAATAAAATAAAATAAAATAAAATAAAATAAAATAAAATAAAATAAAATAAAATAAAATAAAATAAAATAAAATAAAATAAAATAAAATAAAATAAAACAAAATAAAATATTTTTTTTTTTGGTTTTTGCGGTCTTTCTATTATATATATATATACATATATTTGTAAAATTTGCAAGCTCGAGACCACTGAACAACAAAACCAAAGGAAAAATTTAAGTGGGGATGAATGCATCGTGACGTCACAGGGCATCATAACTAAGTTGTTAGATTTCTAACAGCGGCTTTGGTGCAGACACGGGTTCATAACCCAGTTTCCGAGAAGTGATCTGATGATAAGTGGGGACACTTTGAAACATGTAATCCTATCCATAGCTTTGTAATTTTTCTCCAAATATCAATTTTTCCACAAAATCGGACATAATTAAAACCAATTATTATTGTTCACTGGTCTCGAGCTTGCAAATTTTACAAATATATGAAAATAAAATAAAATAAAATAAAATAAAATAAAATAAAATAAAATAAAATAAAGTAAATTAAAATAAAATAAAATAAAATAAAATAAAATAAGATAAAAAAAATAAAATAAAATAAAATAAAAAAATTTAATAAAATAAAATAAATTAAAATAAAATAAAATAAAATAAAATAAAATAAAATAAAATTAAATTAAATTAAATAAAATTAAATTAAATAAAATTAAATAAAATTAAATTAAATTAAATTAAATTAAATTAAATTAAATTAAATTAAATTAAATTAAATTAAATTAAATTAAATTAAATTAAATTAAATTAAATTAAATTAAATTAAATTAAATTAAATTAAATTAAATTAAATTAAATTAAATTAAATTAAATTAAATTAAATTAAATTAAATAAAAGGAAACAAAATTAAACAAAATAAAATAAGGTAGATGAATTGAAAACGAAATACCAGGAAATGAAATCATAGGAAAAGGCTTTTATTTTTGAGTGTTTGATTTATGAGAAGGGGTGATAATGGATTTCGGAAAGGAGAAAGTCTGCCGAAGGCAACAGGGGTACGTGGAAACGAAAGGAGCTTTGCTTACTCTATCTACCTCTATCTCTGTCTCCACTTAAATGATTTAACAAACCTTTCTAAGAAGTTTCACTTCAAACAAAAAAATAAAAATATTAAAAAAATAAACTTTGCTATGTTTCGCACTAAGTATCAAGTATGTATGTGTGTAATAATAAACTTGAATTTTACCCCTTGGTATATGTATATACTTGCGTTTTCATAACAAAACAACAACTACTGGCAATACTTATTATAATGTGAATTTTTAGTTATTTACTTAACTCTTCAAATTTCTCTGAACAACAAGCAAAATGAAAGAACTCAACTTCGACAGCAAAAGTAAATATATGCATATGTATCTTAATGAGAATATACGAGTATGTGAATGTGTGTGTATATGTATGTGCATATGTATGTCTACGTTCTCCATAAGCTGAGTTGATGCCCGTGAATATGCACTGCCGGTTGAATATGGGAATACTTGACGTATACGTAACAAGTAATTTTATGAGTAAACTTTTTTATGACCTCATTAGTGCTTAAATATGCTGGCACAAATACACACACACATAGTGCATGTGTGTGTGCGTGCATTTGCTAAAGCTGCAAAATATTTCACTTTCATAGTTTTAAACAAATACTTTTAAGCGTAAATATGCATTATTTGCAAGCACGCACACATACATACATGTGTAAACAAATTTGTATAAAAAGCTTTAACGGTAAATATGAACTTTGTGCGTGAGTTTTAATAGTCAACATCAACTATAAAGTTTTCCAAGCCAACAAAAAGCGCAAAATATTAGTTTTTCAAATAAAATTTTAAAAGTGTTTTTTTAAGGTTTATTGGGAATGTTTTATAAAAATGGGAATGGGAAAATTGGGAATGTTTTACATATATATATATGGAAAAATTATAAATCTACGATTGTACAAAGTGTCAGCGCGTCTTCTGAAGTAGCGCGTTTTCCAAATTACTGAGCTACTTTTTAAAAACTTGAATCCAAAGCAGGCATGGTTATTAACCAATTTTGTTAATTTTTTCCAAAACATGTCTGCCAATTGTTCTGATCCCTTAACTATCTACTGAGATTACGTTTACAAATCAAACTAGCTAAACCTTTACTGCACCTTCTTACCTAAAAAAAAAAAAATTCGAACAAAAAGCTTCATCAAACCATAACAAAAATTTAATAATCCCAATTTAACATTTCGCGCAAATCAAGGTAAATCTTAAAGCTTTTCCGCTTTCAACTCAAATTGACCTATGTTTCACCATTTCCTCTCAACCCTAATTTCCTTAACTTTAGCACATATTTGTCAAAGTCACAAATTCATTGTTTTGGGTCAAATTCTTAAATCAGCTGCAAATAAATACCCAAATCCGCTCAAGCGAATTAATGACATCCCAATGACGCAGCTCAAATTTGTATGGCTACACAAAACATTGGGTCACAGGATATACATATCGAAACGGACGGCCTCACAATGACCTAACCAAAAAGCGAAATTAAATCTGTTCGCTCTATCGTTGTATTTGTATTCATTTGAAGGTTTTTTTGTTGTGTGTGGGCGTGTGCCTGTGCTGGCCTCTGTGTGTGTGTGTGTGAATGTAAATGAATTTATTCGGTTGTATATGAGCTTAGTTCCGTTTGGTTGACATTGTCATTAAATAAAAGGATTTCGAATATACAAATACGGCTTTTTGCCTTTAATCTCATAAACCAATTAAAGTGCATCATTTGCTGAACGCGACTGTACTCAGAGGTGGAGTGAATAATTGTGATTACTGCCTAGGTGGGGTGGAGCAAAAAGTGCTGTGATAATGATTTGAGAGGTGAGCTAAGATCTTTACAGAAAAAAAATTGCTTTGCTCGGCGATTATATTAAAAATCATTTAAAGAAAATATTAAAGGAATTAAGGAAAGTACAACTTTTTTTGTTAAATTTAAAAAGAGTTAAAAAAAGTAAAATTAGAAATTTTTTTTTTTAATTTAGAGAGGGTCGGAGACATAAAAAAAATATTATTTAGAAATTTGAGTAATAACATTTTTCAAAACAAAAAAAAAAAATTTTAAATAATTTAAAAATAAATTTTTTTTTCAAATTTGAGAGGATTGGAAATAGTTTTTTTTCCATCCCGCTTTACACAAAAACCAAATTGAAAAATTATAGAAAATAATACATTTTGGTTTAAATGAAAAAAAACTAAAAAAAAAACATAAAAAAGTTAAGGAAATAATTTGATTTCGCCAAACATGGCTCTTCACATAAAAAAAAAAATATTAATAATAATTAAGGAAAATAATTATTTTAGTTTCATTTTTTTTGGTTTTTACTTTTAATTCAAAAAAAATTAAAAAACTTTTTTTTTTATTTATAAAATTTATTTTTGAAAATTAGTGAGGTTTGGAAATTTGTTTTCTCCCGGAATACTCTACAGTAGAAAATTTGAAATACTAAAAAAATAAAGGATTACTTATTATATATTGAGAGAGTTCACTTTAAATAAAAAAAAGAAAAAAACCAATTAAAAAAAATGTTTCAAAAATAATTTTATGCAAAAACATTCAAAAAAGAAAATTAAAATAGTGAAATGAAAACTAAATTTTTTTTTAAATACTGTTCAAAAAAAAACTTTTTTTTAAGTTACAATTGAACATGTGAATTGCCATTCTAACACTTTGGTGAAATTCTTCTTCGCTCAGCTGGTATAAAATTTGTACGAGTACTTTATATACATAAAATCGATAAAGATTAATAAATAACAAGTAGTTCCCTAGCCTAGCGCTAACGTTATAACTAACTCATACTATAGCTAACTCAGCTGTAATCACAACAGTAACAGACTCAAAAATGAAACAACGTAGCGTAAAGTCTCTTACAGTTAGAGATAAGACTGTGGTTGCTTTGCTTTAAGATTACGCATGCGTTCAAGGTTACAATTACGGTTATGGTTATGCTTTATGTTACGGTAATGGTTACGGCTATGGCTATGTTTAGGATTTGGTTGAAAAATAAAGCGACTCCAACGTTTTTACAAACTCGTTGACTGCTTTTATTTCTTCAGTTAAAGTAAATCGTAGCTATTATATCACCTACGGTTACGGTTTATTACGGCAAACGCTCATTCGCTCATTCTAAGTTTCACCTACAACTTTGTCTGCTCTGCTGCGCTCCATAAGCCGAGTACCTACATACATATTTTCGAACCACATCTCATATTTGCGTTATAATTACGCTTACACATGCATGAGTTTTGAATACCCAAATAAATACTATTTGAATAGAGTAATAATAGCAATTTTTTTTGCTCGCTTTCAGTTATTTTCATGCCAAATTTTTAGCTAAGGTTCAATGTTTTGCAACATGTGCGCAGCCATATATACTAGGGATGTTGCGGAGGTGAATTTACAGGAACCAAAGTTGACACCGAATTTTTTCAAATTTGATTTGACAGAATTAAAAGTCTAAACTGAGTGAAAGCGGAACATTTCTAATAAAAGGTAATCAAAATTCTCTTGTAAAGTAAATGTAAAGGACCTGGGTGGTGAGATATATTTACCTATCTTCAATACTAATTTGAGATGACATGAGCTTATATTCACCTCATAACTGTCAAGTACTATTTTAATTTTCTCTTAGACTTTTTAATCAAATTTAAACCAGAGAATTATTGTATTGATCGAAAATCGGTTTTAAAAGTCTAAGTCAATCGGAAGTTACGAAGTTTCTGCATCGGAATTGTTACTCCGTTACATCCCTAATGTATGAGTATATACATATGTATGTGAATATGGATTTGTACTCCTATGTGTAAATGATACGGAAAAGCCTTATGCAAACATGAATGCGAATTTAAGCTTATTTACTGTTTATTGGCAGAAAATCTCGAATCGGTGTTTACATCCGATTCAATTTTTAATTTAGCAGAGATTTTATAAAAAAAGATTTTTTTTTAAATTTTCTTTTATTGGTTTGACATAGGTGATTACTGTGGGTAGCAATAATATTCAATGTGAAGTAAGGTGAGTTGAAAAATCCTAAAAATGCCAAAAGAATATTAAAATTGTTTTGTTTACAACTTTAAAATTTAAAACTCTTAATGCAAACTAAATATCGCACATACAACTAACTTGTTTTATTTAACCGGCCGTAAGTGCTCAACCCAGCAAACATAAATTTAACAAATTGGCCCAACTATATAATCATTGAAATTTAATATATTTTCATAGCTCGATCAGTTAAGCAAAACGGACACAAATATCACGAAAAACGAGTACATTTTCACAGCCGACCTTGCCATATAAGCCAAAATGGCATGTAGCAGTAATCGAACACTTGAGGGCAACAGCCATAAATGAATGCTCAAGCGACAGCAGCGACAAAAATGCCCTTCACTTTTACAGTTGACAGTTAGACTTAGACATTTTCGATTGACTTTGCTGAGTATAAAGGGGGCTTAACTAGGGGCTGATTGAAGATGAACTAATAAAAAGCACAAAGGAAAGTTAAAAAAATAAAATAAAATAAAATAAAATAAAATAAAATAAAATAAAATAAAATAAAATAAAATAAAATAAAATAAAATAAAATAAAATAAAATAAAATAAAAGTGAATAAAAAAAAATAAAATAAAATAAAATAAAATAAAATAATTTTTTTTTTTTATATTTGTAAGTTTTGCAAGCTCGAGACACAGAGAAACAATAATTCGTAATGAATTATCAATTTTTCCCAAAAAACTGACAATTAAAATTCATTACGAATTATTGTTTCTCTGTGTCTCGAGCTTGCAAAACTTACAAATATGTGAAAAAAAGAAAGACCGCAAAAACCAACAACAAAATAAAATAAAATAAAATAAAATAAAATAAAATAAAATAAAATAAAATAAAATAAAATAAAATAAAATAAAATAAAATAAAATAACATAAAATAAAATAAAGTAAAATAAAATAAAAACGTTCGCAATGTCATGCGCACCAAATTCCGTCCCAAACCAAACGAGCAACCCTTAAAAAATGTGCCGCATACCAACAAATATGAAGTTCTTTCCGCTTAGTATTACTTAATGTGAGGGAACTTAGATGTGCTACACTGTAGATACTTTATTGGTTTGCATAGTTAATTGTTGCTGAAGCAATAGCTTGTTGTTGTTGCTTTTATTAGTATTCTTCTAGTGGAATATAAACTCGAAAATATTTATTAATGTCAACGTTGAATTAAATACAAGTTTTATTACCCATTCCATCACCCCACAATTACCCGCAACTATGTCACTCATCGCCCTGTGGCGACTCTACAACTGACGAATGGTCATGTTGTTTTTGTTGCATGCAACTGACTGTTGACTATCTTTTGCCTAAAATCTTCATTTCAACGATATTTTATAGCTTCATAGACTGCTGCTGCTTGTCATTGTTGTTTTTTTTATAAATATATTTTGTTGTTGTTTATTTTATGACTTTTTTAACTGTTGTTTATTTGCATGTTATTGCTTTTGTTGCAAGCATATTTTTTAAATGTTTCTTTAGTGCAATCGAGTGCAGCGTTGCACTCCGCTGATTCGATGCAGCAGAACAAAAATCGACAAACACATGGGAGTATATACATAAGCGTGTTCCACTGATGGAGTTTTTATTTTTGGGTACAATGTTCTACGTGTCGGCGGAAAACAGATAAGGATTCCTTCTATGATGTAATAGAAAAGTCATACGATCAATGTCTGTAAGCAACACCAAAGAATGACTACAGATTTCGCGGGCCATTCGAAGAAACGAGATGCTTCAGAAGAGGAAATTTCTTCATAAGCTATAATCACATCATATTGAATACATCGCTTGATATCGATATATCAATAAATTTAGTACATCACATGCTGAACAAGTCACATCTACGCAATCACAATAAATTTGTGGAAAATATAATGAGTTGACACTATTTACTATATAGTGAATAGCATATATGTATGAAATCAAATCACATCATTTAAGCACGTATGTAAGTAGTTTATCATTCCAATTAAACATCTGAGTACATATGATATCACTCGCATTGTATTATAAAATCTTTTAATCGAGAACTGTTTACACATCACATCCAACACCGCATATTCTCATTGTATTAAATCATAGCCTGCATATTCATCATGTCACAGCTTAAATAATATCAACTCGTCACGCAATATAAAATAGTATTAATGTCGCTTTTTTGACACATCACATCTAACACAACAAGTCAGTAGAATACACTTCCAACACCATCACCTTAATATCATCTTAACATTCACCACATCACGCCAATAAAATATATACAATATCCTCATCAAATGACTTTCATATACATTTAACCCCAATAAATCACCACTGTATATTATCATCACAGCAAGTCACATCTTTAATATGTCATATGATGTTTATATATTCTCAACACTCATCAAATGATCACCAGCATCATTCTCATCATTTAGCAAATCACCCCTTACATACAATTCCATCACATGTGACATATCATATCGCTACATGAGCACATCACACCCGGTGCAGTGAAATAACGCCCAAGGAAATAACGCCCATGGGCGTTATTTCCCACTTAAAAAGGAAATTACGCCCATGGGCCTTATTTCCTTTTTAAAAAGGAAATAAAGCCCATGGGTGTTATCACCTTTTGCTGATGGGTGTTATTTCCTTTTTCGAAGAGAAATAAAGCCCACGGACGTTAAAAACGAATTAAAACAAGCTGACTCAAGAATTAAGTATATGGTTTTCTTTATTTCAATAAATTTTAACATATTTGTTATGTTTTTATAAGGCGGGGTGCAATAGCGCCTTGTGAAATAAGCCCTTTAAGGCCTTATTACACTATTGAAAGTGAAATAAGGCCTTTATTTCAAAAAAGGATTTATTACACTTCGAAAGAGAAATAAAGTCTTAAAGGCCTTATTGCTCTTTCATTTTTTTAATGAAACAATAATATTCTAATTCTTTTTGTATTTTATTGAATAGTTACACACAAATTTCACGTTAACCAAAGTGGGAAACGTGGCACGCGGAAGGACATCACCGTGGCGGTAGCCACGGCTATGGCACACACCCGGAGTTGGAATGGCGTAGCCCAGGGTTATTTTTTAAAGCGCGGCCGAAGGCCGCCTATGCGGAAAGGTGTTCTGCACTTAAAAATCGTGGATCGGGCCTCCGTAACTATAATCCGAAGGGAGAAAAGCAATATTTTGTTTCTGTGAAAAGTTATTAGTGAAAAACCGAAAATTGACCCGGGTCAGATCCCCAATTCGGGGCCCCATCCACGTTTTTTATGTGCAGGACACCTATCCGCGTAGGCGGCCTTCGGCCGCGCTTTAAAAAATAACCCTGGGCTACGCCATTCCAACTCCGGGTGTGTGCCATAGCCGTGGCTACCGCCACGGAGATGTCCTTCCGCGTGCCACGTTTCCCACTCTTTTCTCACAGGGTAATTTCTGAAAAAATGCTAATCAACAGTTCGTGTTGCTCGCGTAAAATCCTACGGGCGTTATTTCTCTTTTAAAAAGGAAATAAGAGCCATGGGCTTTATTTCTTTTTGCAGATGGGCGATATTTCCATTTAAAAAGGAAATAAGGCCCATGGGCGTTATTTCCTTTTTGAATGGGAAATAACGTCCATGGGCGTTATTTCCTTGGGCGTTATTTCACTGCACCCATCACACCCTTTTTGCATTTTTGAAACCTTTCCACCCATCGCAAATTACAATATCACATGTGACACATCACCTCTTCCACACATCACATTCAAAATATCACGTCATATGGGTATAATATTACACATAAATAGCACTACAAATAGTCCTTACCTCACGTCATCGCATGTTAGATTCTCTTATTTTTCTCAACCATATCACATCACATCCATGTCACGCATATATCACAGTATATTAGAGAGTGTCCAAAAAATGCAAAACAGTAATTTAGTTTGATCCCTTTGGGGACACTCTAATGTACATACATCTATAAATATGCACATACAGCACCCAAAACTAAATGATATGCATTTTCAGAGTACAAACACATATCCACCTTGGCTGTCTTTCACGTTCACTCTATGGGCATTCGTTGTGGCACGTTGGCGCGCTCGTTCCTGTGACATATGTGAGTTTACAACCCTTTTTACAGTTACTCTAGTTTAGCATATTCTTTCGTATTTTTTTATGCTCTAAAACATTTCGGTGCAACTTAACTACTGCTATAACCATCACCTTTTGACATTTTGATGACATTTGAAAATTGCTAAATTTTTTTTGTTTTACCTGCAACATAATCATTGATAAAGATAAATATACAAAGAGACGTAAATAAACATAGACTCACATAGTCGTACATACATAAACGCATAGTCATGCATGAATAATTTTTTGTTGTTTTTGCTCAATTTTGTCAAATGTCACCACGCTAGAATTTGAATGGTCAGCCAAAAAAATTACAGCGATGACAGATAAGTTGCGTTATGCGGAAGTGAACAAAGCGGAAAGCATAATAACAACAAAAATTTTAGTTAGAAGGCAGATGCCAAAAATTTGTATTTTTAGTTTTCGCCTTTGGCTTAAATAAATGGAAATTATAATAATGAGCCCTGAATGAAATAAAGTAAAATACGATGACTGGCTCATTGCTGATCAAAAATTTCTAGGAAATCGTAGATCAAATATAATCACCTTATATATATGAGTTGAATGACGCTGTGTTGGGAAAAAAGAATAAATTTCTTGTTTTCCGAAACATTTTTGAGCCAGCTGGTGAAGCTTTGGATTTTAAGAATTTCCTCGCGGAAGGTATCCACAGAAATTTTTATTCAAATAATCGAAGAACCATCTCTTCTGTTGTTGTCATAGATTAACCTTTTTAACCACAGTTGAAGCGGTGGGGAAAACAAAATTCCGCTGGGTGGCGCGCTGCTACAGACATTCAGCTAGTCCCTCAGAAAGCGATGGGGAGAGAGCTTAAGGGATCGATTTTTGAGTAACGTCCCGAGAAGCTATAGATCTAAAATTTGTCGAGTTAGGTGGTTCTCAAATCGGTGGGCAATGCCATATCCGATAAGTATCCTGAGGACTTAGAACATGAAACTAAGCACATAGCGATGACTTTAATATTTACAGAAATCCCGCTAGGTGGCGCTGATCAACAAACGTTCAGCAACAGGGGGAATCTTGCTATCGATTTTTAAGGTAGGTGCTACAACCTAAATATCAGAGGCGGCCGGAAGCTTTGGATGGACAATCCCTAGTATACAATCAAGCTGCACTCCACAAACAAAATTGTTCGTGTAATAGCTACTTGAAGTACGCTCGCAACGCCCACAAACCTGAAACAATTTAAATCATCTTCACAGCGAGGACTACACATCAAACCGACCCGCCATTTTTGAACTACCGTTCAAGATTTAGCACAACTTCCCGATAGCCCGATAGAAACCATTGAGATTTCTCCATTAACTCTCTTCTCGGCACATTACTCACAAACCTTTACGTTGAGACAATTTCCTAACCACAAAGCCAAAAACGTTGTCACCCAAGAAAAACCCCGACGTTGCTGACACTCGAACTGTGAGCATACGTATTTGTCTTTAGCTGAGTGTTAACTGCGCGCTCACTGTTGAAATGTTAAATTACACATTGAGTGACTTTTACAACAAAATCTGACAAGCAAACAAACAGTCAACAGAGATGGAAGTACCTAAAGAGACGTTGGTAAGACGCCTACAGCTGCCGACGTTGACGTGTTGCGGGTGAGATGCTACGTTTTAATGTCGCCATAAACAAAATGCTTGAAGAAAAATCTGTTTCCTAGACGACAACGTTAAGAAAGACGACATTACTACGTGACACACGAACTCGAGATGCCTTCGCGCGCTTTGACTTAACTGGCTTAGACGCTGTATCTAACTGTCTGCTTTAGCCGTTGAATGTGTTTTGCTAAACTGCGCGCAGCATACTTTTCGTGGTTTAGATTTAATGTCAACGTAGTACATAAATAGCCGCCCTCCTCCCACAGTCGCAAATGTGGGAGCTCAGCCCTTTTCTCTGTAGAATTGGATGGTTTGGTATGCAAGGTTGGTTTGGTTGCAAGATTTAACTGTTAGATAAGTTGAGTCAAACCAATTCCCATGCTTAATGTGCGTCATAAAATTCCTGTAACTGTCGCGCGCTGTTTTAGGTTTCGTCACTTTACAATTCAAGACGACTCTTTTAGTTAAATTTCCGAAACTCGCTCTTTAGACATGCAGGGGGGGCTAAACCATCCTGTCCCTGCTGCAACAGAAGTCATTTGAAGGGACCCCAATGCGTTCACCATGCGTTCCTATTAACCAATGTCGCATCAGTACCCCACTTAAGGGGGAGGGGGGACTTTTGCTTGGACAACACGTATGTGGTCTCCAGCGTTCATCTTGAATTTGATTTTTGTTCGAATTCTCGGAGGAGCCAGAGCTATTTCACGTCAGCAGCACAGTTTCTGTCTGCGCATTGATCAAGTCCGCATGCCTTTGGCCAATCTCTGGGCTCTGACTTTGCATGAGACCCAAAAAAATAACTCTACAGTTACTTCTAAGTCATCCGGCTTACCTCTTCCTATAGCTTATTAGTCCCCACGAGCCAGAAAAAAAGCGAGTGAGTGAAGTCTTTCCCCATCGGGTTCCTGCTGAGCTGCAAGGTTGCCACACTTCGCATTGATAATTAAATTGCTTAGTGTCCCTGAGTTAGGTGATATTGCTACTGTTGATTCGCTCTTCCCAATCGGTCACTTTCCTTTACCTTGAATTACCTTGAAAGTCGGCCCAGTTGAGCTGAGGTGAGATGGTTAGTGTCATATGGGTAGTAGCCAAGCATGAGTCTTGGCTCCCTAAGCAGTTCACGCACCTTTTTTGGCAACAGAGCTCGCTGTTCTTCATTTCAAGTGATTATCTTCAGCTGCTAAACCCTCTAATACCCAGCAATAATTTTGTCAATGAATGAAGTTACGGCGAAATCAGCCCTGGAGGAATATTGAATAGTTTTCGTGAAAACCAACAGAACAGGCAATTTAACGAGGTAGAAGACCTCGGGGAAAGCTTTCGCTTGAAACCGGAATTATATAATTCCTCAATAGTAAATGTATGACGCTCTGAACTAGTTTACATGTTAGAATTCTTCTATAGATAAAAACGGCCATTTTAGTGAACGTTTGGGTGGCCATGGATGAGTACAGCTGATTTTGCGAACAGTTGTAAAGTCACTGGATACTGCTGCTGCCAGGTGAATCAGTTTCGGAGCCAATACAGATAATCTATAGCTTAAATGAGTTACGCAAAAACAAAAACGAGTGTGGCCGTATATATGGATACAACAACAACAACAACATTCGATCTGCTTACCGCATCTCGTATTTTTACTAAATCCCAAAATTTACGCACTTTTTGTTGATCTGTTGTCGATTTCCAATTAACTTTTGCCATTTGACTATCAATTATCCTACCGTTTTTCTGTGCTTTTCTTGTCAACCTGTAAATCGTCCCACAAAGCATTTCCAAAGATGCGCAATAATTAAAGAAATTCAGCAAAAACAAATACACAACAAATTATAGGCCAAAAAACGCCTAAAGTGTCGCATTGATTGTCATGACCAGCCTAACTTTGCCGATGAGTTGTATAAGCTAACGGGAATGAGACCAATGGCTTTCGTTTTTTTTTTCGGATTACAACAGCATTAACACATGCTCACAAAGTAAACATGATATGAAACAAGCAATTTGACAAAATACGAGTTAAGCGCGCGAGAGTGGAATGAGAACATCAGCTAAGTTCGTTATTTGCTAGGAGCAGTCGGTAGCCCGTACACAGGCGTACTGTGTGAGTATGTGCGAAAGCTTAGCAACAGCGCGCAAAAAGCAAAAGTAACGCAAAGAAAAAGTGCCAAATTGGAAGATTAGTTGCTGACATTTCGAAAATTAATGAAAGAGAGCACGCGCGTTGACAAATTAATACATCCCCGGCCACCAAGACTCCGCTTAAGCTATGCTAACGCTGCTGTCAATAGACGATGGGGAGGACGCCGACGAGGAGAACGACGACGACGACTAATTGTATAAATTCTTAGGTTACGGCAATGGCCAGGCAAACCTAACTAGGCTGCTTGTGGTGGAGGAGGTGTAGGTGGCACGGTTTGGTAGTCAGCGTTTGCTCATTGTAGCGTGACGTGGAGGAGGCAATGAAAACAAGTAGCCAAGTTAGCGTTTTTTCGGCTTTTTTTTGGCAAAGGAATGTATACTTGTTGGCGGAAATTTATGGCTTTGAATGACATGGGGGAATTTCGTTTGGTCGACTTGTCACTTCGATACCTTTTGCTTTCTACCTCAAAGGATCAATGTGGAGCAAAAGTGAGCGCCTAATGTCACAGCTGTTTTATTGTACATGTTGTTGTTGCTGCTCTCCTAAGGTGTGACTGTTTTAGTAGCCCAATAAAGAGGTCATTCTGCAGTAAACTTTGAGATACCAAATTTTCGGACCACTTCAACTAAACTCTTTAACGTGAAAGGTTTCAGAAAAGTGCAAAGAATCGAAGTTGCACAAACTAGGAGTATTCATCTCACACCGAATAAGACCGAGGTAGGTTAGGATGACTTCCATGGACTTATGCTATTATACAAATTTGGGCTTCTTGGTCCATTACCAGTTTATATTTTTTTAGATTTTCCGGAAGTCACATGAACCAGTTTGTTGTCCACAAAGTCTGCCACAGAATGAATTTATGGTGGGACTCATACAGTCCTCCCATATCTCAGCCAGTGTGCCAAGACGGTGACCTACGTAATTGGGATCATAGAACTGCGCTCGTTGAGTCCAGTTGAGTGAAAATTAGAGCGTCTTTAAGGTGGCCAATCCTATTCCGTAATGGTATTTATTTCACTGCTTTAGGAATCTCCTCAGTGGCTTTTCTCGACATCTCTTAGGGATTAGATATTAGGCAATCGAAGATTGGAGTTTAATCGCCTAGTTCGCTTTACTCAATAGCTCTATACAATTGGAAGATTTGTTTTAAATGCTTACGACATTGGAGCGGGTAGACTGCCCACTGCGTGTTCATTAGGTTCCACTGAAGGAATCTAAGTTTAGTGGAACCATGAGAAGTCTGATTTGCCTCTGTCCAAAGGACACAATCCCTTGTGGACTTTTCTGTTTAGTTTTTTAGTTTTCCAATGAATTTCCTCACTTCTGCTTTGCTCAATTTAAGTTGTTGTTGTTGTTGTTGTAGCAACAAAATCACTCCCCGAAGGTTTTGGGGAGTGTTGTCGAATTAACAGTCCTTGGTCGGATATAAATCCGGTACGCTCCGCTACTCCCTTGCGGTACTGCCCGACTCTCGTGGTAGCGATTTGGTATGACCAGTGCAACCTTCTAGGTCATGTCATCCCTCCTTCCGAGAGGTGAAAGGCATCATATCCGTAGATCAACCATCGAGTTGCACATCATTACCTTTGTGCATATTAGTCGCCTCTTACGACCGGTATGCCTACCGCTGGGATATTCTAAACCCCAACCCGCAGGGGTTCTCAATATAGGTAGAAGGGCTTTGTTCATTACCTTCACGAGTTCAACAATGAGCTTCTATACATTAATGGGATACTACAGATCCGATTCGACGATGAGCTATTCCAGACAATGGAAGTTTTTGTAAGATCTGTAACTGAAGCGAGGTGAACCTTCATAGGTTAAGCTTTGAGATATCGATAAGTGGACCCGCCTGTAGTGTGCTGGTTTTTTGGGTATCGATATGAAAATTTCGGTCCAACTAAAACAGCTCCCCTTCAAGCCCTCTCATATCTCACCGCGCAAGATCAAATATGATTATCTCGAAGCCCCAGGTTCCTTAACCCTGTCAAAGACAACCAACTGATCCCACTTAAGCGCAGTTAAATTCAGGCAGAGATCTTTTATGAAGCTTAATATTAACTCGGCAAAGTCCTTTGAAGCTCTGCATTAATGTTTCCTACATCATATGTCTGAACTCTGCAAACTCTTTTAACAAAGAGACTCAACTTCACTACCACAATCTCGCGCAAACTAATACACAAATGAGTTCCTTATCCAGCTCGCCTATTAGTTTAACCTCCTGTCGACATATTAAATCGATTTTCTATGTAATTTTTCATATCTTTTGAGCTGCGTGCTTTTAACTGTGAGTTTTCTCATCCCCTTTTATGATAATTATGATAATTATATATTCATTACGTCATTATGAGTATGCATTGGTCTAACAACGCTGGAAAACTCTGCATGGGGTAGGCACCCCTATGCCATCTATTGTTTAAGCCTCTCAACGCCATGCAAAAATAGTTATTAGACAAAAACAATTTTTAAATGAATGAATTATATTTATGTTGATAGAAATAATTGCGGGAATTTACATAATTAATAATTTTACGCATATTTACCTTTGAAAAGGCGCAAAAGAGGTTGAAGGGAAGTCGTAAGTGTGATAGGTTGTATGACTAGGGGGAACGTAATGTTGGGTTGGAATGTCGTCCTTGACTTGATATCTGAAAAAGAAAACATGGAAAAGGAAGTACCTTGGAACAAGGTAAGGTCTTAATCAGCATCAGAATTCGGCATCATGCCTAAGTCTTTAATAAGGACTTTCTTAGCTAGAAGAACCAAATTTCTGCTTTCTTAAACAAGTGTTGTTTGCTATCTCACAAACGGCAAATCCCCATTTTTTTTATTTTATTTTATTTTATTTTATTTTATTTTATTTCATTTTATTTTAGTTCATTTCATTTTATTTTATTTTATTTTAATTTATTTTAATTTATTTTTTTTTATTTTATTTTATTTTATTTTATTTTATTTTATTTTATTTTATTTTATTTTATTTTATTTTATTTTATTTTATTTCATTTTATTTTATTTTATTTTATTTTATTTTATTTTATTTTATTTTATTTTATTTTATTTTATTTTATTTTATTTAATTTAATTTAATTTAATTTTATTTTATTTTATTTTATTTTATTTTATTTTATTTTCTTTTATTTTATTTTATTTTATTTTATTTTATTTTATTTTATTTTATTTTATTTTATTTTATTTTATTTTATTTTATTTTATTTTATTTTATTTTATTTTATTTTATTTTATTTTATTTTATTTTATTTTATTTTATTTTATTTTATTTTATTTTGTTTTATTTTATTTTATTTTATGTAATTTAATTTAATTTAGTTTAGTTAATTTAATTTAATTTAATTTACTTGACGACCCTTTTATAAATTATTACTCCCTCAACTTCATTCAACACTGCAAGCCTCTTAACTTTTATCAGTTTTATGGCAATTTAAAAAGGAATTTTTTTTTGTTGATTTATAACCCTTTTTTCCGCAATTCAACCAAAAAAATTGTATCCTTTTCATTTTCATTTAAAACACACACTTCATGTGTGCCACTCCGTAACTTATGCAGATATTTCACACAAATGAGCTGTTCATGATGGTCACATATGAGCTTAATGTGCTGTCCAACACTCACTACGAACTTTCAGACTTCGTGCGTACTAGCCGTTAATACACCAACAATGCGGCACACAAAGGGAAAAGTCATAAGGCTTTAAGTGGTAAGGGTTTTTATGCGTTTGGTTGGATACAGCCCGGAACAAATTATCATAAAATGTATATATATTTTGCCCACCGCTGAGTTTTCGTTTATTTCTATGAGTGCGAAGAGAATTGCTTGTGGGTATGTGGTTAAAGGCGTCCATTGTATGTTGTAGAACTGTGGATGAAACATATGCAGTTAATTGTTAAATAAATGAATAAACTGAGTTTAACTAGTATATTGAAATTAAGGTCAGGAAAATTTTAAATTCAGTGAAGTGCTAAAATTTTTGGATCGGTTAGTAGTGCTTTAACAGATATTATCTCCCGTCTTAGGCTCCTTTCTGGAAGTGTTTTTGAAATGCAAACAACAACAGCAATATGGTTAAGATAACCGTCGAATCAAGTCTTCATATACAAATTCTTTTGAGCCGGTCTGAAAGGCCAAAGAAAGCTTTAGTAAAGCCATTAACAAATCTTTAGAGACAATCCGTTTGAAATTCGCCCTCCTCATAAGTCTAATGTCGTCCATCGCTTTATCAAATCCAACAAATTACAAATCCTCACTGCATTTAGCAACGAACAACCAAGCTTACGAGTACAAAAGACTAGACTACTTTGTACCAGCTTCCTGCCTGTTTGACCCTCATCGCTGTTTGATGTGCTGAAGGAAATGCATTTAAGCTGTATGGAATGCGAATAAGAAACGCAATAATTTTCACTCATAATAACGATAAATCTTTAGCTACCCCGATTATGAATCCCCTTACGCGCGCAAAGACAAAAGTGAGCCGTTGTGAAGGGGGGAATGACTTAAGGCCGCTTAAAGTACAGCGTAATTATTATTTTACGCCAACGAAATCATGAAATTATACGAAAAGCGACACGCAATTAATGCGAGCGAAGTTCAACAACAACAAAAGCAACGCTGCACAAAAGAAGGAAATTGAAAAGAAAAATTTCTAGTGGGGAGGGGGGAAATTATACACTTAGAGGAAATGGAAAATGAAACACGCCACTAATCCTAATGGCATTGATAGCGCTTGCTCATAGGGCGCCCTAGCAATGGTTGGAGCGACAGCAACAGCGTGACGAGGGCGCCTTCGTATAACTTTCCTTTTCACTTGCGCTATCGCGCTGTAGCAACACTAAAACCGGATAATGCACGAACCAACTAAATTACGTTGCATGCCATATGTCCACTTACATTAATGCCAACACTCCTCGTCAACAAAGATGGACAGTAATAATAAATAAATAAATATATGCTGGAGGATTATGAAAATGCACAATGATGGCTTGTACAGCGATGATGGCTTGTAGTCAAAGTCAGACTGCGTCTGTTTTAAATTACTATGAAAATGCGTTATAAATCATGTGAAAATTATGTGTAAGCAATTTACAAATACAACAATGACATATACACATATAATTAGAAAGGGAGATATCCTGCTTAGAGCTGCAGGATCAGATGCTTTGCTGGGATGGTTTTTAGAAAAAGTCATTGACCTCTTGTTATCGACAAGTATGTGAATGTGTGGGGGAACCAAGAAAGGTACGTTTTTTTTTTGAGTGCCGAGTTCAGTTGGAAATATGCAGAGTTTTTAGGAATTTTGAAAAATATACATAATAAAATATATACCAACTAGCAAAATTAGGCGCTGAAACAGAGCGGCGACCACTGTTGTGACTTTGAAATTGTTTTGGCCACTATGTAGTCATGGGTACGTAAGAGGTACATATATCTAAATTAAATTAAAGGGAATAATTTATTGGTAATCGCAACGTTCCTGCAACGTTCCATTAACGTTATGGCTACGTAGCAATGAGGTAGCAGTGTGGTAATGGCGACTTTCATTGAACTTTAGACAGAAACCTTTTATATAGATGCTTGTTCATTCTTAAATATAAACTTAAGTATGAATTATAATATTATCCAAATAATTCTCATGAAATTCATTATTCCAGGGATCCCAAACTTTTTTGTTTATGGCGCGATTTTCTTCAAATTTGACACAAAAGTAGTCCTTTACTTTTGTTAAAATATGGAGTTTCTTTTTTTCCGGGAAGTGGACTAGGGACCGAAACATTCCAAACTTTTTTATTTATCGTGAGATTTTTTCCCTAAACTTGGGCAAGACAACGTCTGCCGGGTCCTTCTGGTATATACATATATATATTTTTTTTTTCAGTATGCGATATTACAAGAAAATTATAAAATAATTACTATTCCTTTACATTTTAATTGAATGCAGAGATTGTATTAATTTGGTCCAAATAACTGAATTAATTCAGTGGCAACTTAAGATTTATTTAAAAAAGTGTTTATCTTAAAATAAGGTAGATATTTTTAAGTCGTATTTGCCAAACCCCACAACTTCAAGGTAATCAATACTTGAACTTTGCAAGCAACAACAGCAACAACAGCAACAACAAATAAATTATATCGCATAATACCGAGGCTAAGTCCTTAACAAACTGTTTCTGGCACCTCAGTCGAGGCCTACACCTTTCTGAGTCAGAGCTTTCATATTTAATTCAAGAACGTCAAAAAATAATTTTCAATACTTGCCTTGAATAAAAACGGAGGGATCATACTGGAACTATGTGTGGTCAATATTTGATCTAAAGACTCTTCTTCTTAGAAATCTTTTATCTTCATAATTTTTATTATCGATTTAGTAGATTTAAAACGCATATGTAAGGGGCAGGGACCCCCAATAACGATTAATTTTGTATTTTTAATGTCAAAACTCAAAGGATTCCTCCTATCGTAGAACAGTTTCATGTACATGAATGAGCATGTCTCTTCATGCTCAACCGAAATCTACAATGATTGAAAAAAGTTTGAGTAAATCCTATATAAATTACAACTTAATCATTACTTTTGAGTTTAATTTTTTTAGTCAAACATAAAACTTATTCCCTGAGTTTTATTATTTTGAGATGAAATAAAACTTACCCTTGAGTTTTATATTTTTGCTCGACAGTAAGCGTTATTCTTTAAGTGATATTTTATCGTTCAAGGATAAAAATTAAGTTCCGAGTTTTACGTTTTTTTCGCGGATCAAAAAACTCAAATGGTCGCTGCGCCTTTAAGGAAAGTTGTTGGTCATAAATATTGGTTGGTATAATCTCGTCAACATATGTACTCAATTATTTAAACATAGTTTTAGCCACATACATATACTTGCCATAAAGGTGAAGCGGCCTTTTGAGTTTTTTGATCTACCAAAAAACTTAAAACTCGGATCTTAATTTTTATCCTTCAACGATAAAATATCACTCAAAGAATAACGCTTACTGTCGAGCAAAAATATAAAACTCAAGGGTAAGTTTTATTTCCTCTCAAAAAAATAAAACTCAAAAAGTGATCATTACGCTTAATCAAAAAAATAAAACTTAAGCGTAACGATTATTGTTGATTTTTATTGAAAAAAATCAGAAAATAATGATCAAATGCCGAGTTCTATAATTAAACTTATAACAGTTACGGTCCCTGGTAAGGGGTAACGTCCTGAAAAATTAAACTTTCTCTTTCCCACTCTGCTTGTAACGATAACTCTCTATAAATTTTTTTTAAATTTTAAATATATTTAAAGCATATTGGAATGATTTTAAGTTGTCGCTAGTCAAATTTGCTATTGAGACGAACTGATCCACCATTGTGCCATCTTCAGTGTCGATTTTCGTTTGAACCAAATTTGACAAGTGGTGACGGAAAATCGTTCCAATATACATCAATTATTCAAACTGTCGGGAAAACAACAAAACAAAATAAAATATATTTGAAGCATCACGTAAATTCGACCTTTATTGTTATCGAGTTTTGACCACAATCGATAGTTTCGATAAACTTAAAAAAACAGTCCCACTGCATGCGAAAGTTGAAAACTCAAGGGTCTAAGTATGGATTGTTTGGAGAGTCAGAAAAAATATTACCATCAACGATGGTGTGGAAGATCGATTTATTTATCGATTTTCAAGTCTATAAGAAACATTTTTATACAATATTTTTTCTAGTGAAATCGATCGAATGAATGAAACCAACGCCTAAATATCATTACATTAAAAGTTTTTGTAGACTTCTTTCATCAAACTTAGAACATTTAAGCAGTAAAATCTATGCTTCTGGCAGGAGGGCGGCGATTATTTTAACCAGAACTGTTAGATATAATCGATAGTTTTATTAACTGGAAATGTAAAATGCAATTGCTGTTGCCAACTAAAAAACTTACCCAAGTGCACTCTTCTTAATATATTCACACACATATAGCCATATACATATATCTAAACGATATTGAATTGAAATTTTCCCGTAGCCCATAAAAATGTCACAAGAACTTGTTCGTAAGTCTACTTTGATAACGAGCTAAATGCGTATGTCAACGCTAATGGAAAATGGGTACAAAAAGCTGAGTGTGTGGTGTGCGCGTTTAATATATTTCCTACAGTTTTGCTACACTTTTACATTAACAGCAGCTCTAATACTCGTTATATATGTACATATGCCACCTGATGCCAAAAGTCATTGCCACTGATGACACATGAGAACGGTAAGTACACACGTTTGATGGTGACACGTGCCCCAAACTGCAGCTATCAGCAAGAGCAATTTGTTTGTGCCACACATTTTTGAGTTGTTGAGCAAGTTAAGATGGTTCAATTTATTTTGTTCATACATTTTTGTGAAATGTCTTGAGTGAAATTAAAATTATTTATGAAATACAAATTTATGTGCCATCTTCAGCGTAAGATTGCGAAGGAATGAAATGAAGCTGAAGATGGCACAATATTCACAATTTTATCGCACATTCACTTATGAAAAGGAAAAAGTAGAAACAAAGAAAGCGAAGGTGGCAAAAGTCTGAGTAAGAGGAAGAATAAGGAGAGTATCATATGAAACCAGCCAAGACTTATCAGCCCTGGACTGCCATCTTCTGAATGCAACCGAGTGTTAAAGAACTATCTTGCGTTCGCTTGATGAGAAACAAATTTATTAAGAGAGTAAATCCCCAAGCACAGCACAAAAGAGAAAAGGATTGCATAAAATCCATGGAAATAAAAAAAAAAAAAATATCCACAAAGTCCTTTGCGCTATTGAAACCAATAAAAACGTTTAACGCCAATGGCTATTTCCTTATCAGCTTATTGATAATCCTGCGGATTCAATAATTAAAAGCGAATCATAAGCGCTGGCAGGGAATAAAAAAAAAATTATTTTTAAAAGCGTCTAGAGGGCTGGCATAAATAAGAACAATATTCTATGCATATATTTATAATAACAACAAAAACAACAATAACTTTGCTACCAATAACAAAATGCGGAAAGCAATCAAAAATATATTGATAATAATTTAAAATTCCATTTATAAGTCCTCAAGGACAACTTATTATTCAACGATTTTAATAAGCATTGTTTACGAAAGAGACCAGCAAAGATGCTAAAATAAAAACAAAGCGACAAAAGTAAGCAAATAACACTGTGCAACAGATTAAAAATAATTGCAGAACAAATTTTCTGTGTTTACTCATTGAATTCAAAATTGTTGCCAGTGAAAATTTGGCTTTGGGGCTGCCAGGTGATGTGAATTTGTGTCAGATGATATGATTTCATATGATACGATACGATTATTGTATTAAATTAACGGGGTTCAAGGAATTATGTGTGAGTTGATATGATTTTTTTTTTCATACTTCACAAGAGGCGATGTGATATTCACCGGATTACGTGCAACGTGACATGGTGGTGATATCAGTTGAAATAAAAAAATGCTAAAAAAGTCACACATGATGGAGAAATCCAAGAGGACTAAAGCTAGCTGCAAAATATTTAATCTGGTAGCGATGCTTGTTTAGATTTTAATTTACTATTTGATGGAATGATACTGATATCATGTGATTAAAATATTTTGCAATGTGACTTTTTGTGATCACGAACAATTTAAGAAGTAAAAAGATGAAATTTGATTGATATTTTTATTTTACACCTTGATGCGATTTTTGTATGTGATCATGCGATCTGACAAAGTCAATACAGGTTACTTTTAAAAAAAATATGAAATGTGAAAATGGTATTTCACGTCGAGTATTTCTTAATACTAAAGGTCAAATATGGTCTCAAAAATGCTTTTCTAGTCGTATTACTGTTCAAATTTGAAATTTTTTGTATGAAGTGATATTGATATCATATGATTTGATTTTAATTTTTGAGATGACTTTTTGATAGCACGATTTTGGATATTTTTATGTGGTATGATATGGTAATTATATTTCACAGAACGCGTTAAACTATTGCTATATTTTAAAAGTCGTAAGTGTGATGAAATTATTTCAATGATTTGATATTAATATGCGTTTGATGGTGATGTCACACGTTTAGTTAAAATTTGCATTTCTTCGTATTTCAAATCCATTTTGTAAATTTGTGTGAACGCTATAAAATTTGGCTTGCTATGATTTGATTAAAATATTGTAGCCAATTAGATAAAATAATATTCTCTGAGTTGGTATGCATTTTTGTATCATTTTTCAAGATGTCATGTGATTTTTAAATAAAATAAAATTTTAAAATACACGTAATAATCAAGAAATCCTCTCAGCTGCATTATCTGGATTAAATTTAGAGAAAGAAGAGGTCAAATTTAGTCTAAATAATCACGACACATTGTTTTGTATCATTTGATGTTCTCTTTCATGAAATACTGATATCATATGATGTCATGGATATACTTTTAAATGCGAATTTTCGCTAGCACGATCTAAGTAAATATTTTTTTATGGTCACATATTTATTTATTTATTGTTTTTAGTCTGTTATAACCTTGACAAATGATTTGTATGTGATGCAGCCAGAATATTTTGCATGTGCATCATATGATCATTTTTTGTGATTTAATGTGGTCAGTTCAAATTTTAATTTGAAAATTAGTTGATGTTTCTCTGCATGTTTTTAACTTTACTTGTTGCTAAGTGTTGAATTAATTATTTATGATATATGTTTTTAAAAGTTTTTTATCTGATGACATGATATCGCATCATATGATTTGACTTCGTTTTGGTGATATCAATTGGAATCATGTGACTTTGATAATTTTAAAGTAAACGTTGACTATTTTGGTCTTATCTGCTGCACATTAAATTGATTTTCTAGCATGTGATATGCATTGATTTGATTGAATGGTATAATGTGATGTGATTTAAATTGTCATCATATGATATGCTGTGTGATATTTATTGAAATTAAAAGTGATAATTCCAAGTATTAACTGTTCAAAAAGCCTTGGCATTTTTTATCTACTATGTTTTTGGTCACATTTAACATGTTCTGCATAAAACTCGCTACCTTCCTCAGAAAAAGTCCCTGCTCTAGCTGCAGAGTGTAATCAACGAGCCTTATGAAATATTAGACATTTTTATATGAATCTCAATTGAGCTGCTAAAATACGCTGCGTAAAATTCCCTAGCTTCTTTGCTGTGGCAGGCGCAATTTTTTTTTTTTTTTTGTTGTTGCATCTACTTAAGAGGCAATGATTTCGTTGCCGCTGATTGTGGCATTCACAATTTGTCAGCAATTGAAATTCTCAAAACATATTTGGCATTAATCGTGGTGGCGATGTTTGTCTTTATTTTTTTATTTTTTTTTTTTTTTTCTTTGGTTAAATTCTTTATTCATCCAACTGGTATTAGCATGCCACTAGCGCTTCTGCCACAAAACAACAACAACAACAACAAGCCACAACAAAGCGACACGACAACATTTCGGACGCTGCCTTCTCGCAGGCTAGGAATGCGCTTTGTTTAGCCTGCAGGAACAACGATTGAGCTTTGCTTCGATTGCTTGTTTGTTGTTGTTGTTGCTACTGTTGTTTAGAATTTATAACTTGTCGTTGCTGATATATGACGTGCACACACACATAAATACAGTGTGTGCGTGTGTGTCACTGTGGCCGTGTTCTCACTCGTAATCAGCCTCAATATCGCTACTGTCACAGCTTAGACCTCAACTCGACTAGCCTTCGAAGCGAGTTTATTTTTTTTTTTGCTTGCATTGTTGTTGTTGTTGTGGTTTGTGTTATCATTGTTTTTGTTTGTGCTGTTTTGATTATTATCCCAACAGAGAATATGCAAATTGTGGTCCGTATGGAGCTTGAATATCGCGCTGGTTGGTTGATAGCAGCAGCAACACTCAACCCAACCAATTGCTTGTACAGATGGTCGTCAGGCTTTGGGTAAGGGGTAGCGGTAGCTGTAGCTGAATCGGTATTACGTAAGTAAAAGAGGCAGTGCCATCGCATGAAGACTTAGTAGATAACCCAGTGAGCTTTGATTTGAAGATGGAAATTTGATCGAAATTCGCCTTCTTACTCAGAGAGATCCAGTGAGTTGGGCACCCATAAAAAAGGTGCCTCGACCTACACTCCGCTCTTTGACATCAACACTTCACAGCTGACGCTGCATTCCAGCGGGACTCCTTGCTTTACAGGTTCAAATATGCTGAAGAGTCCAACACATTGAATTTGTTTGCGGCAAAGTTGCTCCAGACTCTTCTAATGTGAAAGATAACAAGTCATACTTTCGGTAAGATCTTCTTCTTCTTGAGCGATTTTGACCGTCCAACATAGCTCGCCAGTCATTTCTTCTTGGCGCCAACCGGTCTCCACTTGATCCTTCCATCGGAGTGGTGGTCTTCCTCTTCCTCTGCTTTCACCGGCGGGTGCCGATAACTATACCTTCTGGGCTGGAGCGTCTTCGTTCATTCATTCGCACGACGTGGCCTAGCCAGCGAAGCCGCTGTGTTTTAATGCGCTGTACTATGTCGACGTCTGCGTAAAGCTCATACAACTCATCATTAAATCTTCTTCGGTACTCGCCGTCGCCAACGCGTAGAGGCCCATAAATCTTTCGCAGAACTTTTTTCGGTAAGATCCCCTTTAGCCTAAATACCACGGAGAAGAAGACACCTTCTAATTATTGGGCTATCTGCCATCGACGTAAAATTCTTCATAGTAGTAGGGCTCCAAAAACTAACAATCACATCTGAGTAGCAAACATCTTGCCAGCCACTCAGTAGTTCGAATTGTGAGGATCCTTAAATCCTTGTGTCGTTGAGTGACCTCTTCCGTCAATCTGTTCAGCCTACAAATTTAGCGTTCCCAACATGATCTTCAGAGTCATAGTTATAACGACTCCTTTTAACCCTCTCACGCCTACAGGTCCACTACAACCTGGCAGTTAAGAACACTTCAATGTTATTCCAAACATTTAACGGAGGAAACCAGGGAGGATGGCACTTTGCTGGAAAGATAAAGTGGGACCGATTTGCGAACCTGTGGCATGACCTCCGAAAAGACTGCTGTTGAACTTTGCTGTAATAGCGGAAAAACACCAAAGTAATTTTGAAGTCATTCAGTCATACCAAAGCTTAGCCGATAAACCTCACAGTGGGAAGTTCTATTGAATCAAAATGCTTGATGGAACTCAGAATTGGACGAAGATGTCTGCTGCCAGGAATAGAGCTCTAAACACATCCAAACGGTTGTATTGAAGTAGAACAAAGTAACGAGCACGATTGCATTTGTTCACACTCTCTGGTATGGACAGTTCTTTGTCGGCAGGAATCCTGTATTAGCACTAGCGCGAATGGCACTGGAATGCTTTGATTAATTGCTCGAGCCAGCGAGTCTTGGATTTTTTCTGACTCTTTTGATGATGTGATGGCACTATATCTAGCCTTCAGTGTCCACAGTGATGTCATCTAAGAGCGCAGCACGAATAGTACTTCCTGTCTTTTAATGCACAACAGAGCGTGTGGGACTCCACTATCAGGGTTGTAAAAGAATGCATTCATATGCGAATGCAATCAGTTGAAATCTTATTCAATGACTTCAAATTTCGAATGCACTCATTGGCTCGCTTTTTTTTTAATTAAGAATGAAAAAATTAAGTTTAAAGTCTCCTTGAAGTCACGACTTCGAAGTCATTTAGAGAAGTCATTTACTGACTTCATTTTTTGAGTGAAGTCACTAACTATTTGCAACAAAAATATTTTACGATCATGTCTCGTATGCCACAGGTAAATTTACTTCAAATGACTCCATATGACTCCAACTGACTTCAGTGAGACTATTTATTCAATGAATGCAATACATGAATAACCCAAAAATGAATGAAAAAAAGAATTCAAAGTCGCAGAATGAAGTCTGAATGGTGACTTCATTTTTTAAGTCCCAGTCAATGTATTCAAAAAATGTCTGCAATCATTTTGCGATAAATCATGTGAATAATTATTAGCAAAAGAATGCATTCTTTTACATCTCTGCGCACTATTGCCAAACGAGCACGGCTCCGTAGTGGCCACATACAATCCAAACCAAAAAGAAATCTTAGAAGCATACCTGTTAAGTTTTGATTACTAATCGTAATGATTAGTAATCTGATTACTTTGTAATTGATAGTGAAATAATTGCTTACATTACGATTATCTTGGTCCCAACTAGATTACGTAATGATTACGATTATAAAGAATCAAAAAAGAATCATTATTACTCTAGAATACTGAAAAGAATCAAAAATAATCCAAATATATAATTGATTTTTTACAGCGATTTTTTTTGATTATTTTTGATTCTTTTTAAAGAAAAAAGCTTTTTGGTATTTTGGATTTACAGTAATCAAAAAGAAGCGCTGAAAAGAATCAATTATTTATTTTGATTATTTTTGATTCTTTTTAAAGAAAAAAGCTTTTTGGTATTTTGGATTTACAGTAATCAAAAATAATCAAAAAGAATCGCTGAAAAGAATCAATTATTTATTTTGATTCTTTTTGATTCTTTTCAGTAATTTAGATTAATCATGATTATTTTTTGATTCTTTATAATCGTAATCATTACGTAATCCCAATATCTCAAACGCACAATAAATAATCATTACAATTCTTTTTAGAAAATAATCTAACCGATTACTAATCATATTCATTATTTAACAGCTATGCTTAGAAGATCTTTTCACATACATGTGCTACTCTAACAACCTTCGTCAAAAAAACTTTCAAAAGTGTTTGCTGGGTTTATCACCTCATAGGAAGAAGGCACAAATTTCGCTCGACTCATGTATGTATGTATGTATTTATGCAAAGCACCTTAAAGACCAACATGCCCAATACCATTTTGCAACTAAAACCCTGTCCCAAGCGACTCTATTTCAGTTGCTGCCATGCGCCTTCATTAAATTTTTTTTTTTTTTTTTCAAACCAAACGTTAAAGATTTCTTTGTTAGCTTCCCAGCAACGCGTCCAAGCGACCAGATCTGGCTGATACTTTGGTAGCCCCAAATGCCTTTTGCATCTCATTGCATGGGTAGGTAGCTTTGTTAGGCTAGTGTTGTTTCCATAACCAAAAGACCTGTTTTCTTATTCACCCTTTTTTTTGCGCTGCTGCTGCATTGGAGTTAGAACAATCGCCTAACCAAAGAGTCAACAATGCAATTGCATATTTCAGTTGCAAAACTAATGTCGATTTGCATATTACGTCACACACACACACACACACACAAGGACTAGAAAGCCGACAGAGACGGCAAGAAGACAAATCTAAGCACGTTGGTGTTGCTTCCGTTAGCCTTCTGCTAGCTATTGGGCTGATACTCTTGCGAAGTAGCTGCAATTTTGCTATGAGAGCACCCTTGTCCCTTTCACCCGCACAACCATCCGAGCTCACTTTGGCTTTGGTGCAACTTTTCCTATTGTTGCTGTTACTTTTGTTGTTGTTGTTGTTGTTGCCACCACTTAGATAGTTTCGTTGTCTTCTATCTGTCTTCCAGTACATGTCGTTCGCTTCTGTCTTCGTGCAACAATTTGATAAATCTGCGACAAACCCATTGCATGTTGCTCATACTTCTTTCAACAACATGTTGCTCTGTTGCTCGGTTGCTTTACTGATTGTGTGTGAGATATGCATGTTGCAGCGAGTTATACTTCAAATGTCTGTTATTGTTTGGTGCTACTCCTCGTGTTGTTCTTCCTTCTTTTTGTTGTATCGGCTGCTCATTGGACAGCTAAAGATAATGATGGGACAGCTTGTTGTAGCCAAAGAAAACATCAACTAAGATTTTGTGATTGTGTTAAATTTATTTAAAACTATGCGAGATTTTCTTTTTTTTATCACTTGGCATTTGACATTCTTGAAAGGACAAAGGAAGAAGGTAGAAGGTATCGGAATGAATTAGCGCTGGGAATATGGTAGTAATTTTGGAGATAAGGAAAACAGGTACGAGCATGGGATTAATTTGATTGGTCTAGCAGCTTTTATAAAATCAGTGCCAATCTTGTCCTCTCGTTTCACTGCGTATAAGAATATAGCGAGTAGTTGTTCGATACTTGAAAAGCTCTACCTTCTGACTTTGCTTAACCCAAAGCAACTTTCAAAAGCAATAAATAGAAAAGCTCTTATAAAATGACCGTGAGCCTTCTTGGAGAACGTTGAGACTTGCTGATTCAAAATTCATTAGCTAAACACTTTTAAAAATTTATGTACATATGTATATCTCTACTATAGACTATATATATCAGATGGAAATGAAATTTTTTGTCAGAGAAAAGTTGCCAATTTATAAGACCGATTACTCTACCACCCACAGCAGAAGGGTAACTAAAGAAAAATCCGTAACTATTTTAGGCCCATTACTCTATTCGGCTTATGCAAATGATCTTCCGGGTCAGTTACAATACTGTAATGTTCAAATGTATGCTGATGATGTACAACTCTATATAAGCTGCAAAGCATCAGAGTTCGATGACTGCGTACGTAAAATTAATGTTGACTTGGATAATGTAAGAACTTGGGCTGCAACTAACGGCTTATGTCTCAATCCAAGCAAATCCAAATATATGTTGGTAACCAAAAAAACACAAATTGTAACATCTTTTCCCGATTTAGTTCTGGGTGAGTCTAAAATTGAATACGTGGATAAAGTAAAAAATCTTGGTATCACATATCGTCGGCTTAGGTCGCAACGGTGCTAAGTACCATTTTTCAAATTTTACAGGAGAGACAAAAAACAATATAAAAACATAAATTTAAATTAGGGATTACGGTTTTTTACGTCATGTTACTCAATTTTAGAGTACAATAAGTGGACGCTCATAAAAAAACAAAAAATTTTAATTTTCGCCGAGTTATATGCATTTTTGGGACTTAGCACCTTTTTGCCAGCTACTTTTAATTTTTTTCACTGGACTTAGCACCTTTTCCCAAATCAAAACACCTGCGAGTGAACCAAAGCAATTTTCTGAGTATGAGGGTTCTTAGAGGTTTTTCCGTAGAATTTTTACCTGGTCTTAGATTTCTTATATTAAGCCTAGTTCTACCACAATCCGCGCTTAAAGCTCAAATGACCTATTTTTTGAAGCTCTGTTACTCTGCAATTAGTAGCAATATTTGGATCAAAATACATTATTCTAAAACCCTAGGCGTTTCTTTTTATCACACAACAGCGTTTTACTATCGCATTGCACAACTTTTGACGAAAATGGACTTTTGTGAAAGTCGACAAGTAAATGTGATTTAGGTTCTTGGAAGTCTGAATATGATAGCCCAAACATTTGTCTTTACTAATCAAGGTCAAAAAGTTATGTGTCAGTTAAAAAGGAGAAGTGAGGTCAGCTGACGTAGATGATCCCATTTAACATATGCATTCATAGTCGAAATAAAGTAGGTACTTAAGTTTATGTCGGTTTTTATGACATATAGGGCTTTGGAAATTGTGTCAAAAAACCCACGCTAACTTTATTAGCTACTATTTTTCGAATATGAATATGCCACATATACTTTAACTTTAAATTTTCAAATTCGCTTGGACTTAGCACCTTTTCCTTTCATTGGTGGACTTAGCACCTTTTATAATCAATGCAAAAAACGCATTTAAAAACAGAATTGTTATGCAATTCATGATGTAAGTAGTGTATATTAACTGTTTCTAGCATTCTGCATCAAAACCTGAAAAAACCCAAAAGGTGGACTTAGCACCTTTGCGACCTAAGCCGACGATATAATAAACACCTTCACTGGAATGATCACGTTATCATCACAACCGGCAAAGTATACGGGATGTTAAGAAGTTTATGGTGTAGCCAATGGTTCATACCACTTGAAGTCAGAATGCTTCTGGCTAAATCATACCTAATACCGACGTTACTATATGGTTGTGAATTGTTTTCTAGCTGTGACGTAACCAGTAGGCGCAAATTAAACGTGGCTTTTAATGGTATTGCAAGATATATATTTGGCATACGTCGATTTGACCGAATATCTCATTACTCCAAACTTATTTTTGGTGTTACCTTCGAGAATCTTTTGAATTGTAAAACTGTAATTTACCTTCATAGAATAATATACACACAACAGCCGCATTATCTTTATCAAAAATTAAACTTCTTCAGGTCAGAAAGAGGAAACCGTATTATTCAAATAGAACATAACACTGCTTTTTCAGATCAACATTTCTATATAAACGCTATACGAATTTGGAATCGATTACCCCCTTACTTGCAATTAGTCAGCAACGCAATGCAATTTAAAAAGTTAATATATGAACATTTTAAATAACACTGTTAAACATCACTGTTATATTTTTAACTTTAAAACTTAAACTCTTGACTTTTTGTTATCTGTTTTTTAATATTTTATATTGTAAATTAAATCTAAGTTGTTGTCTTAGTTTTATTTTATTATTATATTTATTTTTTTGGCATAATATTTTTTATTTTTAATATGACTATAATACTATTCAGTGCTGTTATATAAGATTAAATCTTTGTACTGAATTATAAGCATACAAATAAATAAATAACCGGGGCACGGCTGAAGCCGAGAAGCGGAACTAAAGTGGAAGCGGAATGCGGAACGATATAAAAAAACTGAAAGAAATTTGAACTTTTGAATTTTGAATTGCTACTGAAACCTGATATAAATCAAAACCTGAACTAAATTGGCATCGGAACGAAATGGAATCTCGATTGAAACGAAATCGGATCGAAACAGAAATCGAGTTGATATTGAGATTTTACACAAACAACAAGCTTGTATTTCCGGCCTTTACATTTGAAGCATCCTGGTTCGGTACGAGCTGTAGACCTATTAATAATTTTTTCTGCAGTGAAAAATTATTGTTGTTTTTGGGTTTTTTTAAGTATTTTTTATTAATTATTAAAAGTTTTTTGTTGAATTGAACAGGAAAATTTTTTTTTTTTCCTAGTTGATATAAAAACCTGAAAAAAACTGATTTAAAATGAAATCGAATGGCAGCCAAAGCCTAATAGAGGCCGTAACCGGAGCTATACTGGAATCGGAGCGGAACTGATTTCTGATTGAAACCGAAACCTGAACTAAAGTAGAGTCGGAGCGGAACTGAATTTTAGTCGAAACCAAATTCGAAACAAAACTGAATCCTGATGGAAACAAAAACCATAGTGGAAGCGGAATGAAACTGAATCTTGATTAAACGAACTCGGAATGAAATGAAAACTAAAAAGAAATCGATTAAACCTGAAATCGGATGGCAGCGGAAGGCCGATTGAAACCGAAATGGGAACGGAAGCAATAGGGAAACTGGAACGAAATGAAATCTCGACTTAAGCCAAACTAGGAACGGCACTGAATTATAATAGAAAACGAAGCCGTAATCCTGCAGAACTGCTGCTAAAGGCAGGACAAATATTCTATTTCCATTTGTTGTTGTGTTTCCCTTTTCTATTAATTACTCTGCATTTTATAATAAAAATTGATGAAAGTTTATTCGGCTGGCATTTATGTGGAGTTGTGTGTTGCGCAAGGACTCACTGAGGCTGCTGTTGCTCGTGTGGCATTTCCTTAAACAATTTTAAACTTCACACACGCCAAATGACCTCTAGAATTCTATACTTTCATTTCTCTATTTTCTCTTTTTGGTTCGCTTTCGAAATTGTTTTGCGTGTCCAACAATTGATAACTGATTGATTGTATTTGGTGTGCTGACATTTTATAAAACACACATGTGGGTAATTCCATGTCAAATGGAGCACAAACTGAACGGATTTGCTGTAGTCAAAGCTTTGCTCAAGCAATAAAGGGTTGAATAGAGGTTAGAGTAAATGCACGATTTCTTGTAGAATTACACCTTATTTACAATAAAAAAAAAAAACTATTAATAAACGTTTATGTGTGTCTCCTTCTGTCAATATCAAATTTCCTTGCAAGCCTTTATTTACAGTTTTGATTGCACGTCAACTTTGTGTCAGGGAAATGAGGGAAATCAAAGAAATTGACAGAGAACAATGAGCTTTTGTGTGTGTGTGCGCGTGTGAGAGTGTGTTTGTATTAGTGCATTGTGAAAATTGCCGCACTAACTAATAGCAATTTAATGTTGTTGGGCATTCGAAGCGTAGCGAGAATCAAACAACAAAAGCAATCACACGCATACAACAAAAACAATCGCATTGTTGCAGAAACAATTTGCAGCACAAAATTAATAAATCGCAATCGTGGAATGTGCGACGGTGATAGAGGTGTGTGTGTGTGTGAGGTGAATTGAAGTAACTGCCAGCGACAGGCTCCCTCAAGCAACACGCTGCAGTGCTCAGCGCCAGGCAGGCAGTCAGCCAGCGAGGCGCAAAGGCGAGAATGCATCGGAAACAATTAATCACTGACTCACATTTGTGTGCTGTGGCCGCCAGCACGACGGTTTATCCGTACGTTTGTTTGTTCATCCGTAGCTACCGGCCAGCGGCCGCAGTGAATTGATTCGAACACCTTGTCGCTTAGAATTTATCTAGTATGTGTTTCCTGTGCGAAAATGTTTGTGAATGTTTGCATTAGGGATGTTGGTAACGAAGTTGTTGAAAAGGGGACCATGAGAGCTGGAAGCTGTGGAGAATTTAAACAAGAGCGTGCTTTGGGAGTAGCAGTTTAAATTGAATACTCTTATAGACCTGAGAAATCGGAACGTTCCGATAATGGAACAAAAACAGAACGCATGAAACCAGGGGCAACTAGAACCAAAAATAACCCGAAGTCGGAATGAATAAAATACGGATCCGAAATTGGGGCAAAAAAAGTCGCACCTAAATAGAAACCGGAAAGAGGCAGATATACAAACCCAAACGGAGCGGAAAAGAGATCGAAATCGGAACTAATCTAAATGGGAACGAAGAGACATCGTTGCCGAATTTGAAGCTAACCTAATTTGGAACGAAACTGGAAACAAGAAGAACACGAAATTGGAATGAACTAAAATCGGAAGCTGAATTTTAGCATTGCCTAAATTTGACTTCAATTGAAACCGCAACGAAAGTGAAATGAGAACGAATTCAGTGTGGGAAAAGAACAAAAATTTGAAATGAATGATATGGAAACAAACTGAAATTGGGCTGAAATCGAACCGAAATGAAGCCAAACTGCAGCAGGAAAAAAGCCGAAACTGAATCAAACCGAAGCAAGAATTAAACCGAAAAGAAACAATACTGATGGAAAACGAAAGCGGAATGGAACTGAAACTGGACTGATTACGGAATCACGAAATGAAACAACGGGGAAAAAGGAACGAGAACAAACCGTAAATATGAAAGAATATGAAATTGGAACGAAGGCGAAAATGGTATGAAACCGCTGCCATACTAATATCGGAAAGGAGAGGAAACGAAAATCGGAACGTAACCCAAGCAGTACGAAACTGAAACCTGAAAAAATCGGGGTGAAAGATATCCCAACAAAACCGAAATAGTTATTCAAATTTAGGTGAAACTTTAACTACCCTAAAATGACGCAAACGATCATCGAAGTGATAAGTGAAAATCAGCAGAGCGGAGCGCGTGCCGGTGAATGTTCCCAACCACCAAATATCTACGCTATCTTCCTGCACTAAGAAGAATTCATAGATAAATATTGCAATGATGGTTGGCCCCATTTTCCCAAACACTCACAAATATCTACATACATCCATAAATATTTCACTGATAGCCGATGAAAATGTAGCGAGTACCTTCAATAGTAGTACGTTTATGAGAATAGGTAGGTAGGTACTTTGGAAATAATGGTTGGCACTATTAGATTTTATAATCACTGTGAATTTTCGCTGTCTGTCACTATTCTTCCTCTGATAAGCGCCCTCCAAGCCGCAGTTAATAAATGAGTGAACGAACGAACAATTGAATGAGTGAACGGAGTGAACGAACGAATATGCTGAACGGCTGATTGATTGAAATGCATGCATAAATTCGCTCAACAACAACAACACCAGCACAGTGAGAACAGCAGCAATCTGCTAACTGCTAAGGAAAACTTGATCGCATTGCCAGATGAAAAGCTACGGAATACTTAATGGCTACCATTTGATTGTTTGCCACTCGAACTCGTGCAGACTCGTACTAAGAGGAAATTGCCACATAAAATTTATTGGCTTTTGATGTTGTGCTGACCACTGCACTGTGAGGTGTTTTGAAGAAATTTGTATGGAAATTACAAATATGTCTAAACAAGAGTAAGTGTTAGAGTAGCTGGTCATTTGAGAACAAATGAAAGGTATGCAATGTTTGTTTTAAAATTGAGTTTCATTTTTAGAGTTGCTGAGTTAGAATTTCAAAAACTTCGAAATATACTGCTAACATTTTCTAATTTTTATAAAAGGCATAAATTCAGGATTGAGGAAGTGATACAAAATATTTCAACACTTTTTTTAATATTTTCAAAATTGTTCCAATGTGAAGACTTTTTTTATTTTAATGATTTAGCAAAAATTATTATATTTATTTAAAAAAAAGACTCATGCTATTTATGTCAATTTTTCGAAATTCCAAACGTCATTTTAATACTTTTTCAAAACTTTTGAAAATTAATTGCAATGTTGGGAAAATTTCACAAACATTTTTTAAAATAATTAGAATCGTGCATAATGTTTAAAAAAATTGAAAAATTATTTCAAAACTTCAAATATCCCAAATTTTTTTTCAAAACATTTTTAAATAATTTTGGAATCATTTAAAATATTTTACAAACCATAAAAACTATTTCGAAACTGTGTTAAGTCATTTACATCAAAAATCCCAAAAGTTACTTCGAAACTTCTGTAAAAAAAGTTCAAATTATTAATAGGCTTTCAAAATTCCCAAAAATTATTTCGAAATATTTTTAAAACATTTTCGAATCATTACAATATTTCAAAAATTTACAAATTAGTTTAAAACATTTCCAAAACATTTTTTACAAATTTATTCAAAACACTTTGGCTCTATTTTAAATGATGCGAATATTCCAAAATTTTTCTAAGCATTTTATAATCATTTACGATATTTTAGAAATTTCAAAAATTGTTTCAATACTTTTTTTGATAATTTCAGAATCGTTGACAATACATATTATAAAAATACCAAAGGTTATTTCGCAATTTTTTTTTTTGAAAGCATTTCAAAATCATTTAGAACATTTTTATCGAAAAATCACTTTAATTTTTTTTTAATAACTTTATTTAGTTTTGAAATATGTCAGAAATTTTCTAAAAACGTTTACATTTTTTAAAAATTTGGAAAAATTTTTAATTTTTTTTTAAATACATATTTTTGAAATTTTTTTTAAATACATACAAAATTTGATACTGCTGTGTAAATTTTATTTAAAAATTATTGCAAAAGTAGCGAAAATTCACGAGTCAAAAGTCCAAAATAAATATACAACTTTTTTCAAACAATTTAGAAATTTAAAAATTTTTATTTCTAAAATTATTTTTTATTTTCTAAAATTTTTCGAAAATAAAAAGGTTTACCTTGTTTTATTAACAACATTTTGATTACCAAAAAAAAATTCCAAAACCCGTTTAAAACTAATTAGACGTTTTTCAGACGCCTTTTGAATATTCAAAATTTTCGAATTTTTTTTAGTTTAAGTTTTATACAAATTTTATATTTAGGAAATAAATAAAAGCACTAAAATTTTTTTTTAAAATATATTCAAATATTTTAGAACTTCTCGAGATTTACTACAATGCTTAAATTTTCTAATTTTGGTGATTAAAACGAAAGATTTTATTTTTCAAAAATCTATACCAAAGTCAGCTTTAAAATTTGTAGTAATATTTAATATTCGTTATACTGTTGCAAATATTTTTACTAACCTTATTCCAACACTAACATTTTGCAGAGATACATACATATTTGATTTTCTTACAAACTCATAGAAAAATGCCCCACAGTGCGCCGCTGAGAACTTTCACTTGCCAAACCAATTTCAAAGCGGATTTCAAGCAAAATGCGAACGTCTGACAATAAAAACTAGTTCACATGGAGCTGCATAGATTTTCTTCAACTTGTTTTTGTTTGCTCTGTTTTCTCCTTTTTTTGTTTTGTTTGCTCTCCTATAAATTTAGTGCAAAGCAATTGAATTGTATTGCAATGAATTGAAAGAAATTGTAATGAACGTAAATTAGAAAGCATTTTAGCATTTAAAAGTGCTTAGTTGGCTACACTTTAAGGGCGCTTGAAATAATTGCGATCAACGGACGGGAGATTGAAATGTTAAAACATCAATATAAGAGAGATAAATAAATATTTATTCGCACCCTTTATACGAATATGTATCTCTTTGCTGTAGGTAATTTATTGAGAGTGGCGAGGAAAACGTCTTTGAGTCGTGGAGTTTGGAATATTAAATGAGGCGAAGAAAGAAAGTGTGGATAGATTTAATCGGGTCATGGAACAGAGGCTGATTGTCGTTCTTCCATCACACAGAAGATCTCTGGTTAAAATTCTGTTAAGATGGCATGATCTAATTTGAACTTCAGAGCGCTGAGTAGCCGAAGGTAATTTGAACACTCTGTGAAAATATATTTCTTTCAGTTTCCGGAATCTAAAAATACAAGAAAAAAAAAAATCAAGCGACAAACATGTGTATACAAGACTTCACTAATTAAACTGTTACCTAATAAATATATTACTCCCCCCAAATCTGCTGAAATTAACCCTTCGATATTTTTCGCTTTTACCCTCAACACCAAAGTTTCTTTGTTTGCAAAAGTTATTTATTCAGTAGCGCTTTTAATTTAAAGAAATAAACATTTTGAACCTTTAAAATTTCACCCTCTCTTTCTCTGTCACCCGCAATCTAAATCAAAAACCAACAAATCCCCAAGTAAGTACATAACTCCCAAGCTCATGCAAACTTTTATATTCCAACTAATTGAAGTATTGATACGCGGCCGTCATTTGACTAGACAACTTTGAAAGGCTGTAGAATGGCAAGGCAAATGTGAATACAACTAATAATTGTCTTATATGTATGTATTACGAGTAGTAGTATTATTTGACAACTTAACTTTGTTGCATGTCAAGTGGCAATCCAGATCAACAACAAAAAACGACATGACTGTAAATATTGATATGACATGTGACTTACCCCACGAGTCCGAAAATTCTATGCCACAAAAGGATGAAATACGTATATAGAGACGTTGATATGCATATACGAGTATACATATATGCTAAATCAGTAGCAGTATTTACTTAGAAATTTGCCTAGGCATAGTATTGTGCAAAAAAATGGCAACAAATCATACACAACCAATCCTTATTCCTCAATATAAGAAAACTATGAGAGTCCGATGCCTCCACATTTGAGTTTTTCAGAAACAATTTATAGGATTGACCAGTGTTTTTTTATTTTATCTTATTTTACCTTTTTTATTTCATTTCATTTAATTTAATTTAATTTAATTTTATTTTATTTCATTTTATTTTATTTTATATTATTTTATTTTATTTTCTTTTATTTTATTTTATTTTATTTAATTTCATTTTATTTGATTTTATTTTATTTTATTTTATTTTATTTTATTCTATTTTATTTTATTTTATTTTATTTTATTTTATTTTATTTTATTTTATTTTATTTTATTTTATTTTATTTTATTTTATTTTATTTTATTTTATTTTCTTTTATTTTATTTTATTTTATTTTATTTTATTTTATTTTATTTTATTTTATTTTATTTTATTTTATTTTATTTTATTTCATATTATTTTATTTTATTTTATTCTATCTTATTTTATTTTATTTTACTTTATTTTATTTTATTTTATTTTATTTTATTTTATTTTATTTTATTTTATTTGATTTTATTTTATTTTATTTTATTTTATTTTATTTTATTTTATTTTATTTTATTTTATTTTATTTTATTTTATTTTATTTTATTTTATTTTATTTTATTTTATTTTATTTTATTTTATTTTATTTTATTTTATTTTATTTTATTTTATTTTATTTTATTTTATTTTATTTTATTTTATTTTATTTTATTATAGCCCTCTACATCTTTATCGCACAACACTGTGCGCTCGTATACGATTGACAGCGAGTGAAGTATGCGCTTTACGCACGACTCACTTTGCAAGTCACAAGCGACTATTTCCAACCCCGACAAACACTTGCGCGTATTTCTGCTCAGGCACTGCCTCATCCTACCCCCCTTCTTGTTCAATTGTTGCAACTGTTCTAAATATAAATTTTTTCTGACAGTTTTTTTCTCTTTTCCATACAATTTTCAAAGCATGTTGATTTATGTATGTGTGTGTGGGTGTGTGGATGTGCGGTACAGTGCGTTTGTCGTTAAATTGATAGAATAAATGGGCATAAATTGAAATAGAAAAGCCAGTCAACCCCCACGAGTATTCATTATGGCAAACTTTGTGCTCATACAAGCTTGCAATCTAATGTGGCAGCAGTAGCCCGCCATACCGCTGTTCCTGCTACAACAAATAAAGCTGCCACACAGTTTAGTTTATCGCTGCCTCAACTGCACATATGGGCAATTATTTAGTGCTTTGCTTCGCATTGCCATCACGCGCACTCTCTCTCCCTCTCACCCTCTCTTCTATAGTTCAACCGCCTTCTGTGTCCATTTCATTATACTTATGCTCTTGTGGCATGAGTTGTTGCTGCCACTGATTTTGTATGTTGCAGCCGATTTGGAATAGAAATTTTGCGAATTCTCATCTCTCAAACTTTACTTCAAGTTCTCTATTTAAATGTGTGCTTCTGGTTGTGTGCGCGCTGTGTTTTCCCTTGAGGATATGTGAAATTTTACTAACACACTCATTTCCTTTCCCACCGCCTCCTTTCACTCACTTTACACTGTTGTTGGTGATCGATTTGAGGGTGCATAATTTTTTGATTTGTTAGCCGTCCAAACTTTTGCTTTGAAAAAGTCATGCACTCGGCTGTTCCATCAGTTTCTTCACTCGAGTGCACTTAGCATGGCCGATTCTTAACTTATAATGACTGGGCAGTGTTGCCACATGGGATTAAATGGGGAAAGAATATTTAAAAAAAAAGAAGTTTTTGGCATATCTTCTAGTTGGGTTGGGTGTTTCTAGGAGATAACCTAGGCTCCGGTTGGCATTGCGAAAGAACGAGCCGGATGTTGTATTGGAGGACCAAAACTAGACGGTTAAGCGCCCGTTGAATAAGAAAGTTGTGAGCAGTATCCCTAGCAACCTAACTGTACTTAGACCATGCTTTCAATAGCATAAAAGGCAGTCCAATTGAACTCATGCCATCGGAAGAGCTTGATGGGTCCTGAAATGCTGATAAAAAGATAATACCAACCAGAATGGGTTCAATCGAAACAGCTCCATGTGGGCAAAGAAACTCTCCTAGCAAGTTTTTACTACAATTTGTTTGGTTTAGCATAAAATCACATTTTACGAGTCAGTTGGGTTGAGTGAACGACGAGTTAGGCGGCCTAGAATACACCTGCTATAAGGTGTGCTTGTCCTAAGAGGCGTCTAAAATATTTTCTGAGATCTATTAAGCTCATTTTGTTTCTTTAACCTACAATAAAAACTATAAACTGTTCGTCAGTAGGACAGTGAGTTTTCTCTTGTCTTTATCTTTGGATCAGTCTTCGAACTTTTTCCTCTATTTGGCCCGCCCTTGTCAACGTCTTCTTCTCCATTAAGCCCTAAATGTGTCTAAGGCTTGATATTCGCCTCTCTCTTAGACTTCGTTTTCGTCATCCACTTCAGTTGCGTCTCTGTGTGCTTCAGTTGGGTCTCTGATATAATCCTCAATTAGCGTAGAACTAGTCTTCATCTTTGTATTACTCTTCACCTTTTTTGAGCGCCTTTCCTCTCCTATTTTCATCTTTAAATTTATCATCCACCTTTTTTTTCCTCATCACGCCTGTATTCGTCTTCGGTCCCAAGATCCGATAAATCTCCAGATGCTACTCCTCGATTATACTACTCCCTTATACACTTAAGTTACTGATAAGCCGGCAGATCTACACGAACCCTAATCCGTCACATCTGTAGCTACTCAAACAAAGAAAAAAATTGATTTTATCATGCTTAAAAAATAGTTCAAATAAAAGCTTTTACGTCCAAAAACTTTCCGATCAAATTTATACTACTTCAATATTTTATTTTCGCTGCTGAAACAATGGCAACTCTGGACTTAGCTGTCAAGCACTTTCGCATCACAACTCTCCGCCTTATCCTTTTACGCTTGATTGCAATTGTTATAGTTTTGACATTCCCAAAGCGTCGCTGCTAACTTCCTTGGCGTACAAACTAACTTTCGGGGACGCACGAGCAGCACGAAAAGAATTGCAAATCAATGAAGGAGAGAAGTGAAGAAGTAGAGCACAGCGCAAGTTGTGGAGTGAGAAAGAAATGAAGTAATGAAATGCACACACACACACTCAAGTTTTTGACTTTCAACTAACAAACAAGCAAAAGAATATGTTCAGGCCCAACTCCGGCGCTCGCTTATTTAGTCATGCAAAATGTGTTTGTTGTTATGTTTGATTGCTCGCATACCGTATGTTATCATAAATGATTGAGGCTACCATTCAAGCATACTCAACTCACACATTCAACCCTCATTCACACACTCACTCACTCACTCGTGCATATTAAATGAAGTCATTCAGTAAGAAGCAAAAGGTGCATGCAAGTTGTTAGTTGCGCCCAAGTTGGTACCACCCCAAAGGTTTATGCGCACAATGCCCATTAAGAGTTCGTCTATGCTCACATCTTTTTTGTGCGTTTGCTTGTTGCCACATTTGGTAACAACTTCGATTGCCTTTTGCAACATTGACAGCAGCCGCCCCTCGCAGGCAGCTAGCAAACACCAGCCACACCAGCTTCATCCCTTCTTCTAGGTCGCATGTGCGAATGTGCATTGTAAAAGTCTCGCGTGTTGGCAATTTGTCAGCACGTTCATTGACGGCGCCAAAGCTGAAGGCCGCCGCTGGCATGCCACACACAGCAAACAATAAGCTAAAACTTTGGTTTTGTGGCGGAAGACGCTTTCAGGTTTTTGGCTTGTTTTTGTTTGACGTATTTGTCAGCCGTTTTGTTGATGTTATTGTTATTGTTATTATTATTATTATGTGTAATGTATTGTTGTTTTAACGTTTCTTGTGTTTTTCTAGAAACTCGCATAAGAGTATGGTTGGATAAGTCAGCAAGTTTTTAGAGAAAAGTCACTATTTAGCGAAGCAAGTCATTCAAACATATCCCAGTCGTAGTCTTACTTCAGTTTTTCTTACATTTTGAAAAATTTCTACTTTTTATTTCTCTTTATGTTTCAATTTGATTTATCGAATCTTTGCCCTTGTCTATACCTTTGTTGTCTCATGTTTATCTCTTCTCGATCTTTGTTGTTATCTTTACCTCTGAGGTCGTCCCGTTCTTGTTCTTCTTCCTTGGTACGACTTTTGGAGCTCTTCTTCTCCATTATGTCATTACTGTGTCTTTAGTTTGACCTTAGTCTCTCTTTCTTCAACTTCGTTTTGGTCTTCGACTTCGTCTCTCTTTCTTCAACTTCGTTTTGATCTTCGACTTCGTCTCTCTTTCTTCAACTTCGCTTTGGTCTTCGACTTCGTTTCTCTTTCTTCAACTTCGTTTTGATCTTCTACTTCGCTTCTCATCTTCAGATTTCTCCTCCACAACCTTTTTCGTCTTCATTATCATTTCTATATCTGCCTTCTTCCTCATACTAATTTTTGATCACCTCTTGTTTTTGTTCTTGTTATTCAAAACAGTTCCCGTAGTTTTAAGGTTGTGATAAATACTCCAAACTCGTTTCAGGTATTAGCTTTTCAGCCCTTCTAAACCTTCGAGGCCGTGACTTTAAGTCGCCTATTACGACAAGCATCCCTTACGGCGAGTATATCCTGATCTCCATAGCTCGCTGGGTCACCCCAAAACCCTAGTCTTTATCCTCGCCTCAGTTTCTTCTTCATTTATGTCTTCTTATCCGTCATCTAAATGTCGTCTTCGGTTACAGTCATAGTTCCTTCATCTAGCGCTTCGTCCTTAGTTTGTTCGTCCATCATTTTTCCTACGTCCTCTTTTATAGTCATGATAACCTTCGTTTCTGTGCTCATCGTTGTTCTGGTATTCGTCTTTGTCTTGCCACCAGCAATTGCTCACGTCTTGGATTTCAACTGAATTTTCTCCATCTATCTATCTATCTTTCAACGGTTTTCTTATTCACCGATTTCTTATTACCACCTATGTACCTGGGTTCTTGTTTTTCTTATAACTCTTTTTTACATTATTCTTCGTCTTCGTCTTGGTTTCAGTTTTTATTTTAAGTAGTTCTTCCTCACCCTCTGCTTATTTTTCTTATCGCTCATTCTCATCATCAATTTCTAGTTTTTCATTCTTATCTTACTCATCTTCTCACTGTCTTTTTCGTCTACATACTTTTCCAGGCACTCTTTTCCTTGATAACCTTCATCTCTCAGTCTTTTTCTTGTTACCTTCAACCTTTTTCTGAACACAAACTTGCGCTTTTTTTGCGAAACCGTATTTCATGGCTAGCCACCTCCCCAATCTTCCAAATACTCCACACCCTCTCAAACCACTCTCGTTTCACAAAAACAAATTCACTTCCAAATGTTTCATTAGTTCATTGGCAAATTGCGCTCATATTGTTTAGCTTCTGCTTGTTGTTTTTGTAACATATTTGTATACCGTTACCGGTGTTTGTTTGGTAACCAAATTTAAACGTAATTAAATGAAAATTGTTTATTTTCAGCGCACGCTCAGCCGTCGTCCATGTCCATGTCCATGAATGCCACCGCCTCGTTTTGGTTACACAAACGGCTTCATTACCTGCTTTCAAACTTCATTTCTATGGCAAGTTGATTGTTACTACAACTTTCATACATACATACATACATTAATGTTGTTGTTTTATTCATATCCTATACAAATGAACACATATCATTTTGTTGTTCTTTTTCGGCTTGAAAGCCTTTTCGCTTTACCTTTTTCATTGTTTACTTTGTTTAGTAGCTCTAGATTCTCTGGAAGTTCCTCACATTACGTTGACGCATTCGTTCACCTCTGGCATTCTGATTTTGTAGGCAAACATTTGTCGAAGTTCAAATTTAAACAGGTGTCACAAACGTCATGTTAACCTCTGGAGACTTGAGACTCGCGAGAGACCATGTTAGGCATGTCAAAAGATAGGAATGTTTCATTTGCTTTGTATGAATGAACTTTAAAGGAAAATGGCTTGGATATTAAGGCAGTTTCTCTTACACTCACGTCAGTTTATTTAGTTCCGTAGACACAAGCTTTCGTAAAGTCTTCAAGGTCCGAGGCGTACCACTAAGACAGCATGTCCCTGTTCAAGCCCCATTTAAGCTGGGAAGATGACATCGTTCTTCCTTTGAACAGTCTTGAGGGGGCGAAAGCAATCCCTTCCAGAAAAGGTTTAAGTCTGAAATTTAGCTAAGCATGGGCCCAAACCTATTTATTTCCTTTCTAAACCAGAAGGTTTCCGCTGACCGTTGAAAGAAGCCTTAAAAGTTGAAATTACCTACATGACTCGATGCACAGCATAAACTGGTATTAGAGCCTTAGCTTAGTATCTTATACTCGCGCAAGACTCAGTGATGCCTTCTTTCTTTTGCCCTTGATTAAATCTGCGATCGCTCCTTCGATCCTGAATAGTGATTTACCGATTCGGTTATAGAAAGCTGGCACCACACAGTGACGACGTCAGAGAGTTTCTCAAACGAGTGCACTCATAACCAACACATGGTACCCTTTAATGTAGCCAGCGACCACTGCCAAGCTCGAGTCTTTCGATACCTTCGACAGCTTAACTGAGATTTTTCGAACCAATTAGAAGGAGGCTTAAGTGAAGGATGAGATGAAAGTTTCGCCTTAAAGAGTGTTTGAAAGTCACTTCCGATTAATAAACATAATTTCCTCGATTACCTTAATATCATGGAATTTTTCTACCGGTGAGATAACCGAGCAAGGGTCTCTAAGATATTTGTAATAACACTCTCTAACTATGCTTATACAAAAACCATCACTACCGTTGCCGACTAACGACTAACGACTAACTCGTTACTCGCTAAGCGATGGGAAACGAGCGAGCAACGAGTAAAGTAGTTGTTAAGCGAGTCAACCTTGCACGCATTACTTTATCCTTTACCCCCTTTTTGTTAGGAAACATAAATTTTGATTGCGTGAAAATCGCCTTGCGCTTCATTGGTTTTAACCTTTTATATTATTTTTATCATAGTTTTGCATTATTAATCGTCGGTAATAGTGTGTTACGGTGTCATAATCAAATCAACCCCAAGTCATTTGATTATTTCAACCCATTTAAAGTAACTTTTCCTTTGTCTGTTCGATTTTTATTTGAACGGTAATAAATCTGAACAATTACCACCACAAATGGCAAGGGAAAAGTTCTCGCCCGCAAAAACGGTGTCACTTTCTATGGATACAACAAACATATAACAGCTCACATGCTAATGCAGGTGGAGTGATAATATTTTAGGGTGTTGCCATAATAACCTATAATATTGTGTGAAACCCAACCCCTACAAACACTTTGACATATGTACATATGTACATACAGGGAATGGCAGAAGTATAGAGGCGGCTCGGCTGGTATAGCATTTAAGTTGGTATTCTTAGAGTAGTCAGACAAGTTGTAGAAGACGTTGACCTCATTTGACACCTTGATATTAAGGTCAACCTATATTCATATCAGGAACCTTCAATCTTGATTCTAACATTAGTATGGTTCTGAAATTTCTAGGGTCTGATCAAAGGAAGAGAATAAAAATTTATTTTCTCGCTTCTGGTATGCTTCTAAAAATTAAATTTTCACAAAATATTGCGCTAATTAGAGTAGATATCGGTTTGAAATTTAATCGGGAGTTCGGGATACGCTCTTACTCCATAGATACCGAAAGTTTGAGAACAATTTTGAAGCCACTGGAGACCGCTGCTGACAAAGCGTTTGGATGGCACTGGGGATAGCTACATCTTGGGTACAGTTTTGAAGCCACTGAGGATAACAACAGTTTGAGAACAATTTTGAAGCCACTGCGTACTGCTCTTGACAGGTAAAATAATTATGTAGCTAATGGAATGAACAGCTGAGCTTAAGTGGCTGGAAAAAAAGAAAATGAAAAGTGAACAAAGAAAATTAGTAACGAAATAAAATGGCGAAAGCAAAATTCCGAAAAACTGATTTATTTTTCTTGGCAATTTTTAAGTAAACTTAGTAAACTTAAACCTAGGAGGAAAGCACTTTTCATAAAAGTTCGTTCAATTGTAGCAGTCAATGTATGATTGAAAAGAAAATGTTTTTTATTGCAATGACTAAAAGTAAAAATAATCGTTTGAATAAATATTTGCCCCCCATATTCTTAAAAAACTAAATTTTAAATTGTAAGAGCTTTATTGAGCTTTTTTATTTTATATTGATTTGGGGGTTGGGAAAATATGTATATAAATATATACTCTTTTAAATCCAATTGCAGAAGTTTTCCTTTAAACATGTCGCAAGCAAAAAATAAGCGTTTTGTATGCTTAAGGCGTTTTTAGTAAGCTTTTTGAAAGTTCGCTTTACTTTTTTTTCTCTTTGGGTATATATTAAAATCGACTACCGTGTATCTATCTTGGCGTAAGATATTAACTAAATATAAAAATAAGTTATTTTAAGTTGACATGCAGAAGCTTTCTTTTAAACGTTTTGGAAGCGAAAAATATGCATTTTGTAAGCTTAATATTTTCACACTAAGCTTTTTGAAAGTTCGCTTTTACATTTTTTTTCTTGCTAGGAATACCTATGTATATTAAAATCGACCTCGGTGTATCTTGGCGTAAAATATTAACTTAATTTGTTGGTCCCATTCATAAATAAATTTTAAAACGTGAGAGCTTTATTGAGCTTTTTTTATTTTTTATTGATTTGGGGGTTGGGAGGAAATATAAAAATAATTTATTTTAAGTTGACATGCAGAAGCTTTCTTTTAAACGTTTTGGCAGCCAAAAATAAGCATTTTGTAAGCTTACTGTGTTTTCAGCAAGCTTTTTGAAAGTTCGCTTTACTTTTCTTTTCGTGTTGGGTATGTATTAAAATCGACTTCAGTGTGTCTTGGCATATGATGTTAGCTAAGTTTGTTGTACACGTTCATAAAAAAAATTTTATTTTGAGAGCTTTATTAAGCTTTTTATTTTTTATGGGCATGGGGATTTAGAAAAATATACAAATAAGTTATTTTAAGTTGACATGCAGAAGCTTTCTTTTAAAGTGTCTGAACCGAAAAATAAGCATTTTGTAAGCTTACTGTGTTTTCAGCAAGCTTTTTGAAAGTTCGCTTTACTTTTTTTTCTTATTGGGTATATATTAATATCGACTACCCTTTAGTTTGGCGTATGTTATTAGCTAAGTTTGTTGTTCACATTTGAACTCTTGTCGTCGCAATATAACCGTTAATGAATTATTGTTCCAACATGTGACAATGCCACATTGCTCGCTTGTCCAAGCACGCACACACCTAACGTGTTTATTATAGCCAAATATGTTGCCATGACTTTTCACGTAGGTATTGCATATGTTTAATAATATTCATTTTGTAGAACAAAAAAAAAAAAAAAACAAATACCAAAATTTCTTAAAGCAAAGGCTTCTGCGGCACACATGGGGATGTTTGGGTTGGTTGACATGCGTGCTAGTTTTTGGGTGAGGTTTGTAACCGCAAAAGTTAATGAATTTTTTTCCCCCGAGTGCTGCCTTTACTTCAAACTTCATACTACACACCAAAGATGGGTACACACACACACACTTTTACACATTTCCAGCAAAGTGCTTACAACATGCACATCACTGACTTCACTTCAGCTCACCTCACATCACTGTCCAACTCCATTTAACCATTTGTCATGCCTCACATATCACTTGTGTCCCATCTGTGCTTGCGTTGTTGTTCTAAATGAAATCTACAAAAGCTTTAGTCCTGCTTGCTATCTTACTGTTTCCTGTTCCCTTATCACCCGCTTTCCTAGCACTCCTGCTTCTTCTACATACTTCCTACAGCCATCCTTCCGCTTTTCCACTTACTTTCTTTTGCTTCTTTGTGCTTTCACTAGTTGTTGTTTTTACATAATTTACTTGGGGTTCGCTCATTAATTGCTTTTATTAAAATGACAAATGTGAAAATGTCATGTGATTTCTGGCCACACGTTTTGATTTATTGGATTAGCGCCTTCATAATGGTATTTTTAGCATATTTTAATTACCAGCTGGAGGACAAAATGTTTTTATTTTTGTTTTGTTTTGGCAACGCAAAAAATATGACTTAAATAGCTGTTGGATTAATGTTTTGTTGATATTATCAAACGTTCTTCTTTTTTGGAGTGCACGCCGTAGGTCAAGCGCTGCCGGTATCGTCCGTGTGGCGTATGCTCAACTGTCAAGGGAATATTTATTATGGAACTTTGAAATTAGTTTTTAATTTATTTTTGTCACAAATTTCGTAGTCAAATCAGTTTCATAACTGCTATAGCCAATATGAGTCTATGGGGAGGTCATTAGGTTTGGGGAGACGTTAACCTCTCCACGAGGAATGCCAATACCAAGGGATTTTTGGGACTCGAAAAATGGTACCAAAAACCTCCCTGTATGGCCAAATTTTCCGCTTTGAATATCTCTGGAAGTAGGTCATTATGGTAGGACTTTGAAAATTGCTAGGGAGTTAATGAATATCAATCTATAAAACCTGAAGAAAAAGGGGATAAAAAGAGTGGGCGTGGCACCTCCCATACCAACTCCATGACTCTGGAAATATTAGAAGAATATTACCCAATATGCATTGAACCAGACCCCCTCAGAATTTGATGAAGTTTTGCAAAGACCCAAACACAAACCTCATTTTTAGAAATTGCATTTTCGGAAAATTGTGGCAATGTATCGAAATATTCGAAAAATTACAAAAATTGGTACTTTTAAAGTGTGATAACTACGGAATGGCTTAATCGATTTCAAAGATCTTCATACCATTAGAAAGGTATTGAAATTTGATTTCAAAAAAATTCTCTTTAAAAATTTTTTAGTACACTCAAAACATTTTTTTTTCCAAAATAAAATTTTAAACTGAAAAAATACTTCAAAGATCAAGCGATTTTGAAACATACAAATTTTTTTTTAGAAAGGCAAAATGGACAAAATGGAATCGTTATAATTTCTGGACACTTTTAGGAATCATTTTGGAATCTTTTCAAGACCATTGGAAATTGTTGAAGGGATTATTGTGGGAGTTTTGCAAGAAAGTTACTCCTAAAAAGTTCTTAAATAAATCCAAAAGAGTAGTGAAAATAATACCGTAATGACCTGAAAATACCCACAAAATAACTCAGAAAATTACCAAAATTGCCCTAAAAAAGTCCCAAAATTATCTCCAAAACTATCCCGATAACATCTAAGTAATTTAGCAAAAAAGCATTATTTTATTCAGCAACGGTCCGAAACCTGAATTAAATCAACTCTGTGAAACTCAGTTTGTACTGAAATAAACAAAAAAAAAAAAAAAATTGTATATACAAATATAACAAATGAAATTTGAAATTGACTTAATTAAAACTAAAATAGATTGACAAATTTTTAAATAAATAAAACCACAGTCGTTTAGTCGCAAAAATAAAAATAACAAAACGATAACGATTTTCCTTGAAAATCCATTTAAATTATTAGTATCAAACTGGACTATAAAATGCTTATGCTAAACTGAGTGTTTTCAGCTGTAGTGTGTACATAGTTTTAGCCATTTTTTCATTCATGCACTGAACTGAATCGAACCATATAACTAGCACCCTAATGTGCAAATATGAATTTCTATCAAATTTATTAATTCATGCTTGCTCGCTGTCTAAAATCGAAATATGTCTACCTCAGCCGCGCCCTGCCCTAAAAAATATTTGTTCATATCGAGCTATGTCCATACATATGTTATTTGTTGTTAGGATATATCTTTTAATCCTCTAGACAAAGCTCTCAAACTGATGTGATTTAGTGAAATTTATTTGAAAAGCATCCATAGCCCCCATCCACGCGCCTTCTTATCTGCTACCACACAAGCACATGCATACATGCCAAAAGAGCGGAACGAAAGCATAACGGTATTTATAGTTTGAAAAATGGACACTCGAAATATGTTGACAATCAGTCAGTTGGTATAAATGTTGTTTTTGTTTTTGCATTGCATTTACCTAGACTAAAAACTAGCTACGAACAGTGAATAGTATGATTGATTTATTTATAATGCGTGTCAGAGTGACTGAGAGTGGTTGTAGAATACAAAAAAACATATGTATGTATGTATTTCAGACTTTAAGGATATGCAGTGTGTTTCATATTTATAGCGCAGCATTTGTTTGCGCTTACAACCCCCTTTCGCTGAAAAAGAGGACTTAAGAATCGGAACTGTGCCTGGCCTCCGCACTGTGATTGATTACTCTTTAGTACAAATCTCCCGCCTACCAATAATTTCTCACTACGTATGTGCTATAACTATGAAACATATTCTATATTTATACAACATGGTGAGTGGGAGAGAGGAGTGATTAAGAAGAGTATGCAAACAGTTATTTTGCAGCTTAGGATTCAATGCAAGCAGATGAGTTGGAAGGGAATGAGTCTCTATAGTGAGTTGGTAATAAATGGTGAGTTGTGAACTAAAACAACTGCGACCATTTGGATGAAACAAAAAAAGCTGTTAAGTTGGTGAAGTATGGTGACGGATGAGCAAGCGCCAGAGTTGGTGAAAATTCGGGCATAGCAGGGATCGGATTTATGTGTTTTGATTTATAAATTTGAATTCGAAAAATTCTATGAACAGAATTAGTGTTTTTGATTGCTGAGCACAGCAAGACCAAAGTTTAATCCACCAGCGTGTTAGAGCTTGTACAGGGCTACAATTTGTACTTGACCGGTCGGTCATACCAGCAAATTCGATGTGATCACTTGATCAGCTTTTCATTCATAATTGCGCTACAGCGTTTGAATATCACTGGATAATCACAGTTGATATCGACGACAGTTTGAGAACTATTGTGAAGCCACTGGATGTTGACAGTTGAAATAGTTTCATAGCCATTGGAATAAGGCCATTAAACAGCTGATTTTGAGTAGCTTAAAAGGAGGAGTAAAGAGAAAAGTAAGAGAGACATATTAGTTCCCAAATGAATTAGTAGAAACAAATATAAAATCTAAACTAACAACAATTTCAAAATGAACGATCCCTTTGATTTTCTTCTTCTCTTTCATTTACTATTCTTCATCATATACCTTTTACAAGATACAATCTTTTATATTTTCTTAGATAGTTAGAGTATGGTTAAATTTATTCCGCTATGGGCGTGTCACCGCAGACTTTTTTAAAGCTTTAGACAGCCGATGCTGCACCCAGTGATCTCATAAACCTACCCTGAAAATTTCATAAAGATCGGTTGAGTAAGAGAGACATATTAGTTCCCAAATGAATTAGTAGAAACAAATATAAAATCTAAACTAACAACAATTTCAAAATGAACGATCCCTTTGATTTTCTTCTTCTCTCTCATTTACTATTCTTCATCATATACCTTTTACGTTTTTAATTCTATTCCATATCCTGCTTATGCATATTTTCTTCATAGATACAATCTTTTATATTTTCTTAGATAGAGTATGCTTAAATTTATTCCTTTATGGGCGTGCCACCGCCCACTTTTTCAAAATCTTAGGCGGCCAATGCTGCACCCAGTGTTCACATAAACCTACCCTGAAAATTTCATAAAGATCGGCTGAGTAGTTTGTACCTCTATCACGAACAAACATACATATACATATACATACATACATACATTTTGTTAAAAGTCATCATCCTCACGGTCCCTGATCCATAGTGCTGTTTAAGCATTAGTCATGTGAATAAACAAAAATTAACTACAAAAAGCGCTGAGAAATGTGAGAGGATTTGAAAACACCGTTCAACAGCATCAAACGCACTTAAGCCAAACATATGTACATATGTACCTTTATAACAACAACAACAACAATACCAAACAAAAATTCAAATAACCATGCACTCATTCACAAATTCATAGACAAGCAAGAGCCCGTTGACATTGTTGACAAGAATCGCATGTTTATAAACATAATCCGTAAGCGAATGATGATAAATGGGCTGCAAAACGACAATCTAACAACAACAACAAATGGAGAACGCTTCAGTGCCATAACAAAATGTCGCAATGGGATGTATGCTAGCTGATTTTGTTGTTGTTGTTGTTGTTGTTGTTGATGATGGCATGTTGCTATTATATTTTGTTGTAGCGCATAGACGGAAGCGGACACTTCTAACTGCAGGAATGGCAATGCAAGCAACCAGCGTTGAAGCGGGAATGAGGAGGTTAATCATGGTGTGGGCGTGTTTGTATTATGCGAGCGGGTGTTATGTGAACGCTTAGCTAAATCCTAGATGAATGATGATATCTCATATTCAATTGCAACACAAAAATGGATGTTAAAGATGTTCGTGTGTGGGTGTGTATGTGTGACAGCTGAGCCTGATCTCTCTGCTCATCACATTTCAACTGATTTTAATGCTTTGACAAAAGTGACAACAGCAAGGAGCTGAGAGATAAATGATGCAGCTAATAGACGAATTATATTTCAAACAAAGTTGGTATGGGCTAGAC
>OX608082.1:64756559-64816559 GCA_951509765.1 Sphenella marginata
CAGACTTGAAAGCAAGAATTGCCTAGTGTAAAAGGGGACTTACTAGGTTGAGTCAGAGCTAGGGATGGCCAAAGTTGAAAAAAAACCGGTTTGTGATTAATCGCGGTTTTTTATTTCGGTTTTAAACCGCTTTTAAAACCGGACACGAAAAACCGGTTTTTCGATAAACCGGCACAATTTTAAACTTCGAAAGGAAATACAACAATGTAGATACTTACTATAGGGTTCTTCTCTCTAAATTTTTAAAAGAACTCAAGAAGTTCTAATTCAACAAATATTTATTTTTCAGTTCAAGTTAATACAGTTAAATCAAATTTGTAAAAGTGAAAAATTCTGAAAAAGGCAATACTTTTTTGTACTAATACATATACATATGTAAATGTGGGTGCTTGAATTCTAAAAAGGCACAGTAAACATGTTTTCAAAAAATTGTCGGGAATTGGTGACTGCCTATCAACAGTTCTGACTTCTTCATTCGAAAGAGAATCATCACAACACAACACATCATCGGAGCTCTTGTTGGTGTTAAAAGGTAAATAATTTCTATCCCAAGCGGCATGATTGCGCTGGAGGTGTCCTTTTAAGTTGGACGTGCCACCTCCCAGATTTACTACCGCCCCACACAGCTTGCATAAAACTTCTTTATTCCCTTTTTCATCGAAATATTGCCAAAGTGGGATTTTTTTAGGATGCGGGGCCATCACTTATAGCGAAAAATAATTTAATATTTACAATTCAATGGAATAGAAGTCGATAGTTCGGTTTTCGGTTTTTTTTGAAAAAAGATCGATTATAGACAGTTGCGATAAAAAGATCGAAAAAACCGAAACCGCGAATAGAAAAAACCGGTTTTTTTAAACACCGATCTTTTTTGGCCATCCCTAGTCAGAGCAGTACGGAATCGTAACTAATGTTACAAAAAATCTATCAATAAGTATTAGCTTTGTTCGCGTACAAAACTTGCAAAAAGTGTAAGTACAGAGAGAATGACGTAAAACTCTCTCGAAACGCAAAACAGCAGTCTGAAAACATTTGCAGGAAAAGCAGCTGTTACCATTTTGATTGGTTTAAATTTCAAATTTTTAAATTTTTGTTGTTGCTTTCTCTTTTCACTTAAAATTTTTACGGAGTCGAATTCCCACAGTAAAAACTTGTAGCTATCTCTGTCAATGAAATGTCAAAATGCGCTCTCTCGCTGTAAGTGTTTTGAGTAAGCGAACATTTTCTCAGTAAAAATTTTCAGGTACGCTAACAAAGCTATTGTTAGTCATAAAAATATAATCTCTCTATAGCCACGGGGTTAGCATCATTAGTTTGACAACGCTAAATGTCAAAAACACCTGTTCGCAAACAATTTCGTGCAAGGTATCGTACCCCATGCGATAACAAACAAAAATTTATGAAGCGTGCAGTAGATTGTCTCACATGTTTTTTCATGCTATGTTATACTATGTCATATGTATTTTATTACTCACACACACACATATGTACAATTAACTAACGGTTTCGGCTGAAGGTGCATTCATATATAACAATTTCGATAATATGAGGGAAGGGACACAAATTTAATAAAAACATTGAAGGGAGAAAATATTATAATTTCCATGCTTTTTTACTTCAAATTTATTAACTTCTCGCATGGTTGTTGAAAAAAAAAAACAAAACTTGCGATTTGTAAACATACCAAACTCCAAAATCAACTCAAACCAACTCAACTTGCAACCAACTTTGTTAGTTTTTTATAACAGCCGTAAAAAAGGCAATTGATTTTGGTTATTTATTGGTTTCGATATCGATTTGATACGAACACTTGCTCTAACCTCAAAAGAGCGCATTTGTTGGTGGTAACAAGTCAAAAAGTTGTTAAGTGACCATAGTAATCGAACCTTAAAGATGGCAGATGGGGTGGTTTTTTTGATTTTCTAGGTTTTTTGACGCATTCTAACATGGTTTCAAATAAGATTTCTGCAGAGCCACATTTAATGATATGAACTCTTTCAGGTTTGGGGTTTTAGTTTCTCAAACCGGTAAAATATACTGAGAAACTCATGATGGCAGAGAAGGCTGTCAACTTATGGAGTGCTCTCTCTGCTGTCTACTTTAGATGGCTCGGCAGAAAAAGTTCATGAAATCACTGGGTTCATGACCCACATTTATCGATACTTAACAAAGCTCAATACAGTCCTTGCTTGCAGAAAGGGTAGTACCATACATAGACATGCTTCATGGACTAAAAGTTCTGGACGCTGTGTGAGAGATTTTCAAATATGATCGTTCCGACTCCTTATACCATTTCCGACACGTAAGGGAAGCAAGAATCTTCGAATTTCACTTCAACAACCTCACAACGCATACTGAAGTTAGTTGGAAACACCAACAAGGACCAGGCCATCGTCTAAATGTTTCCGTCATTTTTGTCTGAGCATCTTCCTTACTAAAGGCAAGTACTAATAGGAACTCCCTTTATGATGGGCGACTTTTGAAATTTGATATTTCCTTGTAGAGAGAGAGCTGCACTTCACAAATGCCTATTCAGTCCAATGTAATGTCTTCGGAGCTACCAACAGTCTACGTGCAAGCCTCGACAAAGGACAGATGATATGCAAAAACAAAAAAAGTCAAGAACAGTTGCCTATCTTGAATCCAGCGCTCTTTAATTCACTCATAGTGACATATCAGACTTCCACTGTTACTCTATTTTCACGTATTACAGCGGCGCTGGAACTATTTTAGTGACAAACCAATTTTGACAGACTTCCAATGTTATTCAAAGTATAACAGTGGCTCTCGAACTATACTAGTTATCTAGTAAGTAGATTGATACGAAAAATATAATGTAAAGAACAAGACTGAGCGATTTCTAGGTTCCTGGATATGGGAGAAGCTAGCTCGTGCAATATAAACTAGAATGACAGGAAGAGCAGTTGAGCTAGTAAACAAAGCAAAAGGAGTCTGCTAGTCATGTACTTTCCAAAAGATGACTGAAATAGATCTCTTCGATTTTCTGGGACTGCTAGAAATGATTTTATGGAGGTAGCTAGAGATCGGTAATCCAAACAAGAACTAAAACCGGTTTCATAAGGTTTTTCTGTATCGGTTTCAATTATTATTCTTTAATCCTATCCTTTGGCGTAGCAATGTTTGAGCTTTTAGGTTATCGAAAACATGTGCCCTACATCAATTAAGCTTCAACATTTATTTCAAATATTTAAACAATGACTATGTTAAACCAATAATTCCAATATCAATAAATGCCCGTGCTCAAACAATTGGGACCGAAGTCAACAAAGTGTCAATCTTTCACGCTAAAAATATCAATATATACAATGAAAATTTAGAAACATACAAACACATTTACCATACAAACATACTTACCCTACAGTCAAAGCAACTAGTACGAAATTAATTCAAAACTAATTCAAAACTAGGCTGAACACCAAGGCCTACGAGATAGTTTAAATGTTTTTTTTTGTATATCAGCAACTTGTATTTGCAACATGTTTTTATTAATTGAAATGTATAGACCATACATTATCGTAACAAGCGAGTAGGTCCGTTCTAGTTGATTTTGAAAAATGACTAGTTTGCGTTTACCAATAAGGCCATGGTTCGACTCAGCTACTCATCATTTCGGCGTACTTTATGATAGGCTCGTCTTTTCTGCTTATGAAAATTATTATACCATTTTATTTTTATGAAAAGAGAGTGTTTCTAGCTTTATTCTCCAAAAATTTTATTTAATACAGACCTGTTAAATAATGATTATTAATCTTAATCATTGATAATCATATTAAATCTTTTGTTATATTTGTTAAAATTGATTAGTTATGATAATCAAGCATTTTTAGAATAATTAATCGATTAGGATAAAAGTTTGTGTTCGATTAATGAGGATTTATTTCGTTTTCAAATTTAATCAAATTAGTCAAAATTTCAGTTTGATAAAAATTTTTGATTAATTTCCATTAATGAGGATTAATAAGTGCCGTTTTTAAGAAAAAGGTGTCCTATATGACTCTTATTCAAGCTCATATGATATATGTAATCAGGCTCATATCGGACGACCATCGCTAGAAGGGAAATACCCTCATTTCGGACTCATACAAGAGCTCCCAAGGAGTCCTAAGTTCTGACTCATGTATGACTCCTATAGTTTGCTGTGAATATATAATTTTTTTTTTTTTTGATACATTTACCTTAAAAAAAACGTTATCGCAATTAATCAAACAATTTTAAACAAATTCAAATTTTGATTAATCCTAGGATTGAATTTGAAAACGAGATAAATCCTCATTAATCGTACACAAAATGTAATCTTAATCGATTAATTATTCTAAAAATGTTCGATTATCATAATTAATCAATTAAATTAATAGAGTAGTTTATTATAATTGATTTTTAATTTTAATCGAGGATTTAACAGTTCTGATTTAATACAGATTTAGTTTCTTTCGGACTAGTTAGAGATGAGTTCGAAAATTCTACTTGTTATTGGCTATTTTGGTGATTCACTGCTGGTTAGTACACACACATACATCCATATAAAAAGTGACATGGTGTAATATGCGAATATTGGCAAAGTGCGAAATGTTTCCGAGTTCTAAAAGAGCCTACATATCGCTAACAAATCCGCTAATAAATATTGCAAACAGTGTTAGTGATGCACTTTGACGAGTGTTAATGGACGCGGAGCCAAGCAACAATAAACACAATACGGTCCCAGCTACACAGAGTCATATGAGAGCCTACGTCATGTTGAGCCACGCACACACATCACAAAAGTTCACAATAAAAGTCCATACCTAATATTGTTTAGCGTTTGGAGCTGGAGTATTGGCTAGTGCAAGCCTTTTATTTTATTTATTTTTGTTTTTGTAAATAGCATGCGGATTAGATGTTGACAAAAATAGAGCTCAAAAACAATTGATGCTTTTGAAATAAAAAAAAACAACAACAAGTACATGCGAGTTACCCTCTCACTCGCTCACTCTAAACGTTAGATTGCAAAATTGGCTTATAGCACTCTGTGTGCTCCCTCATCGCAAACACATTTATGTACATATGTTGCCACATTATTTTGCCTTGCAACATCGATACTTCTATTTGTGTTGAAACACAATAGGAAGGTGACAAACAGCTGAAAGCGATTATGTAAGTTTACAGGGGATGGTTGATAAATTTTTTTTTGAAATACGTGGAAATATTGTTAAAGCTCAATGGTGGGTTCTTTTATAAAAGTAACGGACCTAGACACCGGAAATCTAAGGAGAGAAGGTCCCTTCAGTTCGAATGTCGTAATGTCCTTACATCCAGTTTAGTTGGTTGAGCTCAGAGCTTTTATTGCATACAGAGCTGGACAATTCCGGCCACATGCTGGTGAGCTCAATATTCTGCTCAGTCAGAGCTTTTGACAAAAACCCACTCTTTTTGATTGCAAGATTTGGATAATGTTTTTCAGTTAAAAAAAAAATCACCTAAGTGGAGCCACGTCAACGAAGTTTTTAGCTTACTAACTTATCACTCACCCCTCGTATATTTGTTAAAGGCATTAAAATACGCCACCAAATTGACAGTGAGTTGTAAAGAAAATAGAAAAAATTTAAATAAAATCTGCAAAAACTGACTGACAGCGTGTTAAACATGCGACGACATGGTGTTGCAACAACTTGCCACCAATTCAGGGATTTATGCGTTGCATGAACAAATAACCATTCCATATGTGTGCCTCAATGAGTTCGGGAATATACATACATTTCCATATGTAACTAACAATTTATGTGAACTTTTGCCAACGCGAAAAATTTCAGTATTTTATATTTGGAAAATTAAAAGCTCCCGCGTTCATCTTCAAGTCAATCACTCAGCCGCACTTCTAAGCTAATTATTTAAAGGGAGTACTTTTATTCGTAAATATAAATATTTCTATTAAAATACGCTTAAAAATACTTTTCATTTGATACCCATATTGGCGTATTAAGTAAATTTTTTTTTTTTAATTCAATTATATGGCAACGCTGTAAAAATAATGCAAGTGGCAAAGCATAAGCAAGCGAGCTTGAAATGTAGCGAGTTATCTACATACAAAATTTCAGAGAACTGTTTTAAATGCTCTTAAATATAAAAGGGGTTAGATCGAAGAAGAAATATAAACGCATTGGGTGGCAACCCTCAATCGAAACCAACTTAAAAAAAAGGTAGCGCAACAATACATACATAATTAACTTTTCTTTAGTAGCATTTATGCCATTTTTTATTTAAAAAAAATTTTGTTAGGTGGCAACGCTTTGAAACACAAACTAAGTGGCAACACTTAACAGCTTAAATTTAACATATTCTCCACCTATTTCACCTTTCATTTCGTACACAGCATCTCCTATTTGGCCGCTAGCTTCGTTGTATACAAAAAAGTGTCACAAAAGCGACAAAGGTGAGCAAATATTTTGACAATGTAAAGCGGATTGGTAGCGCTAAAGCGTAACAAAAACTCTGAAAACCGCCGCCCCCCCCCCCCACACATGGCAAAATTTTGAAATTTTTCACACGAAATTAGCAGACAAGTTTTTATTTCGCAAAAATCACTGTGACAGTTGGTGTGAGACGCGTAAGCAACTTTGGTATGTCCGTTTGCTGTCAAAATAATGTCGAGAAGCGAATGACAATGAGAGTACAATTAAGATGAGCATTTGTCGTGGAAAATAAGAGTGACAAATAAGAAAGAGTATTCGCATTTAAGCTAAAAAATATTATTTGCATAAAATATTAAATTATCATATTGTGGTGATTGCGGTTGTGGCAAAATCAAGCGTGGGCGCTTAACTTGTTCTAGACACAGGGTGATGCAAAAATAGCAGAAAATATGGAAGGTTAAGTGCAAGATCACACTGTTTTAGAAAACTATTGAAAATAGTTTTTCTCAGAATTTTCGAGCCACCTTAATTCAATACATTTACAGCTGAGACAAGGTGGTTTTGGAAAAATTAGTAAAAAGTGAGCTGTTTTGCTCACTTCGTTTTAAGATTTTCTGATAAGATGTTGCCATTAAAACTGTTCTACAGGCTTGCCACTTTTCTCAATATTTTTCTTTTAAATAAAATTACTTATTTCAATACGCGTAACATATTAAAAGTATTTTACATAGCATTTCCCCTGTAAAAAACGTTGGAGTATGGGAGTACTCCAACATTTATCCTCATTCATACAAAAAGGTGGTCCAATTTATAAGCCCATGTCCGGTGATTGGATCACCTAATCCATATCGGAGGACCCTGCTGAATAGTCTATGGAACACCTACGTGAGAGTACTTTGAAAATGCTGGCAAAATATTACTCTATAGAGTACTTTGCAGTAAAGGGAGAGAGGGAGTATGTGTTCTTTTTGAGGACCACCTACTCCCTCTCTCGCTTTGCTGTTGAATAGTCCATAGAGTAATCCAATAGGAATATTTTGGGAGTACTCTCATGTAGGTGGTCTATAGAGTATTCAAAAGCAAAGAAATGGAGTACTCCGAGTCGGATTAGGTGATCCAATTACCGGTCATCGCCATGTAAATTGGACCACCTTTTTTATATGAGCGAGGATAAGTGTTGGAGTACTCCGATACTCCTTAAGGAGTACTCTATGGAGTATGGAACGGAGGATTTCGGTTTTTTGCAGGGTCATTAAAAATATTTTTACTTGAGGTTTACCGCATAGAGTTGCCACCTAATTTTAACATGGTTATTTTTGGGACTATTCCGAAAACGACCAGCCAGACTTCTATGAATTTTTTTTTATAGTTTATCTGCTACAATATTGATTAAGTTAAGTATTGCCACTAAGGCTGTTTTTACAGGGTTGCCACGTGTTTCAATTCGCTTTAAAAATAAATTAGATACCCTAAAACAGCCATTACACATATTGTTTTAGAAAAAAAAGCGTATAAGTGGGGCTAACACCTAGGGTTGCCACCTAATTATAATTCTAAGATATTCACACAAAGTGTTTGCCATTAAGACTATGTTACACAGTTGCCACTTTGCTCGATTAGTTTGGAAATGCAGTTCGATTTTTCTATTTGGGTATAAAGGCATTTTACGTTGGATATTAAAAAAGCTATTTCTGGAGTGGGTTTTGCCGCCCAGGGTTGCCACCTATTATTATTTATGGGATTTGCTCGATATTACCACGAAAACGATTACACATATTTCTACGAAATTTTGTTTATAGGATATTTTTTAGAGTATAAGCTTTTTCACTTAGATGTTGTCATTAAGACGGTTTTTACAGAGTTGCCACATATCTGAATTTGTTTTAAAATTCAATGAGATACGACAAAATAGGTATCAAACGGAAGGTATTTTATGTCGTATTGAAGTAAAAATATTTTTAAGTGGGGTAGACACATAGGGTTGCCACCTAATCAGAATTTTTTTCATGCTTTGTCTCAAAAAAAAAAAAACTCGACTGTCTTAAATAGTGGCTGTCTGTTGGATACCTAGTGGCAAAATTTTAGGAAATTTTTCTGAATGCGTAAAAGCAGACAATAATCTCCAGCCATTTTCGATTCACCTTGTATTTAACTATAGATCGGCTGATGACGTTATCACTTCAACTGACAAGAAATACTACATAGCTGCATAAGAGCTGTCATAATTTAGTAATTCTCTGTAGTGATTATAATATTTTTTGCTTCTTCAAGATAAAAGTTTAAAATATTATACTATTAAGCACCCAACTTCGATTGCCCACTTGAGAGCTACGTACACAACTCACAACTTTAACGGCGTTCTACGCGTAGATTGACTGGGATGAGTCGTCGTTATACAAATATTCCACAGAAACAATAACAATAACATTATTTTGAATTTACAACATAAATTGTATGTGGTGTTAATTGTTTGTACCAACACTTGGTGCGCGATGCAGCTAAACGGTGAAGCGCTCAACTGGTCCATACGACCGAACACTTGAAACAGTCAAGAAATTTAAGTTATTTCATAGTTGCTGTGAATTGTCGATCGTTGCTTACTTTAAGCTTGTAATCGGGTTGGCACATTGATGCTAAATTGCTTTTAAGTGATTCCCAGAAATACCTACCAACCAACCAACCAAGTGCTCTCGTCTTCAACTCAGCTCATTTAGCCGCTTTGGCCGCTGCCTACCTTTCTTGCCTCCGCCGCTTTTACACACGCACACGCACACATTCACTTTTGGTTTGACACTTCATTGTGCTTTTTGCCACTTTGTCGCATTGTTGACAACCAGTCTCAATGTCTATCGACAAGCTCTTCATTCGTTTCAGCGTAGTGCTAAGTGCTAGTTCGGTTTGTGCCTGGTTGTTTGCTTTTGTTTTTGTTTTTTAACAACTCCGTGTCATTCATTGGCGGCTTTTTAGAACCGGTATAAACCGTTTGTTGTTTCGAATGCCCTCCTTTCTCACACTTCCTGTCTCTCTCTCTCTCTCTTAACAACCTGCTGCTCATGCGTTGTTGCGCTGTGTTTGACATTTCTTTATGTTGATGTGCGTTTTAAGCGACAGCTTGGATAAGCATTTCAACTCGTGCTCGTCATCACCCAATCGTTGGCTTGTCTTGTTTGGTCTTTGGTTCTCAAGCTTTTTTGTGTGTGTTTCTTCCGTCCGCGCTTTAATGGAAGCTGCCAAATGTTGATCTCGAAATTATTGAAGGCTCTGAATCATCATCTTATGTTGTTGTATTTTTGTTGTAATTTAAAAGTAAGTAGTTGTAATACTCTCGCGTATTTGTGGAATGTTTCGTGACTTTTATTTATTTACCGCCATAATTAAGGAGTTATGTATGTATTCGTGTACCTTTCATGCACTTTACTCGCACTTACTGTAAATTGTCACATTTTGACTTTTTTGTGAGCTTTAAGTTCGGCAAAAATGTTGTCGTAAATATTTATGCGCTTTGATGTACATATGTGTCACTTGCGAAATTTTGACTGAATTTCTGGTTCAAGCTAAGTGGTTTGTTGTGGGCTTTTAAGGTCCGTTACCGTTATGTGTTTTAACACATTTTATTTATTTAAATTCTTTGATTCATTGAAAAGCTTTTACAACAGTAGAAAAACAATCTGACACATGGTGTATGGCTTTCCAAATGCTCCTAATACAACGTTGAAAATTTCACTCAATTCTGTGCAGCCAGTCTTAAGTGATGCGCGTACAAACATTCACACAGACAGACAAAAATTCTAAAAACTATTGTTTTGACTTCTGCTATTCTTATAAAGCGTTATTAATTTTTCATTACAACTTTTTATATGAAGACATTAGTTGAAATTTCACTATACATGCGTATAAAAAATTGCCAACCTATTTTTATGAACACCACTGTATACAGCAGAAAAAACATTTATTTCCCAAAAAAGTACTTCCAAACACGAAAGTCAATATCTAGTAATACCAGGCTGAAAATTTCACTCAATTCTGAGCAACCAATTTTTAGTGATGCGCGTACAAACATACATACAGACAGACAAAAATTCTAAAATCAATTGTTATTGACTTCTGTAAAGTCTAGAGTGCCAAAGCGCACAAGATATGTCGCAGGTTAATACAAGAAATCATGAGAATTGGAGCCCTAATTATGGGGCAGTGCCTGATGGAGCATGAAATGGAAGTGATGATTGTCTTACAACTTTGTAGCCTAATCTCCTTTCCAAGAATAGTCCGTTCCTAAGGTGTTGAACATATCCAGCAGAGCTTCAGTTAAATTTTGGATTTTTCTTTGATGACTCCTTCGCCCATTGCTTCTTCTTGCTCTGAATGATGACTCCTTTCAAAAGCTTTGATTTCAGCAATAAGCGCTTCACTGTTTAGTTTCGATACCTTCCAACTTCTTCTTCCAGTAAAATCTAGACCGAATTTCTTGTTATGTATGATCCCGAAGATTGTTTCAGATGCCATTTGGTATTGCTTCTTCGCTTGTCTGGTCTGCTGAAAGTGGTTGATGTTCCGTAGTCGATGACTGTTAGTACCAGCTTGGTCGCCTTGTTCAGAACTCGTCTTCCTCTTGAGCTCACCTTTGATAAATATTTCCTAGGGTCTGGCTAGATTTTCACTTTCCAAATCCAGAGCCTAGGCTTTCACTTTGGTAAAGCCACGCCCTGGCAGGACCTAGGCAGAGCTATCTACTGTAAAAACAATCTAGTCCCTGGGTTCCAATGCGTTGAACTATGTCGTTGTCTGCTTACAGCTCGTCATATCATATCCTTCGTTGCGTAGCATCAATTGCTCTCCATTATTACGAACCAAATCATCTCTTACATCCTGACTACGAGGGGTCAGTCAGAAATCGTTTAGATGTGTAACATTTGATAAAAATAATTTATAAAATGAATCAGCTTAATATTGTATTAAATACCTAACAAGCTAACCAACGAAGCATGACATACTCAACAGCATCATGCCCGCTTAGCGGAGATATAGCAAAATCGCTTCTGGTGGTGGATTTGTTGGTGGTGCTCTGCAGCATCCCTTCATGAAAATTGATTATTGCATAGTTCAGCTTTAGCACCATGTGTCATTCCCATAGGACTACCCTAACCCAAGCATATCATATTGCAACATCTCAATGTTGCTACAATCGTCAACTACAATGCTGTTGAATCAAAAAGAAAGAAAGAAAAAACAATAACAAAGTAATCTAAGTACATCCGCAATCCGATGAGCGACGGGTGGTGTGGTGGTACGTTTGATGATGAACGCTTTGGCAAGCAGACAACAGACATTCTTGCGCATTGTCTATTAAATCGGATTTTAGTTTTACACTAATTTCTTTGGTCTAAGTTGGTTTGGCAATTTTTTTTGTTGTTGTTTTTTTTCAACTAATGCTACCTTTTTTTTTTGGGTTGAGCTGGTGTTTGGATTGTTACGCATATATTTAATACTCACATTGAGATCCCACATAAAAAAGTAATTAGCACGCTTCGATACACTTTAAGAGCAACACTACTCGAAAGTCTTAGGTCTACGCACCCCCCTCGTGTGCATCAAATTTGTGCTTGGTATCTGCTGGTGTTTAGCTGGTTGCTCTCTGATAACAATTTGAATGATTCCCACTGTTTGGCATACAGAGGCGTAGCTTAATACGGTAGAGGATTTGGGAAGTGGAAAGAGTGTCAAATAGAAAGACGAATGTTAGATAGAGAGTGAATGAAAAGGTTAAGAAAGACCGTGAGAAAATAGAGAAAAAAGGTGTTGATTATGGGAGAGAGAGCATTAGAAAGAAAGTTAGAAGGAGCGGGGGGGGGGGGGATTTTGGTCCCTGTGAGTAGAAGGAGATACAAATTTAGAAGGAGACAGATATTATAAAATTGGTATGAGATGGACGGAGAAATAGCACTGAGAGCGAGTTAAAAAAGTAACGAAAAATAGAAAGGGAGAGTGTAACGTAGAAGATGAGATAGAAAGAGATAGCGGGAAAATAGAAGAAGAAAAAAAGAGGTAGGAGAAATGATAGAGTGGAAGGAAATGAACGACAAAAAAAATCGAATGAGATTTCGCAAGAAGCGAGAGAGTAAGAAATAGACCAAACAAATAGAATAATCGGATAGGTTTAACTCTTTGTAACTAACTTCGAGTACCAAAACTAAACACTGAAGATGGCAGAACGCCGAACCCCATGGCAGAACAAAGATATATGATATATGAATTAAAATCCAGCAGGCTTCATTGGCTAGGCTTCATTGAATGAGCGAAGATGCTCCGACCTAGAAAGTATTCTTATCTGAAATGACCATTTAAACATTAAAAAAAAATTGAAGACCTTGTATCCGTGTGTCAAAGACACTGAAGTTCAGCGGAGGTCGCAACAATTCTCTCTCCACCGTAGCAAAAACTATAAAAGAAGGACATTGTGATTACCCTGAGTAAATTTTTTTTGGGTCATGGGTCTCCCTTAGACTTAACTTTTCAGAAGACCTGTTAGGCTAGCTTAGAAAAGGGTTATATGTATATTCGACTCCTGGATAGCGGCAGTTTCGTATTTACAAACTTTAAATGACTTAACACGGTTAACATCTGTATTCAGAGCACGATTTTACCGGAGAGACGTATACTTTGTTTCAACCTCTACCCTTATCCTTCGGAGAGCTTAGGATAACTAAGCCAGGTTTGGATTCCCCCTCGCTCTAGCAAAAAGTGTCCTTCGGAAGTAAAATTATCCATAAACCAGCTCCTCAATAGCAATAAAACCTATGCCAAATTAACTCTGTTCCGTCACTGTCTCCCCCTATCTTCTTAGCAACTCTATGTCCATAAAGGCTTTCATCAGTATCCGACCCCAAAATGGATTTTCTTTCCAGAGCGTTTTCCTTGTGAATACTATTCTTATATAGCTAGCTAGTGGATGAACTATTTCGCTCTGTCCTTAATACCAAACATTCGCCATAGTGCTTCATACGATAAATCCTGCTCCACAGCTCAGTCGGATACATCACTGCCAGACGTGGCTAACGTTACCCTTTGTTAAACCCTCCACTGTTACGCCCATGCCAGCGTATGTGTGCTGGATATGAATTCAAGCCACTTTGCCACATGCCTGACTTTTCTGGCTTTTTTTCCGTTGTATGTGTAACATTGATTACCGTTTTATTTTTTTTTTTTTTCGTTGCCTTGTGTTGTCTAAAAAACCTAATTGGCTTAACATTATCCTTTGAGACGTAAACTTTTTACGCAACCGTCGCTTTTATTTCAGCTCGTTTTAGTTTTTATTTTTTCTTTTCTCCTTTGTGGTTTGCCATTCTTTCGGTTCTTTCTGCGTGTATTTCTTTTTTTTTTTTTTTTAGTTAAGTTGATGAGATCCTAGTCAGCTTAGGAATTGTGCACAAAAATTAATTGTGTCGATTTTATTGTCTAACGTTGGTTCAAATTAATCAGTGTTATTACTAGTCTCAACAAAAGTTCTCACGTGTGGGTTAAACTTAGTACACTTATGGCTAAGCCATTAAATGAAATGAAATTAATTTGTGAAACAATAGTGAGCGCTAGAGCTTTTGAAGTTCTGTGGGAAGTGGTGATGAATTGAGTTGCTTTGAATGCTTTTAAATAGGGTTTAGAGGAAGTTTTAACCACTTGGTCCAAGGAAAAAGTTACACTTGTAGTGCTATCAAAGACATGCACATAGCCAACCCAAGGAACCAGCAGTGAGAAATGTTTAGCTGATCCAGAGCATTTAGCGAGGTTCGGCACCTTCGTAACATATAAGTTTCAATCACGTTCGATTCTTTGGTGCCTTGAGAGTAGCTTGGCTATCAACAAAGATCATTATATAAGTCGCTGGTACTACATAGATTGTTGATTGGAAGACTCTGCAAGACTCAGGGAGTCACATGAAAACTAAAAATGAAAGATAACTCACAAAAAATCTGTGAAGAAACCCCATAATACAAAACAAAATAAATACTAGACGAAACATTAAAGTCAAAGCATCAAACAAAAAAAGGACACTCTTTCACTTCTAAAAGTAAGAAAGCCAGTGAGGCATTACAAATAAACAAAAACAGTTAAATACGAATTTTAAAAATAAACATTGAACATCAAAAACCATCAAACACGGAAACGGATGCGAACATCAAAAGCTGGCGAGAAAACTTTAATGACGGCTTGCGGTGAGGCTATTGGTCAAATGGATGCAACACAAAACTGAATGAGGCACAAAAAGGTTAAATGGCTTTAAAAAGAAAAAGAAGAAATTAATGAAAATGAGTGGAGAAACGAAAATATTTTACACCCAATGCTGAATTTAGAAAATTTAAAAAGATCGAAGCTGCAACTTTTCTGGATGTAGTTCAGAGCTCATCTGATGTACTTTAGAAAGTTAAATGTACTTTAGAAAGCGTAAATTTTATTTCAGAATAGTCAATTGTATTTCAGAAATCATAAAATGTATTTCAAAAGTCATAAAATGTATTTCAGAATAGTCAATTGTATTTCAGAAATCATAAAATTGAATTCAGCATAGTCAATTGTATTTCAGATATCATAAAATGTATTTCAGAATAGTCAATTGTATTTCAGAAATCGTAAAATATATTTCAAAATAGTCAATTGTATTTCAGAAATAGTGAAGTATATTTCAGTATAGTCAAATGTATTTCAAAAGTCATAAAATGTATTTCAGAATAGTCAATTGTATTTCAGAAATCGTAAAATATATTTCAGAATAGTCAAATGTATTTCAGAAATAGTAAAATGTATTTCGAAATAGTCACTTGTATTTCAAAAAATCATAAAATGTATTTCAGAACAGTCAATTGTATTTCAGAAATCATAAAATGTATTTCGATATAGTCAATTGTGTTTCAGATATCATAAAATTTATTTCAGAATAGTCAGTTGTATTTCAGAAATGGAACTGATTACATTTTTCAATTCCTGAGGAATGTAATTGTAATTGTAATGTAATTGATATTACCCAGCTCTGCCCAGAGAGTAGACCTTTATCCTTTTTACGGTACATGATATATGAAGGACTTTATTCCATCCTTCAGTTTTGCGCCTGACTGCTCGATGGAAAGATTCCATTACTTATGCGCCAAGAAAACTCTGAGAGTGCTTCAAAATAAACGTGAAAACATTTAAGACTTGGGTTTAGTAAAGCGTAGGATATTTGATAGGATACAAAAAGAAACAAGCTGACCCAAACCGTTTAACTGCAGTTTGAGTCAAAAAACAGAAGAAGACGAAATTAAGTAGTCTCGTGTGACCAGCAAAACGCTGCACAAACAAACACACATACATTTGCATTTATTTCCTGGAGTAGTGTGAGATCTCGCAAAAGGACACTAGACAAACTCAGCAGGACGTAAACAAATAAAGAAATATCTAAATATGCGCTCGAAAATATTTAAGCGTTTCACCTTACATACATTTGAGGGGTGAGGGAGGGTGGGCACTTGATTGTGAACGGACGGTTGGTCGTTAAAAGGACGACAACGACTTTGATGACAACAAACATCAAATAAAATAGCAATAATAAAAAGGACAATGTTGACTTCTTGAACTGATGCATTTTTAATGAAAATTATTATCGTTTTGTTTTCTTTCTTTCATTTTTTTTCTGATTTTTGTTTTTCTATTTGCTGACTTTTTAGCGAGCTCGCTTTTCTTCCTTACCCACGCTGCTACTTAGTATGCTTAGAGTGAGACTTATTTCCTTTTGGTTGCACAATTATAATATTAACAAAGTTGAGTGGCGAGCATTTGAATTCATGCCTGACCAGAGACCAGAGACCAGGTAAGTGCGTCGCGCTTTTGCTGCCACTTTGACTCTTTGACTGCGTTGTGGTTCGTTTGTTGACGACGCAAGTTAAAGCTTTAATACTTTTTCATAAATATTTAAGAGTGTTTTGATTGCTGGTGAATCACTTTTTGCTGTTCAGGGACAGATGGGGGAGTAAGTTTTGGGGGGTGGTGAGCTGAGGTAAAATTTTTTTATCCAAACTCAAATCAGTCAGACCTTATTTATAAAAGCAGAAAATAAATAATTGTCACTAAGTCTACAGTGTTAAATAACATTTAACTGAAATCAAGTTGGACTGAAATTAATTTATGCTAGCTTTAGTGTGCACATCGCTTTATCCTTTTTTCAGCTGCCACGGATTAAAAAATGGGTTTTGAACATTTAGTTGTCAAAATCAATAAATAAAAAATCGGTGTTCACCAATAATAAAATTAATTTAACCCAGATAGTCCCAAGACAAAACCGGGAAGGTAACCAAAATAATTTTTATGTTTTTCGACTTCAGTTGTGATTAAAAAGACATGTCTTAACTTTTTTTAAAACATTTAATTGATGAAAGTGGATTTCAAGGCCGTACTATATTTAGTACATTGGGAACGTATGCGTTGTGAACGAAAAACTTACTTTTTTGTATGAAATTAAATAAAACACTTTACATGCACTCCAACATCGCATTTTGAGCATCTGGTTGTGGTCCGTTCATGACAAAATCAACATCAAGTTTGCTTGTCGTGGGGAACCACGGATTGATTCATGCCATCGTAGCGTACAACTGACCCTTCCAAGCTTCCTCTGGGTCCTTTTTGGTAAGTTTGCTCCTTTCGATTTTGCTGCAGTAATGTCGTTGCAATGACTCTCCTAAATTTCAGCTGGCCCAGGTCCCCATTCTTTCGATGCAATTGCCATGCATTTTGCACAGCCATGTCAATACAGTGGGTCAACAAACAATGGTTATCTATCTGCAGATAGTCCTCGTCCCCAGAGTCTTCATCTCTAATGGCTTCGGCAGAAACAGTACGTCACGTACTTGGCGGACAAGGAACAAACTGACAGCCGAGTAGAATGTGTCCATTTTGGATTATAAACGCTAGATTGGCAAAGTATCAGTCAACGGATCCGGCATCCTTTGCCAATTTTCTATTTTGGCGGAACGGCAGCTGTGTGACAAATGTCAAAATCCATTTTACCGCTCCATTGCTTCTATTAGCATCACTACGACAAGTATCACGCGTATTTTTTGCATTTTTATTATATTTTTTACCGAAACTTTGTATTTTTTAGGAAATTTCGTCTCGCGCCAATCACTTTGTTTACATATCTGCTTACTTCAGCAATATGTACGTCAAACGTTATTTGTCATCCCTCTGCGCCACGTACGTTCTGTCAGTCAATCGCGAAGTACGTCATGACGGAGAAGTACTGATTCTGTTTGAGCCATAAATTCATCTGCTGCATTAATTGGTGGAAAAATACAAATTTCTTCAACTCGATTCCCATTATCATCGCCATCCTCCAAAATAGCAAGTATTTCGTTAAGTAAAACACCCCTATGACATAATGACAAACACAACGCATATAGGACCAATGTACTAAATATAGTACACCCTAGTTTGTTTATCCGAAATAGATAATATTTTTTAAAAAACCTTAAGTTTTTCATGTTATACTGAAATATTGGATATATTTCTTTAACCTACCTATACAATTTTTCATTTTTATCTAATATAATATTTTATATTGTCTTACCTTTCGAACCGTATATTGAAATTTTGCATTTTGTAATTTTGTCAAACTTCGACAAGAAAAACCACGAAACCTTAACTCTGCCACCAACGTGCGATGTATGTCTAATGATTGCTGCAAGCATAATGAACATTTTGTTGCATTGCGCGCTAACGAGAAAGTTCAAATGAGAGCACGACGCGACATGATCTAGGTGTACTATATCTAGTACATTGGTACTATCTGGGTTAATTAAAATCAATTATTAAATTAAATTTTAAAAAATCGATATTTTGAAAAAATTATCGATTAAAGTAAAATCGATTATTTATTCCCATCTCTAATGAAAAAAGAAGGTAAAGCTAGCTACTTTAAGGAACGAGACGCAAAAAGTTGATTTTTTTTAAATAGTTAAATAGTTCGAGTCTGTACATATCAGAAAAATTTATAGAACGAATCATTATTGAGCCAATAAAATCAAAAACAACAGCTTTTAGAATTTTTGTCTGTCTGTATGTATATTTGTACGCGCATCACTTTATATTTGCTGAGTAAAATGAAATGCAATTTCAACATTTGCATTTTTAAACGTCTTAGTTAATATTTAGGATGAGACCTATTTCGATAACTCGACTGATGTCGGAGCTATCGATCAAAATATCGACCCAAAATTGTTGTTAAAATATAATTTTCCAAAAAAGGAGTAATAATTTTTTTTCTTTTTTTCGTTACCAAAATTGGGTTAACAGAGGTTTTGGGGTGTTTGGGGTCACTTATTTTAGGTTATATGAGCTTCAATATATGCTAAAAAAAATTTAGCATTTCTAAAAGAGTTAAGAACCCCAAATCGGCCCGCTTCGCTTCCTCTTGCTCCAACCCTTGCACCTATGTACATATGTACTTTAACATCACTTCCTCACTAATTCACATTTACGCAATACTATAAGTGCCGCTTAGCAATTCTATTTCACTATAGTGGCCACCAACACATTACGTTTGTCGACATTTGCTGCTTTTGTTGCCGTCCTGCATCTCCTGCTATGGTCACTTTATAATTTATGCAGTAGAGGTAATTGCTGTACAATTTCTATGTTTTTGCTATAATTTTGCGTGGTTCTCTATTATTTTCACTTTGCATAGTTTGTGTTGTGTGTGTGTAACAGTCGTTTGTTCTTTGATCGCATTGCAAAAAGGAATTTGACATAGCTCTTTGTTGCCTGCCCGCTCTCTAACATTTTAAAACCTTTTTATTTTGTTTGCTTTGACTCTTTTGGTGGTTGTATGTAATTACCTTTAAGTATTTACTTTAAATATTTTATAAATAACAAAGAGTAAGATAAATATGCAAATAAAAAAATATTTGAAAGTTTTTAAATGGAAGTTGTGATATCATTTAAATTGAGAATTTCTTGTTGTTTTTAATTGAAATTGTTGTTAAGAGAATTTATTTACTTTTTATGATGTGAGAGAATTTCAAATATTTGGAAGCAGTAGTTCTGTTTGAACGGTGTGTCAATATTCATTAGAATTTGGTGTTGACAAGTTGTTATTTTATTTTGTTTTGTTTTATTTTATTTCATGGTATTTTATTTTATTTGATTTTATTTTATTTTATTTTATTTTATTTTATTTTATTTTATTTTATTTTATTTTATTTTATTTTATTTTATTTTATTTTATTTTATTTTATTTTATTTTATTTTATTTTATTTTATTTTATTTTATTTTATTTTATTTTATTTTATTTTATTTTATTTTATTTTACTTTATATTATTTTATTTTATTTTATTTTATTTTATTTTATTTTATTTTATTTTATTTTATTTTACTTTATATCATTTTATTTTATTTTATTTTATTTTATTTTATTTTATTTTACTTTATTTTATTTTATTTTATTTTAGTTTATTTTATTTTATTTTATTTTATTTTATTTTATTTTATTTTATTTTATTTTAGTTTATTTTATTTTATTTTGTTTTATTTTATTTTATTTTATTTTGTTTTATTTTATTTTATTTTATTTTTTTTAATTTTATTTTATTTTATTTTATTTTATTTTATTTTATTTTATTTTCTTTTATTTTATTTTGATTTACTTTATTTTATTTTATTTTATTTTATTTTATTTTATTTTATTTTATTTTATTTTATTTTATTTTATTTTATTTTATTTTATTTTATTTTATTTTATTTTATTTTATTTTATTTTATTTTATATTATTTTATTTTATTTTATTTTATTTTATTTTATTTTATTTTATTTTATTTTGTTTTATTTTATTTTATTTTATTTTATTTTATTTTATTTTATTTTATTTTGTTTTATTTTATTTTATTTTATTTTATTTTATTTTATTTCATTTCATTTTATTTTATTTTATTTTACTTTATTTTATTTTATTTTGTTTTATTTTATTTTATTTCATTTTACTTTATTTTATTTTATTTTATTTTATTTTATTTTATTTTATTTTATTTTATTTTATTTTATTTTATTTTATGTTATTTTATTTTATTTTATTTTATTTTATTTTATTTTATTTTATTTTATTTTATTTTATTTTATTTTATTTTATTTTATTTTATTTTGTTTTATTTTATTTTATTTTATTTTATTTCATTTTATTTTATTTTATTTTACTTTATTTTATTTTATTTTATTTTATTTTATTTTATTTTATTTTATTTTATTTTATTTTATTTTATTTTATTTTATTTTATTAATATTTTATTATTTTTTCTACCCTTCCAGTTATTGAACTCAGTAAAAAACCGCAAGTCGTCGAATAAGCGACATTGCCCACAAAGGATAATTTTGCGCTTAGTAATATGATAGTACTTTTCAACCGAACGGTATAATTAGTATATTTTTATGACACGATTTCGACTTTAATAGTTTTTCTCAGAAATGTTGACATATCAACTGGTAAGCATTTACGACACTCAAACTGAAGTATTCATTTTACAACAATGTCTGCGCGAATATATAAATTTATGAGAAATTGTAAATAGCAAATACAACTTCCACTTTATATAGAGCGTCATAAATGCCATACCACGCACACCCAGCACCCCTTTCGTCGCGTGCACTCGTTTAACCCTCCACAACGTGCAGCTAGCTGGCACTTCCGTTGCTTTTATGTCACCGAGGGAATTGTTGGCAGTGCGAAAATTATTACTACTTCATTTAGAGTTACAGATACATATATGAATGTAAGCACACTTGCATGAACGCGTTTATTAGATAAAGGGTGGTGTGTTTGGGGGGTTGTAAAATTTTAATTTTTTTCAAGCGATCATATAAAACAATTTTTTCATTCGATTGAGACGTTTGGTAGAAAAATGGAAGGAGGAGTGAGAGATAGAGAGAAAAGTTGACTAAATTACCAAAAATAGTAGGAAAAAGAGGGCTAGGAAGACGTAAGGAAGTTTGAAGAGGAAAAATATGAAAAAGAGATAGAAAAAAGTAGAGTAAAAGGAACAAGTTAGAAAACAAAGGGAGAGTCTATGATACAAAATTAATACAAAGGGAAGTCTCTCCCAACGAACCACCCTTTATTCAAACGCAAGGAATTCGCACACTCACATACACACATACATACATACATACATATATCCACTCATGCTATATATCAACTATGGCGCGTATATAATTAAGCTGTCAGATTATTGTGACACATAGTACAAGTAATGGAAAGCAAAATTTAGAGCAAAAAAGCAGGATGTGAAAGGGAGTAAGTAGAAGAAGAAAAAAAAAACGGCGGCAAGCAAAAAGTAAAATCAATTGCGTGGAAGGCGGTACAAGGGGGTGGTAAAGTTTTTTAATGGGCGACCACAGAATCTGCGATACATTTTTGCAACGTAGTTCTTTTTTTTGTTGTTGTTTTTAGTGTTGTTGTGGTGAACCATAAAAAACCGAAATAAATTACAAAATAATAAAAAGTGAAAGATCAAACATTCTTACATAAATATAACAAAAGCATTACGACACACCCTTCCGCTTTGCCAAACATTAGTCGCAAAGGGGTGAAAAACTCGGAGTTGCTAGAAAGAAAAGGGGAAACTGCGTATTTTCTGGCATACTACAACAAAAGCGTGCTTAAAGGTGAGCAATGGAAAGGTGTACAAATATTAAATAAGCAAAAAACATATTTTGGCAAGTAATTTTGAGGTTAGGTACAGGGTGACTCAAAAAATTAGTGAGAAAAAAATCAACAAAATTTAATTGAAAGAAAAACAAAAACGAGTGCGAAGTTTTATGATTAAATTTTTTGGCAAGTAATTTTGAGGTTAGGTACAGGGCGACGCAAAAAAGGGGGTTAGAAAAATTTTCTTATTACATTTTTTGGCAAGTAATTTTGAGGTTAGATACAGGGTGACTCAAAAAATGAGTTAAAAAATCAACAAAATTTTATTTAAAGAAAAAAACGAGTGTGAAATATTATTATTATTAATTTAATAGTATCGAATTTTATATGCTTATTGCTTTTAAGAAAAGTTGATTGGTTATAGAAATCATTAAAACTAAAAAAAAAAATAAATATAAGATAACTTCTTTAAAAATTTCCATTTTCAACATTCACTTCCTAATCATTTTTTGCAGTTCTTGCTGAAAATTTATCTCACTTTGAAACACAACAAATAAATTTTGATCACTTCGGTACACCCTGTCTCATATGCTCGTATGCTCGCATACTCACCAACTCACCACACATGCAAAAAAATCTGCATTACCAACACACGCTTACAATCTCACGCTCCGACTTAGTTTTTGCAATTTTAGCAACGCAATTAAACTTCAGCGCGACTCTATTTGAAATTTTGGAAACGTAAATTTTTGGACAGATTAAAAAATATTGCCGACAGCTAAACCATTGCCGAGCGCTCACACACACACACACAATATCGCTGCCGTTTTAAATTAAAGGGAAAAGTGGTATGGAGCAGTGTTGTAGCACCGCCAAAGGAGTGAGACGCCTGTGTACATATTCACTGCCAATGGGGGTCCGCGTTATTGGTGTTCTACGGATTTTTATTTGTTTAATTCACATCGGTTGCTGTTCGCAAAATCCCCCACACAAGGTGCTACATACAAACGTAAATTGAAAAGTAAAAGCGAATGAAAAGTGAAAAGCAATGCGCTCTGTTGCATCGACGAACTTTAAATTATTGCGCTGAACTGCGTTGAGCTGCGCTCATTCATTTACCACTTTTTCTAGAGCGTACGATGTGAGCGCATGTGGGTTGGGGGGGATGACATATATGAGCTCATATGAGTTTATACTAGCATATAGCGCATATTATTTCAAAACTCTTTGTGGCTCAATGTTGGTTTGCGGGGTTGCATCGCTTCCATAAGCCAAATAACAATTGTGCTCTAAGGGTCTGTATTAAATGGACTCACTTGATGCTGTGAAACTAGGTTAACTTTTGTGTGGACATTTGCGAAATGTTTGTTAGCTATGAAATGTTGTTGTATTTTTATTGGTAAGTACTAAGCCACTGACGTGCATAAAAGATCGCAAAAGGGGTTGAGTTAGTTTTTGTTTGAACTACGAGCATGAGTTAATAGCTTCCATCGTTAAGAGATAACAAAGGTTGACTGACTCTCCTCAGATCAAGATAACCCCAAATTCAAGCGTTCCTTCTGTGATCCAAGACGGTTCTAGCTTCATCGTCCCGGATATTTGCGTTCTTCAAAAATCATATATCGACTCAAACTACCAAAAAACTCGGCTCTCAGAGCAGACTTCGAGCTAACTATACAACTAGGATATCACAGAGTTAAAGTCATCCAGGAAGAACTACTGGTTCGAAGAGAACCGCCACACAATTTACAAAAAAGAAGAAGAAAGGGAACCTCGAAAATTCCTAGCACAGAGTCCGATGGTGGACAGAAACGCTTGTCATGGAGGAAACGTCTTTCTTCATTACGAAAAAGAAAAGGAATCAACTGTCATAAAATCTCGAGCGATATAAGTGGACTTCGCAACTCGATTGTGGTAATATTCTGACTTCGAAGAGGAAACGACGCATTCGACGTCGAGCTGGTTAAGCATTCAGATGTAGGGATGGACCTCAAACTAACGAAGCGCTAGAGGTGACAAATCCACGATCGCCTCAGATCAAGGCAGTCAACCCTGCACCCAAATGCTGTCAGTTAAAAGGATGCGTCTGTCACCTCAGTGATGACAGCCAACTAGCAAGCTGAATCATGGAGAGTTTCTGAGTGGTTTTCTAGTCAAGAGACAGTTACTGCAACACCGACATTTTACAAGAAGGATCTGTGCTCCATTTAAATAAAGTTTTTTCTTTTCGTAGCTCCACCCCTTCTCACACGTCCTCGCTTTAACGGTAGGAAGCGCCATAGAAACTAAATATCATTCACCCGCCATTCCATCCTCGCACATATGTATGAATGTGTATGCATCTCCTATTCTCTCCTACAACCCACTCTTCCCGTCTTTGCTTTGGTTTTCGTTTTTCTCTCACTGTTGGGGTCACATAAATTTTTTAATGTCGTATTTCCGTATTTTATGCGCTTCGTTGGCGAGTCGCTGATAGAAATACAGTTCAATACATACGATTCAGGCGGGAAAAAGTCAAAGAAAATATACCAAAAGGATAACGCAAGGCAGCCCTAAGATAGGTTAACTACACCAAAACTGGTGGACGTTGCTTTGAGCAGCTGACGGCGGGCGAAGTGTACGAAGTGGTATGAGGTGCTCCAAATTTCCTTAGGGGATTAATAAATTTGCAGTTGTCATTACGAATGGTGTCACTGTCCTTTTTAATAAAGTTGCAATATCCCACACTCCCGCCTGTCTGCAAAGAATTTGTTTTGGATTTTTTTTCTTTTTACGATTTAATAAAGCTCAGCTGTAAAGGAGCTTTTGGGGAGCATATGTGGGGGCATTTACTTTGAGTTGTAAATAGAACCTTTCAAATATGTTTAACTCTTTGTGTGTTTGGAGTGAAGGGACAAGCTCGAATGGTTGTCTTTAATGCGCGAAATATATTTGGTATGAGCTTGAGTATGTTTAAGGTTCAATTAGTCAAAACTTATTGGTCGATGGACGAATAAAGTATGAGAAGAGCCATAGAAGCTCTTTTCTGAAAAAAAAAAAAACTAAAATCAATGAGAAGGAGGAGCAAGTAACCCGAGAAGTTCACAAAGTAGTATCATTTAACGAAGAAGAGGCCAGTGTGAAACCTAGAAAGTCCCCGGGACCTCAATGGAATACCCAATGAGGCTATAAGACCGCCGCTGGCAACCACAATAGAGCAGCAGTGTCGCAGGATGGTGGACGAGTGAAATAATTTCCAAAGTGGAGCCATGCCTGAAGCGTTCTCATGCAGAGTGAGACCTCGACTTGACCCGAGGTAATGTTGGACACGTTTATTATTCAGAAAAAAACTCCACAGAATGGACAAGGCTGAAACCCCGCACTCGCTCTACTGTGGAGTCTTAGACGACATACGTGATATCACATTCTAAGGCGTACCATAAGCTCATCAATGAAGGCTTGTGGAAGGGTTTATGGGCAAGCTTTCCCCGTGCAGTTGCATCCAAAAGATGGTCTGAGAAAAGGATAGATGCGGTATGGCCAGCAAAAACGCTGGGAACGGACTCCTCACGAAACCAGAAGACTGCTGTTTAGTCCACTAGCGGGAGAGTTACCACAGAGCTCAAGTGCACTTGAAGTGATGTTAACGTGGTCTCAAGTACAATTTCCACGGAATAAGTGTGTAACACTGAAGCTCAGACTAGACCTAGGAATACTTCGTTTTACACAAACGAGTCTAACATAGTTTTCCTTCTTGTCACGTCCCGTGAAACTGGTAGCGAAAATTTATTATGTTGCCCACGTGCACATTGCGTGAGCATCACTGTTCGCGCCTGTGTAATTAACACTTTAGCTTTCTTAAGCAACTTTTGCGAATATATTTTTAAATCTTACAATAACAATGTTTTCCTTTATTACCTTAAACTCGTCACACAAAGTGAAGGTCCTTACGCTTGTTTGCACAATATTTTTTATATTTTATACAAACAACAACATGAATCACGCACACAATCATGACAAACTTGTATTCGCATGTGGCATGCAACTCTTTCGAAACTCGTCTTTTGTAATTAGCGCGCTTAACGCTTTGAGGCACCCGTCGGCGTCAACATCATTATAAGCACAAAATTATTAACATTTTTCATTATTTGTTGTTAGCAAAAATAACAACAACAACAATAAAAACAACTAAATACAAATATAATATCAACAAAGCCATGAAGTGCACCACTTAGACATTTGTGGAGGCTCTCAAGTAGCGCTTTCATTCCAAGCCAAGCGCATAGCTTTTACCAAGTTGGCGATTAACTGTTTTGAAAAATGCCAAATGTGTGAGTGAAAGCTTGCGTGTGTGTGTGTGTGCGTGTGTGTGATGCTGTATTTCATCACAAGGATCTCATAATTATCCATTATAATTGAGTATTTCCGTTGCTTTTGTTTGTTGTTGCATTGTAGAGTTTGACGTTCTGTATTTGTTGGATCACGTAAGGTCTCTGACATGCAAGACAATTAGTTGTCAGACTTTTCCGTAGGTCCGTAGTTGCACTGGTACTAGTTGAAAATTTAATATAACATGCAGCTCCGGTCGCTCTCGATGCAGTCGCCCTGCTTATTTCAGACATCTTTTGGATCGAAGATTAGCCAAATGCTTTCAACCGTGCTGTCTAAGCTTTGAGAAGGCGAGTAGTTTTTTTTTTTTTTTTTTTTTCAATTTGATATTTTTATTGGTATTATTTATTTAGAGTAGATCGGGGGTGTTCGGAGCACATGTTACTTGGAACGATCTTCGGAAAAATTATTATTTTATTATTTAATTTATTTTTATTTTTTCTATATAGAACTGGGAGGGTGCAGGTCACTTTTTACACCTTGTATGTATTCATTGGAGGTGAGCACTGTGGGCTCTGAGGTAAAAGCGCGGGATGGCCTCCTCATTTTCGCTTGGAAAAACCCCATTTGACTATATCTTCAGAATTTTCCATAAGCTGGTTGAGAATTATAAAATGGTGCGCAAATGAAATAAACGAAAGAAATTGCTTAGGTCGCTTAAACACGTGCTCAATCACATTGCACCACCGATCTTGGGGCTACTACTAGTTGGCTGCTAGTAATTAAGCCTATCGGTTCTATGTTTATAATGCAAAGGACTTTGAGGAACTACGGCTGAGAATTTTTTTAAATTCCCAAAACCCATTGGAACCGGCTTCAGTCCATGAAAAGGTTCACGTCGTGTACGACTGCGGTTCGGAATCTTACCCAATCATCTGCTTTGGTTTCATTATCTTATACTTTCCTAGAATAAAATCGATTATGCCAGCAAATCTTCCAAGAAATGCTTCGACCAGTACTGTTCTTCACATTTCATATTTTCAACTAGTTCTATTTAGACTAGTCTAAAAACTGCTCAGTGCCCAATTTACAATCTCACAAAATTGACATCCTTCAAGTAGCTGTTTTTGTAAAACGAATTGTTGTAATCATGTTTTGAGATGAGATGATAATGATGTTGACGATAATGATGTTATCACTTACACATACATACATACCTACTTATCTATCTGGCTGACATGCTTGGCGTATTAGCGCAACGTTGTAGCAATTAGTCAAGGCAAGTCCTTTATGCACTTCTGATTGGCCTTGAGCTAGAAACGTGCGCCACTCAAATATGAATATTAGACGGTCCAAAAAAAAAAAAAATGTTGTGGAATTTAATGGCGACCCGCTATAATTGCGTTTGTTAGTTTAATCTTCAATTTTTATACCTTTCATGAACGTGAAATGGTATTATAACTTTGGTCCAATGTTTGTGGATAAGTATGAGAAGAAGAAGAGATAGACCCACCATTAAGTATGCCGAAATTGTCAGGGCGACGAGCTGAGTTGATTTAGCCATGTCCGTCTGTCCGTCTGTCTGTTTGAACGCAAACTAGTCCCTCAATTTTAGAGATATCTCGATGAAATTTGGTATGGAGACGCCATTTTGTATTATATTAATCATTTGTCGGAACCAGTAAGATCGGACCAATACAACGCATAGCTCCCATACAATCGATTGTTCCGATAAATGGGTTTTGGCTAGGAGATCGAAATTTTGCAGGTTTAGTACATATTATATTTGTAACCTGTGTAGTGAAAATTACCCAGATCGGACCAACAAAACATATAGCTCCCACATAATCGATAGTTTCGATAAATGGGTTTTGGGCTATAAATTTTGCAGTTAAGAAGATAGGAACGTAAAATTTTGCAAGGTTGGTACTTATTATAAATGTGATGTGTGTAATGAAAATCATACAGATCGGAGTAACATAACATATAGCTTCCATATAACCGATTGCTCCGATAAATGTGGTTTGGCCATGTAGGACACTTAAAAAAGATATGCGTATTCATGAAAGGTACATCCGAAGTCAGCTCTTTCCTTACTTGTTTTTTATAAATTTTACTCAGAGTCCCCATTTTCATTCATCCCTACTTTGAAATTTCCTCATCCACACCCAATCGCTATTCCTTTAATTACTTTTATATTTAAATTTTTATCTCTCAGAATTTGGTCCTCAACCTCAGTCTAAGTCCAGCACAAGTCTTCATTTCTATTTTTGTTCTTGTTTCTTATATATTTAAATTTTCTTGTCTTTATCCATTCACAACTCTATTTCATCTTAATTTTTATCTCAATTTCTTTTTTCATGTCCATAGCTGTATCTCCATCATTATCTTTTCTCCACCACCATTCCATCTTCATTTTTAATCTCCACCTTCATCTCGATTCCCACCTTTATCGCAATATCCATCTCCTTATCAAACTTCGTATTTTTATCTCCTCTCCGTATCCATCTCAATCTCTATCTCCATCCCTTTCTTACCTCCTTATCTATCGCCACCTCTATCTAAATATCCATCCCCATTCATATCTCTATCCCCACGAGCACTTATGTATATCTCCATCTCAGCTCCTCATCCATGTAAATCCTCATTTTTATCTCTATCTCAATCACAATCCCAATTCCCACCTTTGTCGCCATATCCATCTTCATTCTCATTGTCATTTTTATGCCCATATCCTTATCCATCTCAATCTCTGTCCCCATCTTCATGTTCCTTTGCATCTCTATCTCTATCTCCATCTCCACATCACTTTGTTTTCCATCTCCATCACCAGTTTCATCTTCATCACCGTTTCCATATGTATTCCAGAGAGTTCCATCTAAATCTAAGATATCTACCTCCATCGCCATTCCCATTCTATCTCCAGCCCCATCTCCATCCAAATCTTGATTACTATATCCATATTATTTTCAGTCTCCCTCTTCTTTTTTTCCTCTCAGTCTTCGGTTCTTTACATCTATTTCTTTCCCTCTTCAATTCCATCTCTCTCTGGCCTTAACCCGCATTATCCTCTCTCTATCTCAAATACATGTTTTAAAGTAGCTTCGGCGGCCCGAACTTGCCTCACGACACATTAACAATATCCATCCTTCGTCTATCGCTTATCTCTCGTATCAAAGTACAATTCTTCGCAATCGTTTCAAACTTTGGCGAATGTAGTTTTATCGCTTTAGAAGTGCAACAAAATTGTTTACAAATCAGCAATTTCACAAATGCAGAATTTCCGCATAATAATAGGTACACTAAGTGCAACGAAGCTCGCAAAAGTTCTGAAGAAAAAAAATAAAATAAAATACAAAAAAAGATTGCTTCAAAGCGAAAAAACGCTGAACTAGAAACTGGAAAAAATTACACCCTTCGCTGCCTGTTGCATTTAGCTTATTCTCCCAGCGAATGCCAAAGCTTTTTATTTTGCTTTTCTTCTAGCCGCTCCCATGTTGCCTACACTTTTTTGTCGTCCATGTTTGAGCCAACTTTGTTTTTTGTTGTTGTTTTCTGACGCTCTCTACTATGCCTTCAATCATTTTTTGCGCTCGTTACGCATATTTGCTTATTGTTAACCGCTGTGCTTGTTGTTGTTGAAATTTTTTACTTGTTGTTTTTATTGTTGTATGGCTTTGTTTGCATTCTGCGGTTAATTCATTTGTACGTTTTTATTGTTATGTTCTTGTTTTTGTTGTTGTAGTTCGGTCTGTGTTTGTTGCATATAAATATTTTCTTGGAAATAATTTTCCGCTGCTTGATCGGTTTCAGCGCAATTCACAATAACTGCAATTGTTGCTGTTGTTGTTGTTGTTGTTGTTTGTGTGTTGTAGACATTTGCACTGTGTCGCGGCAAAACTGACTTTGTTTGTTGGAAACGATTTGAAAAAGTGGAAATGGGTAACACAAAAACAAATAGAGAAAGACCTCTTAAAGAATGTGACAATTGCTATTACTTTTGTTTTTGTTGTTGTTGTTGCTATGCAATTGCTGAGGTGTTAACAACAAATAATTGCTTTAGAAATATTTCTCAATTTGCTTGAATTATTTAAATACCTTTTTTTATGCCTAGGTAAGCCTTTGACTTGGCGTCTAAGTTGGTGTAAAACCGAACATTGTATACTTTAGACCAGAACTGTTAATTAATGATTACCGGTTTGATTGATTACTTTTTGAAAAAGCCAAAAAATTATATAACTCAATGTTTTCGGTTTATGATGGCAATTTCAAAAAGCCAAAATAGTTAAAAGAAATCTAATAAACAAATAAAAATTTTTAAATACTTTTGATTATTCTTAATTTCTTTTTATTGATTTTTGGTATTATTGCAGAGAAATAAAAAATCGAAAACAAAATAAAAATAATGGTGGTTACTTTCGATTATTTATGATTATTTAATTACTTCTGATGATTTATGATTATTATTGATTATTTGACGACTTTTTATTATTTATGCTTGTTTTTGATTACTTTTAGGTATTGTTGCAGAGAAATAAAAAATCTAATAAAAAAATAATAATTTTTAATTTATTTAATTAATTTACTTTTGATTGTATAATTATTTTTTGGTATTGTTGCAGAGAAATAAAAAATCTAACAAAATAAAAAATACAAAGTTTTAATTACTTTTGATTATATTGATTTGTTTTAATTACTTTTTGGCATTGTTCCAGAGAAATAAAACAGCTCAAACAATAAAAAAAATGTTGATTACTTGGGTTATTTATGATTCTTTAAATACTTTTGATTATTTAATTACTTTTACTAATGCTTGTTTTTGATTACTCGTTGGTATTGTTGCAGATAAATAAAATAAAAAGTAACAATTTTTAATTACTTTTGATTATTATTGATTTGTTTTAATTACTTTCTGGAATGTTGCAAGCAAATATATGTATATGTATATTAAATCGCCAATAAAATAAAAAAGGATAAAAATCTAAAGAATTAAAAAATAATCAGAAGTAATCAAAAGCCGTAAACATTATTTTTTAGTTTTGATTATTTTTTATTTTTTGATTATTACTGATTTGTTTAGATTATTTTTAGTATTGTTGTAGGACAAATATAAACACATGCGTCAAAATAAAAAAAAATTTAAAAAAAAATCTAAAAAAAAATGTTAATAATAAAAAATCAAAAATTCTTTAAAGTAATTAAAAAGAGTCAACGATATTGCTTTACTTGTTTTTGATTATTTGCGATTTTATTACGTTTTTTAATTTTTTTTTTCCTTTTAAATTAATACTAGAATCAATTCGTAAAAAAATTATCTTTTATTTGTTGTTGTCTTAAATTTTTTCCATTTTTTTCAACCAAGCTCTTAACCAAACTAATCAGAGCAAAGCTCAGCCAACAGAACTCGAAGCTCCCAATTTAAACAACAAATCGACTGAAGCAATCCCTACCTGATAACAAATGCTGTTGTGCTCATCCTCTCTTAAGCGGGTATTTTCGCTAATTTGAAATAAAATAAAACTTTTAACTATTTACGACCTTCATGCAAACAATTTTAATCATTAGTCACAGATCTAACCAGAACGAATATAAACGAGTAAATGCCAAGTGTGAGCACATCAACGGATACCATCATCCGGATGTAAAAGAGGCAAATGAATTTCACGCTTTTCAGCACAACAACAACAACAACTAGAACTACAACGCGCACTCGATGCTGCCAATGAATGTGCCAATTTCTGCAACCAACTCGAGCAGCGGATTCGCAACGCAAATACTCCAGTTTTTATTGCACCAAAGCGCATTTGTTGAGCTTTAATTTGGTTCCCGTTTGGTGCTTTTTTTTGGTTTTTGTTTTCTTGTTGCTTCTCTTTTATGCATTCCAATTTAAACACTTTTTTCATACATATATTCAACTTAGCTTATTTCAACGTTGTTTCTTGGTTGTATCTGATTTCCTTTGCTTTAGAAGATATGTTGCTGCAGTGTTCATTGCCGCTGGGTAAATTGCTGAAAGTATTAAAAAAACGGCTAGAGAAGACGAGGAATAAAAAACCTAGCCAACGACTATTTGCTTCTAAACTATGTATCTACTATAGTTCTCACAGTTTTCTAGTGCAATTGAAATGCAAAAACAAAATCAACAAAAAATAGATTACTACAGTGGCGTGGTGCAGTGGTTGGGGGGAGGCGGAGAGGGGAATGAGTAAACTCTTATCCGAACTACTGCTCTCAAGGAAGCTCTATCTTAGTGGAGTGCCTTGACGGTAGCGTACTCGTAAAGTGCGCGATTAAGAGGGAGGAAGTTCAAGGTACTGGCTGCTCTGAAGGAAGGTGGGATATCTTGATTAGCAGAGCAGATACTATACTCGAAGCCTGGTGCCGCTTTCTGAGATTGTTCTGATGAACTCCGTTTGATTCGAAGTTAAAATTCAGAAAACGCTGGTCTGATGCTGTCTTTTGCGGTTCCAATGACAGTAGACTAAAAAGGATATAAAGAGCTTGTGCTGACTGGCTCTGAATGGAAAAGGAAGGAGTAGGAGTCCCGGGTGACTGTAATACAAATGTCAATCTTAGAATGTGACGATTACTGGACTGTTTTGTCTGTTTTATGTGTCACAGAAATGTACCAGTGACAGCAGAGCCGACGAAGCCGGTGAAAAATCGGAGCTCCATTTGATAACAGGCTGAGAATATATTTACTACCTGAAGCTTTGATGAGGCAAAACAAACTTCAAGGCATTGCTAAATAAAGTCTTCAATACTAAGTTCTTGTTGTTGTTGTTGTTGTAGCGACACTTACCCTGCCCCTGACTAATTACTTCTTCTCTCTGACCGGATTCGGGGGTCGCAGTGCATCCTAAAAAGCGCAGGCGTAGTGTAATTAAGCTTGAGCTTCTGCTTTTAGTTTAGCCTTTCACGAGAATGGACGCGGTTCCTATCGTGATACAATCCCTTTGAAGAGTTCTATTGACTCTGCGTGCATGTATGCGGCTTGCGAGAGGAGTATATCATTTTCAGGCTGAGAATAAATCAAAGAGCTTTTTGCAGTCCTTTGACAAAAATAATTTACTCCGCTCTTAGCACCTTCTCACCTAGTGCGTCTGCCCGTGAAACAATTTATTTGTGCCATAAAAACTTCGTTAAGAAATTTTCGAAGAAAAGGACATCACGATGTTGAAGATAGTAATGTGGCAACTCTTCTAAAAGCTCAAAAGCTAACCTAGACAAATTCCAAAAAAAGTTTCTTTTGCAAAAACTTTCTTTCGTATAGATGAACCCCAGCTCCTTTTCTTACCCTAAACGGACTACTTCACTGCAACTGTAGAAGAAAATCACTTCTAAAGAAAAGCAACAACAACAACAACATAAATGCAACAACAAACAGTATGGCATTGGCAAGCGCAATTGTTTAAGAAATTGCTAAGTGTCGGTCGGATTTCTTTTTCTGGGCTAACAAAAACAGCGATCATTGCCGCTAGCAAATAGCGAAATTGCATACCATACATACATACATACATACATACATACAGTGAATGGACGAGTGAGCTGACGCTGTTGCATGGCTTGAAGATGTCGTACGCGGTGTGGGGGGCATACCAACTCGCCCAACTACCGGTGCAACCAGACTGCAGCTGTCGGATGTGGGATGCCTTTTGTCGCACCTTAGCTTTGCAAATGCTTTGAACACTTTTGTGGCGCTTTGCTTCGGCTTTTGGCCACATGGATAATAGGTGAGGAGTGTAAATATGAGTTATTGTTGCTTTTGTAATTTGTTGTTTTTCTGTTTCTTATTTCTTGCTCTACTTTCTTGGTGAACGCCAAGCAATTTAGTTATTTGTTTTGCTTTACTTCTTCAGCGCAATTCCTTTGTGTTTAACGTTGTTTGTTTCATTTCCTTGAAAATTCAGATTGGACCTCTGAGGCTTGTGAAACTATTAGGTTTCTGTCTTTTTTGCTTTTCTTAATCAACATTAAGCGACAAAAGTGGGTTAATAATATTTAGTGAGAAGTATGAGGAGCTTGAAGAGAGCATGAGAGCGGAACGTAAGTTACTCCATCTAATGGTGGCTGAAAAGCTGGTTAAAGTAGGCAGATTGAGCTTTTAAGAGACTTGGATTATCGATAAATTGAGATATGATATCGATAGTTTTGTAAATTGTTGACGAATAATTGCAGATAATAGTGTTGTAAAGAGATCGTCAAGGCTCGTATAAATGTGTTGGAGTACTCGCATGGTAAGATTTTGAGCTGAGTACTCCACTTTCGTCGTACTTCCTTTGAACAACGTCAGTTAGCTAGGTGCACCATGATTTAGATTGAATTGATGTCTCGTCTAAATAGAAACAGAGGAAGCCTCTATGACGCCATACTGACAACCTCGGGTTACATTGTGTCTGTTTACCTAGAGATGCGGATTCAAGTGGACGTCTGTCCGCAAGCAAGTGGCATTTTTTCCAACCCGGATTCTGCTCAGATTTCGTAAGCAGCGTATCCATTGTAAGGACTTATCAAACTTTGGATGAGTACTCTCTTTTCTGGCAAGGAAATGCAACGCTGCTTGGTCTGAAATCCCTCATGTGCGCTTCGGAAGTCCACTACAGTAACCAGCCGAAAGAAAAGGAGAGCACATATATGTTGTTTGGAAAGAGACTGCACCATCGGATCTGTGTACGAAGGCCTCGCTAAAGTTTATTTTTAAGCTGCCCACCCAGGACTCTTTAATTCTAAAGTCGGTAAGCTCAGTATCTACAAGGTATCAACTCCTCAAGGGACTAAGATTATTGACTTCGCCGAAGCTCGAAATGTTCTTTTATGTGGACAAGGTTCCAGCATGATATGACTCACAAAGCTACCCATCTTTACCCTAGTTAATAGAAAAACGCGCCACCACAATTGATTAAACAGACGGTATACCTCCGGCGTCCTTCTAGTGACTGTCAAGATATCCCGCAGCTAAGAATATTCGTTCAGTAATTCAGGGAAAGTCTGCACTCGGTCCTCGCATCTCATCTCTGAGCGCAAACTTCGAGCTAGCGATGTAACTGAGCAGAGTGAGCATATTTTCAAAAGGTTTCCAGCGAGTGCTCAATACCAACTGAACGCTTACGTTAGACGAAGAAATAAGAGCGACGACTTTTTAGAAGGAACATACGGAGCTCGAAAGCCGTTGAGTTCGAGATGCTGGCTGAAATGAACAGAGACCGAAAATTCTATAAAAAAAGATTCTGCGGATGGCCTTACTCGGATTGTGAGCTTCGCCTCGTTGCTGAGTTGAGAGAAAAATTTTGAACCCGATCTTGTAAGTCTGCGATGAAAGTAAGTTTCATGAAAGTTCAAAAAAGAGTTCGCCAAATCCCAAAAAAAAAATTAGTGCCATGACTAAATTACTCATCAAAGTGTGCAGTTTAATGTTATCAGTAGGCAGCCATACTAATTTAACTTCATTTGATTGTTCCGGACTACCTTACCTAACCTCAAAATTATTTAAACTGCAAAATGATCAAATACCATAAATCTAATAAGCTCTTTCACAAAATTTCAAACAATGTACGCAATTATCTTCGATATGCCTTTAAATGTATTATTAAAAATCTCTAAAGCTCCGCTGATCAAATTATCAACGATGCGATCGCCGACACGAAGTTGGAAGGTAACACGGAAAATAATCCGCACTAATTGCACAACCATAAAATCAGACGAAAAAAAAAAAAAAAATATTTTACTTGTACATACCATTTCTGCAAGACATGACAATAAAAATGTTGATTTCAAAAGGAAGCTGACGAAAAACTTAAAAACGTCTGAATGATGAAGGACAGTCAGAAGGTAGGTATGGATGAGCCAAGCAAAAGTAAATGCCATCCATATACATCAGTCAACTTCACACAGAAAAAGGTATAAAAGCCGCATGCAGCTGAGGTGAGTAGAGCGAGAGAGAGAGAGAGGGAGACAGATAGAAAGATAGAAAGAGAGAGAGAGAAGTATCCCTCGCACACATAAAAGCTGTTTAAAACTTAGCTGATTAAGCCGCAACGGTTGCGGCTTGTGCCGCTTTGACAAAACTTTAGCTAAAGCAGTTTAAAAAATACTAAAAAATTACTACAAAAAAAATCGGAGCTGTGAATAATAAAGTGCAGAGGAAATATAAAGGCATAAAATCCAAAAAAAAAAAAAAAAAAAGAATGTGTTCCTTGAGAAGTAGCGGGTCGAACGTGGGGCAGACAACAAAAAACTGGCAAATCAGCAAAAGTTGCCGACGCCGACAAGCATTTGAGTGGAGACGTCGAAAATTTTACGACACATCGTCACGCTCTTTTGACATTTCATCTGCAATCAGCGTATTGTGCGAGTATGTCGTTTGCTAGCACTCAGTCAGAAGGGAGGCAGTAGTCAAGTAAAAGATTCAGTTGGTATTCGAAACCAAAAAATACTACAGGGTGCACTGATAGTTTGAGGATGGTTGAATATTTACTGAGTACAAAGTGGGTGACCATAAAACTCAGTTCGAGATATACTTCTGAATTTTTTGTTGGCTTATCTTTAGTTGAAGCTTAAGCTCCTAAACTACTTTAGAATAGCTCAGCAAAAGTCCACGTGTCAGCATTATCTTCCGATAATCGCAACAAATGGGCAGGAAAATCAAGGAAGCTTATTAAAAATTAGTCACCCTCGGACCTCGTCGCTTCGACGACCATTCAATGATATTCTCACTTGATCATAGGCGTTTGAGATGGAACGCTGATTCCGCCTTGATCAACTGCACCACTATCGCGCTCATCGTATTCTTCCCCGAAAGTGACTCGGCCCAGTATTGGCCATTGTAAAAGTCGTTGAAGTTGTCGGTTACGCTCGCGTCTGCCTCCAAAACGATTCGCCTTTACCGCTTCAACCTTCGGGTCGTGCATTTTAGTTACCTCCGCCGTAATTTTAGGCTCGCCATTTGCTTTGGAAGTAAGTATCGTGGTATGTACTGGGCGGTTAATCCATTTGGCGGAACTTTGCTCGAAGAAAGGAGATTCGAAAAAAAATAGGTTAAACTCTTACTTATCCAGACTGAACCCCAACTTGCCTAATGCTTGTCCGGCATGCGTATTGTCTCCCCATAATACTAACCATCTTTTTGTCTGCTCAACCGAGCCTACTCTTCTAACACCCATATACCTCTGGTCCACCCCTGTTGAAGCCGCTAGGTTTCTAGGACTTCCGTTAGAAGAGTTTGATGATATTACTGGGTAAGATACTGACTACCTAGATAGGGCTAAGTAGCGCTACAACAACAACAGCACATCAGATTCGACAGCCAATAAATGTAACCATCCAATATGCAGCTTCTCGCTGACAAGCTTTCCTTTAGACCCTCTGTGTCTCACTTGGTTACCACAATACTGTGGTCCTAGTCGATTTCTTGACTTCGAAAAGCTTTCCGATACAGGTCTATACATTCCGTCTCCCTCTTTGCTCAACCTGAAGTTTCTATTCGGTGTTACAACTCACACGATCCTTCCAGATCTCAAAGTTATCTTCGAAGTAAGGATGCCCTGTGTCTTGTAGGGATATTTTCTGTTCTCCAGAGCTGAGACTTGTGAACTAATCTTTAAATGGTCAATTGTTTTGGAAAGAGTGTTGTGATGGCTGATTTCACATCCATACAACGAATCAAGCAACTTCGCTCTTATATATATGGACTCACACAATATCCCACCAGCTCTCTCTCTCTGTACTTTTGACGCACCCTGTATACATATACATATGTTTAAATGAAATTGATGGACGATACGCCGATTTTGGTTCATCACTCTTTTCTGTTTGTTGATTATGCAAAAAGCCGGCCAACAGCACGAGCACTAACAACAACAGCAGTCGGCCCCCTCTCGATGCGCACCCACCCACTCTCCAACAGACTAATGCTATTGTCAATACATTCGTATTCGTCCAAAAGGTACCAATGAAGCTCCAAATGTCAGCTGCAGCAATCGTCACCCAAACCAAATAACAAAGGATGGATGAATGACTTTGGCTGAAGAAAAAAGTCTAGCCGGAGCGCATAATTTCCTTGAGCAAAAATAAAAAATGTTGACGGTGGTGGTGATGATGATGGTGAGTGGCCCACAATCCTTTTACGGTTTTAATACGATTGATGGTCAGCGTGTTTGACAGGCGAACAAGAACGCAGATTGATGGATGCACATTAAGAGGCATCGGTTTTTTGTCTCCAAGCGGCAGTTTAGCCAGACTATGAGCCATAGCTGCGTTGACAATATCGTCTTGGGTTTGCTTAAAATGCGACAACTTTTCTTATGACTCTTTTGTAGCTGCTTTTTTGGGGGATAAGACTACTTTTGCTTCAAACTTTTTTATTGCTCCAAAGCTCCGCTTGCTACTTTTTGTCTGCTTCAACACTCATCCGTCTTCAATATTCAATTTGCGGCCTTCAGATTTTTTTTTGGGTTCTTCAGTCCAATTCATGGCGGTTTGTTGTCTCATATCTCAGTCGGCTTAGCTGTGTTGTTGCTGTCCGTAAGTTGACGAAATGCTCTATCCACGGTTGAATGTGGCCAACAGCTCATCGCCTATTGCTTGCGGCTATCCTTGGTTGCCGGCTCTCATATCAAAATACCAAACTCTAGTCGCAGCGTTCGCATTGTTGTGAAGGTTTGAAACTTTTTTTGTGATTCTTTTATTGGAGCTTACGCTTTTTTTTTGTCCTACCAAATCACTGCAACGTTAATAAAAACTATCATTATAAGCTAATTTGGTGCATCATTAGAGTTGACTCGACTGCATGGCATTCGTTTCCGAGAATATTTCGACTACCTTCTATGAATATATTTTAGACATGTTTAAGCTTTTTAATGGCAAATAATTTCTATAATCAAACTTAACGTAAAACATTGATGGGATCGATCATAGGCATTCCGGCTGACTAAGCTTAGACCACAGTATAGATTTGGAAAACATTGCTCGCTTAATGTCAGTCTAATGCTCACTTAGCAGCCGGGCTCATATCCAGCACAAGACTCTCACTTTTGACAATACTCCAAAGCCTGCGCGTGGTCTTTTGCTACTAAAAAACTCCGATTTGGAATTGCAAACATAAACTATATCTTTGGAATATTTCATAAACCGGTTGCGAATTACAATGCGAATAAAATAAACAAGGAAGGAAATAATGACAGCTTAAGTTGCTTAAACACTCGCTGTTACTCAAGAACATTTTTGAACGGGTACTACCTTTTCGTTAGATCCAATCTGAGTATTGAAGTCAGTGGGTTGTCAACCACGCCCTCTTTTGTATAACGGTATGCCTTAAAAAATCTCAAAATTGATTGTTTCTGCTTTAAAATAGAGCAAGTTTATTTTCGGTTTTCATTCGCGTTTTCTCTTTTCGTTTTTTTTATTAAGCAGAACATGATTCGATTCACTGGCAAGTATTTGCCCATCACTGCATATCGAAAAGTATTTGCCCATTTCTGCACCAAAGCCTATAGTTTCGAAAACAATGATCTACCATATGAAAATTTATCCCAAAAACTATTATCCACAACAATGCATACATAATATCAACAAAATCTCCATACATTACTCTAGTTTCATTTTTCTCCCATTAGTTAATACGGAGATACAGACAATATTAAACAAAACACCGGCATAAATTAATTTTGTGAAATTTCGCTGGAAATTTGAAACGGATTATTTAATTTATGTAAATGAAAAATTGATTAAAATACAAGTTGCTTTTGAAACTTTTCGGACCGAAAATTTAAATGGCAACTTAAACCAACCAACCGTCCATTTCATGCAACCAATTCATCCATCCATCATGAGCATGACAAAAACAAATAAAATTCAAATCGGTGTGTAGAATGAGTGAGCAAATCGAAAAGGTTTCGGTTTTTATGGCTAAGCTAAAACATAATAAAAGTGAAAATGAAAATGAAAGAAAGGGAAATAAAAAAAATTAAAAAAAAAAATATTCGGTGTGCCGTAATTAATAAGAGTTGCCAAAGTTAATAATGCTACCAGATCCAATGCACAGTGGGTTGTTGATACTAAAATGAAAAGAAAAAGTTAGGAAATAATTAGAAAAAAAATAAAAAATAAAAAAAATGTAGAGGACTGTAGAAACTTACAAATGCTACTTTGAACTGAGTAAACAACTGAGATGTAACTGAGTGCTCTCTCTCGGAGCAGACTTCAGCTCCACAAATATTTTAATCAAGGCGAATAGAAGACCTTTGGTTAGAAATACGCTATAAACCTGAAGTTATTATTATTTTTGACACAGCTTTTGGCAGCGGAGGTAAAGGAAGCTCGTAAAATAATGTCACTCTTTTGCAATAGTGAATTAAAGTCAGTGACAATAATTCCATTGACATTATGACACACCACCATTATTTTTGACACAGCATTTGGCAGCAGAGGTAGTGAAGGTGTGACATAATTTCAATGGAATTAATGTCACTATCTTGCAAAAGTGAATTAATGTCAATTGCTGTAATTTATCGCTTAGAACGAGTGTTTCTAACCGACATTTCCAGCTAAATCCGCCTTTGCTTGAATGAGTTCAGCTTGATGTGGCCCTTTGACCGAATTTCCACATTCCGTACTTTTCCCTTCAGCCTTTTACACCACTGTGCAACGTTGACCCAAAAATAACCCCAACCAAATTTCAATGGGTTTCAAGTGAACTCAACAAAGTTACAGGTAAAATCCAGACTAGACACACACACACCGACTTTACTAAAAAGGCCAGCTAAGTTGGTGGCATTTGATTGACATTTTACGCGTCCCCAAGCAAAACAATACACAATAGCAACAACAACAACAATAACATTGTAAACGAACTACGCACATTTGTCCACTCATTGTCCAAGTGACGGCCGACCCACGCTGACCGGTGTCTATGCCAGACAAAGTAAACCAAGTTTTAAGCAAATCAACGCAAGCTGCGGTGAAAACTGGTAAAAAACTTGATGAGAAACTTTTAGGTGAAAAAATATTGAGCAAAACAGCTGAGCTCGAAAGGTGAACAAAGAGTTGCACAGGGGCGGCTATGGGGTGCTGGGTTGCTTGTTAGATGAGTGCGGAGGCGTAAAATGACCAAAGATAGAGTTCCATATCTGTACACGTAAGCATTATAGGCTTTGAGGAATTTCAGCAACGTTTGGAGCTATTTAAAGGCCTCCAAGGGTAGTCATGGAGTTCAGGTTTAAGAGCTCATAGGGTGCGTGACAAACGGCTTAATATTCCACTTATTAGCCACACATCGAGATAGGCAGACACCCTTTAGGGAAATTTTTAGATCGGAACTACTGCTTTTCTAAAAAAAGTTTTAAAAGGTCGCAAACTCAAAATTTCACTTTTTTCCTGTTTGGTTGAGTTTATTTTTTTTTTTTAATATTTTGCAAAATACTAAATTTATAAAAATCAAATTTTTGGGGCTATTTTAGCTATAAAACCGGATGTGAAAAAAAATTTAAATTTCTAATTTTAGAAAATTTTCGATTTTTCATGCAAAAACATTACCATTAAAATCAAAATTTGGATATAAAAAAAATATTTTGAAAATAATATTTAAATTTCCAAAAAATTTTGATTTTTCATTTATGCATACTTATACTGAATATTTTGAAAAAAAATTTTAATTTCTAAAATTTTTCGATTTTTCATATGTACATATGTATGCATGTATGTAATTACAATTAAAATTTGGTTATAAAAAAAAATTTAAAGAAAATTATTTTAATTTCATTACAAATAAAACCATAATTTTGCCACTTTTTTCTAAGAAGAAAAAATATTTTGAAAAAAAAAGCAAAATTTCTAATTTTTCGACTTTTCAGGGAAAAACTCACACATAAACTTGTATGATTCTGTGCGTATGTTCATGTATACATTGATTACCATTAAAATTAAAATATGGATTTATTTAAAAAAAATATTTTGAAAAAAATTAGAATTTCTAAAATTTTTCGATTTTTCATATATGCATACATTAATTACCATTAAAATTAGAATTTGGATCTGTGAAAATATATATTTAAAAAAAGTTTAAATTTCATTTGTACTAAAATTAAAATTTTGCCACTTTTTTCTTAATATAAAAAAGTGTTTTGGGAAAAAAAAGTATTTTGAAAAAAAAATTAACATTTTTAATTCGTGAATTTTTTCGATTAAAATTAAAAGTTGGATATAAAAAAATATTTTGAAAAAAAATTTAAATTTATTACCATTAAAATTATAATTTTGGCATAAAAAAGAATATTTTGAAAAAAAAATTTAAATTTCATTACCATTAAAATTAAAATTTTTCTCTTATATATAATAATATACAAAAAAGGTTTTAAATAAAAAAAAAATTTTTAATTTCTAATTGATTATATATTAAAGTTTATTGACCTGTGGATGTTAAATTATTCAAAGTTATAATAACATTGAGAGCTTTGTAAAAGATAACCATTTTACAATAATAACAAAACCGGTCTTTAACTCAAATAATTTGTAATCGATGGATAAAAAATGGTCAATAAAAATTTATTTTTAATTAAAATATTTTTTCTCAAAAAAAAATTCATTCCCTGCAGGGTATCAAATATGCAGGCAGGAAATATTGTAGAACATTTCTAGCATTTGTACGTTAGCGGAGAAATTTGCATTTTTATATAACCATTAGAGAGAATTTTTAATTAATTAATTAATTTGTTAAAGTGCCTATCAACAACATTGCTTTGTACCCGTATCTATTACATTGCTCAATAGCAAAGGGCGCTTGAGAAATTTGAGCGATACAAATGGAGTTTCGTGCATGGAAAATAAATAAGAAAAGGTAAAGGAAAAAAAACACAAAATGTCTACTTTCCTACCTCTGCTGCTGCTTTAGCTCTCCATTACATACATATGCATGAATTCGTGAAAATTTTTGAATTAATACTTTTATTATCTTAATTATGCATCGATAGAGCGCGCACCTTGCCACACCAGCAAAAGAGGAAATGAGTGGCGCGCTCTAAGCAGTGGCTCAAAGTGACTGTGGTGATGAGCTCTGTATGTGCAACGACCGTTTTTGCGTTGGGTGGTTGATTTTTACGAGGGCTGCTTTTGAAATTTTCGATTTTTATTAACAGTGAGAAATGACAGTTGAACTTTGAGATTTTTTGTTTTTTAATAAAATTTTGACATTTGTGCTATAATATTGCTCACCAAAGAGCTGTTTCTACTATTTTACTAATACAACCAATTTCGTATAAAATATCGATTTGTAAGCCGAAAACGATTGTTTGTTTTAAAAATCGGATTGTCACAAATCTGTGGATTATTAATAAAAATAAATCGATTTTTGGAGTAATCGATAATAGATTAGACAATTGACCTTTCCAGCTCCAGCTCAGATCAAAAAATAATCAAATGCAAAACCAAACCTTTTTTTGAGTAATCGATTATAGAATAATCGTTTTTTCCGAATTCAACTGAGATCACTAAATAATAATCGAATGCAAAAAATCGATTTTTGAGTGATGGATTGCAGAATAATCGTTTTTCCGACTCCACTTCAGATCCCCTAGTAATAATCGAATGCAACAACAAATCGATTTTTTCTTTAACCGATTATATAATAATCGCTTTTTCTGACTTGAATAATCGATTATAGAATTATCGTTTTTTCCTACTCCTGCTCAGATCGCCAAATAATAATCGAATGCAAAAATTCAACGATTTTTTTGAGTAATCGATTATAGAATAATCTATTTTTTCTCGACTTCAATTCAAATCCCCCCGGAATAATCGAACGCAAAAATAAATCGAATTTATGAGTAATCGATTATAGAATAATCGATTATTTTCTCGACTTCAATTCAAATTTCCCCGGCATAATCGGATCACCAAGTAATAATCGAATGCAAAAATAAATCGATCAGATCCCCAAGTAATAATCGACTGCCAACATAAATCGATTTTTGAGTTATCGATTATAGAATAATCGTATGCATCGAAGCGAGATTTTCAAACCCAATTCGATCGATAACCAAGAAACAGCCCCCGTTGCTTCACCGCTTCGTTGATAGTTCCGTTGATGGTTAGTTAAAGTGACAATGAGACGAGTCTTATTTCTTCTACCCTATATGTATGTATGTGAGTTTAAATGTATGTATGTATATGTAATAATATTGTAACTGTTGTTGTTGTATTTTTTAGGCTGACCTTTCATTTAACAAATTGTAGCAATAAATTATATGAACAGGTTAAGCAATGCATGAAAGTAGAGATATGACAAAGTAAGTAGCTACAACAACAAGCAAGCACGAAATTTTTATTGTTTATTTTTTGTTTTTGTGAAATAAAAAAGGTAGTAACATCAATAAAAACCATTTTTAACAAAACTTAGTAGCTAAATATGCATAATTTCATGTTTAGGCATGTTTATTTGTTTTTGTTGTTGTTGAATATACAACTCGAAACGTCATTCATTTAGCTTGTTCAGCTTGTACGATGTCAGATACCATGTCGATTGTTGTTTTTTCTTTTTGTTAGAGATAAGCCATCACTCTTTGTCATAAATATGTTTTCTAATGAAAGAGTTAATTAATAAATGTGTTTTTGTAAAATTATATAAATAAAAAATTTATAATTATGCTAAAATTTAATCTAAACTTAGATGGGAAGTTGGTGTCATCCATTGCCAGCTGCTTGCTCTGAGTTTTTGTAGGTAGCGACGGTTTTAACTGCGGCTGACTGATATCTACTCTCAAAGTGTGGCTGTGACTAGAGGAGGGATAAGAAATGGGAGGATCTCCAGAAAGATGTCAGAAGTAGTATGAGAGCTCAGGAAATTTACCACAGCAGAATTACAACATGCATAACAAAGCTTTTAGAACATTGAGGCCTTGTATCGAGACGACATTTCAGTATAAGCCACCAAAGATATATCCAAAATGGAACCAAGGGTCCGTCTGGATATGGTTAATGTATGCCTTAGGGGCGGACTATTTCTAAAAACAGGGAAAGCTGAAATTGCTAACAAGCAAGGTCAAAAGTTTTTATTGCCACACCCAATCGCTAGACATCTACGAGACCCAAGCTCCCTCGCAGCATTAAGGTCACTTCGTATGTGCTAAATTTTTAAAAAATATTTGTGGAACATAAGCTGCGCTGAAAGAACACAACCTAGAACCCTTTTAGTCGGATATTTGGACCACACGATAGAGGTAGGTAGGGAGTCGAATTGAAAGGCCTTCAGAGCCGAAAGGACTTAGCTGACACTTCTAGCAGAACACAAAGCTAGAAGCTGATTTCGATACACTCTCTGTTTTGGCTTAAGAATGGACTCCCGACTAATGTATGTGGGCTGATGGTTTAGAAAACCAACATCAAGTTAAATGAAAGTGCTGATGCATCCTATCCACTTTTCGAGCTCTGGTTAACACTTAAGATAAAGAGGCACTGTAAGCTCATGACATTTCTACAATGGTCAGCTGATCTTAGACGAACCTTTTATTATTGAACCTCATCCAAAAAACACCTTATCGAAGTTTTGGGGCTATATGAAAGCAACAAAAAAACTAAGATCTCATAATAGCCGTTAGCCAAGAAACGCTTGGACTTTTTCAATTCTTTCAGTAGAAACTTTGACGACATGGGTGCTTCAAAATATATTCTTAAAGAATGGTCAAGGTCGAGGGCTTAGACACACTCTATACAAAATCTCACGGAGGAGCCAGGAGTGAGAACGCTCCAGTCCTAGTGTCAACCAAATCACAATCGATAATGTCTGGAAAAATGCTGCGCGCTCAGAACTGTGGCAAGAAATCAGCAACTTCGTTGGAATTATACTCCGAGCAAAACAGTCAAACTGGGGTACAGGCAGAATAGAATTTTTATACCTTTCATGAACATGAAATGGTATTATAACTTTGGTCCGATGTTTGTAAGTATGAGAAGAAGAAGAGATAGACCCACCATTAAGTATACCGAAATGGTCAGGGCGACGAGCTGAGTTGATTTAGCCATGTCCGTCTGCCCGTCTGTCTGTTTGAACGCAAACTAGTCCCTCAATTTTAGAGATATCTCGATGAAATTTGGTATGGAGCCGCCACTTTGTATTATATTAATCATTTGTCGGAACCAGTAAGATAGGACCAATACAACGCATAGCTTCCATACAATCGATTGTTCCGATAAATGGGTTTTGGTCTATAACTCTTGCAATCAAAAAGATAGGAGAGCGAAATTTTGCAGGTTTAGTACATATTATATTTGTAACCTGTGTAGTGAAAATCACCCAGATCGGACCAACAAAACATATAGCTCCCATATAATCGATAGTTTCGATAAATGGGGTTTGGGCTATAAATTTTGCAGTTAAGAAGCTAGGAACGTAAAATTTTGCAAGGTTGGTACTTATTATAAATGTGATGTGTGTAATGAAAATCATACAGATCGGAGTAACATAACATATAGCTTCCATATAACCGATTGCTCCGATAAATGTGGTTTGGCCATGTAGGACACTTAAAAAAGATATGCGTATTCATGAAAGGTATAAAGCCTTCGGCACAGCCGAAGACAGCCCTTTCCTTACTTGTTTTAAATTAAAAATGTGGCAATAAAGTTTTAAGCAAATGGAAAGTGATCGTGGGGTGAGCGACGCGTCGTGTGAGCTTATTTATTGGTATGAGTTCAGCCTGGAAAACGCTACAGTTGCTGGGCAGACTAAATCTCAAGGAGAACGAAAGATCTGCTGAGTAACACCGCCGACATTTCCATTAACTTTGAAGCCTTTCGCTCAAGATGGTGGTAAACTGAGGATCAAGAGTGTGGGCGTTCTCCCATTTGTGCCTGCTCATCCTTATTGAATAACTAGAAAGGTTCGAAGTTGTGTGAGCTTGTCAACGTTAATTTCCAGGAATGGTTTTCAGTTTGCTAGTGCCTCCGAATCTAGTGTCGGACAAGTACAAAACTGCAGTGAATTTTATTGGACTACAGCTTGAATTTGAGTTTAGGGCATACATAGGTCTTTCGCAAGAAAGTGGAGAATTACCTCGGAAGCTTAAAAATATGGCAGCAGGCACAGCACTTCAACTAAATATCCCACCGATAATGCCACTTCTTTCGAGAGCTTGCCTGCAGAATTTACCTAGAGGCCAACTCCTAGGGACGGTTCTCTATTGCTTTGATAAAACATTATATTTTCAGCTTTTTAAAATCAAACAACAAAAAATTGTTCTTCCAACACTGTTGCACCCGACAAAGTGCTAGTCGTAACCTCGCGCAAGCTCAAACGTCTCCCAGTACAGTATATTGCTCTTTAAATTCTCCATTAATTATTTAATTGTCTATCTTTTCCCTTTATGAATTTTTTGTGTGAATGCCCTGAAGGCATTTGTCAAGTGATTTAAATTTTTTATTCAACAAAGCCGCGTTTGTCTATGAAGTGTGAAAGCTTGTGGCATGCGACGGCACCATGTGGAGCAGTGCACTTGCCACAAAGACAAGAAAAGGGCTAGGTAGAGACGCATAGCGCAGGCACTGTCAGCATGAGGTGCGATAAGCTAAACAAAGCAAAGGCAATTGTAAATCAATAAAAAAAACTGAAACTGAAGGCTAACAATTAGATTTGGATGCTAATGAATTTGGTAGAAATTTTTTTAGAATAATTTTTTTGTATAGAAAAATAAAGCACTAAATTCATATTGAAAAAATATTAACTCGTTTTTTATAAGTTGGTTTGTTTTTTGTTTTTGTTAGAAAATTCTATTACATAATCCCATTCACAATAGCCGACGCGACATGTTTGCCAGAAGCGCGCACACCAGGTGGCGCTCAGAAGAACAAGCAAACAATAGACGTAAATGACATTGAGCAAGAAAGCGGCGTTTAAACAATCAAAGCAAAACAACAACAAGAACAACAATCGAAATCAATTGCCATAGAACAAACATTGAAAATAGATGGAAGAAAAACAAGAAAAACAGAAAGCCAACAAACAGCAATAACCAACAGCAAACAAGCGAACAAACCAAGCAAATAACTAACCAATCTACTAACCAATTTAACAATCATGCTACAATCATGCCGCCATACAACCAAAACATGCAACCAACCAATCGCACTCACACTAACCGTTGGTCAAGCGGTCAAACAAATGCTCGCCACAAACAAAGGCAAGTGAAAATTGAAAACAATCAGCAAACTTATGTTGTGTGAAGCGGGGTGGGGGGCGGGCTGCATTCTCCAGGCAATTTTTAACCGGGTGAAAGTGCGAAAAAAAAAACAAAAAAAACTTTTGTAGGGTCCATGTACTATTATGACTTGTTTGAGGTTAGAATGCCAATGGCATGCGATAGCCCGTGGCGTTGCAATTAATTTGCGAGAAGAGAACATTTGCACTGAATAAAAACTTATGAAATATTGGCTATTGGTGTGTGACAACAGTACAACAAGCATAGGTAGGAGAACTTGTCAGTTTAGAGCTGGTGCAGCTTTCATGTGCAGTTACTGAGAGATTTTTGCTCATTTTATACAGGGTGAGTGCTTGGTAATTATTTAAAGGTTGGAAGGTGAGTACAATCGTTAGGAATAAATTGAACGCTACATTTCGAAACCGAAATCACAATCGCTCTTAGACCTTATTAATATTTCGGGATTTTTTTCGGGACTATTTTGTGACTTTTAGGAACATTTCTTAATCATTTTGACATTAACTTCGGACCATTTTCAGGGTAATTTCCTGGCTGTTTTCGGAACCACTTTGAATCATTCCAAACCAAAACCAAAAATGATCACAAAAAAAATTTTCCAAAAATAATCTCGAAAATATTCTGAAAAAGTATTTAAATGTTTCTAAAAATAGTTCCAAAACAATCCCGAATAGGTCTCAAAAAGTGTCCGAATTCCAACAACAAAATGTTCGCGAAAAAGTTTCGAAAAAAATCGAAATTCGAAATTATCTTGAAATAATCCGGAAAAGGTATTTTTAATTGTGATTGCAAAATTTTTGAGATCTTAGTCTATTGCAACATGTACCCCTGCAGTTATCGTGTTTGTCTTAGACCCTGTATTTGTGATTTTGTCACCTATGACTCTAATGACATGGTACATTGCACCTTTCATAAATTCATTTATAACATCCCTGCATTGTTCATTTACATGGGTTTCAACATTCAGGTGACTAAACGTGTTCAGGTTTTAGCGCATATCGGGCTGTCATTGCAGCGAATTCACAAATTCGTTAACAACAAATCGAAATAGTAAAGAGATGGGGGAAAACTTCCGCACGAGCTGTGAAATTATACCCAAAACCGAGTTCTTCCAGCTCTGAAATACATTTCTATGAAAAAGTAAAGCCAAGTACAAAATTTTGATTCTTAGTGTTGTGCTTAGCAAATCTGAACGAAAAAATTTTGTTTTTTAGCGCAAAATTAAAGGTTTTAAAATTTTTGTGTGTACGTTTGTTCGCGCATCATTTAAAAACCGTTAAATAAAATTGAATTGCGTTACCGACGATGTATTGCTGAAGATTTAGCAACAATTTTACCGCAAAAAAATATTTTATTCGCGCTTTACACAGTGGTGGCAAGAACATTTTGCTCAAATTATTTTTATTTTTATACACATGGTGAATAGCTATTCCAAATAGAAATCATATGAGCATGTTTAGTTAAGGCAACAGAAATTAAAAACTCGAATCTTTTAACTGCTCTCTGTCTTTATAAATGTTTGTGCGCACATCACCGAATAATTACTTCATAAAATAAAATGTATTTTTCTTCAATTTATTGCTGAAGATCTAACTTGCGTTATGGCAAGCACTACCGCTGGAATAGAATATATGTACAATAAATCTATCACCACATTCCCACTTACTGCTGCAACATGCACACTTAACCCATTACAGCCCCACACTCCACTTCATGGAATTGTCAACTTAATCTTCCTGCCATTCTGCTCCTGATTTCAACTTAAATCTTTTCGCTTTCCTCTTGTTTATTTACTTCAACCAACCGACCGACTGACCGATAAATGTTGCAACAACAACTATTAGCAGTCAGCAACACTTGCACACAATCACCCACCTAAGCGTGCCTTCAATCCCATCACCGACTGGCTGACCTTAAGTAACACAGCGCGGAATGGCGTACGTCGCTAGAAACTTTCTGCTCGTCTTTCAACAGCTCGCTTGGCCCAACTGCAACCCAACAAGAGTTTAGTATTAACGCATGTTAGTGCTATGCGACACGTTTGGGGACTAACAATTTACAAGTTTAGTGGCTTTTTTTTTTTTTTTTTTGTAACCATCAACAACAGCCAGCATCCCTAGCCGCACCTCGTTAGTTCGTCGCGCTGAAGTGAGTGTAAATGGCATTTTGTTGCGCATTATTTTTGCAGGCAACAGTTAGTGAATGCAACAACAATAAAATCTCATGGCTGCTTCTTCTTGTGTTCCCACTTCTGCTTGCTCCCATTTCTCTTTTCCTGCCTTTTTGGTCTGTTGCACTCGTTGTTAAGTTTTAATTAAAAAGGTCAACTCAAGTTTAATTCACACAAAATATGCGCGCTAAAGTGTTGTTGCTATCAAAGCCACGCGCAACGCTAACTTTACACGCTCTAAAACTGCGCGTGTTCCTCTATCGCATAGCCGTTCTAACTACGCGCCTTTTCCTAAGCAAGCTACTCGCCCATATACTCGTACTTCCTTTGCTGTGCTCATTAAATTCCTCTTGTCACTTTACCTCTCTTCTCACTTTTCAAATTTCTTGTTTTACGCAGTTTACTCGCTTGTTGTTGTTTGCTATGGCTTAACAATTGAAATGAACCCCACTTCATATCGTTCGTTGAATTTAATGCGCACCTCGCAAAGCTCACACATCTACACATTAAAAGTCAATGATATTTATTTGCGACGAGTTGGTCTCCCTTCAAGTTTATCGCATCATAAGATAGTCCAGAGTATTATTTAACTCGTTTGGGAAGAAGAAGAAGCAGGACCCTTTGTAAAGTGAATCTTTTACAAGCCAACTATAAAATACCAAAGAACTTATTTAGGTTTGCAGTAATCCGCTGCAATAACATAAAAGCTGGCTAGCTCACAAAAAGCTCGGAAGAGTCTTAAGGCTAAAAATAATATTATGATCTTTCCGACTCTGTGAAAGCTTTCGCCTTTTCCTCTGCTGCGAGGGTTTGGTGTGAAACGAAAGAACAAGAACCTAGCAGGAGCTTTTCCTACAATGTCTTATGGCGCCCTGGATGCGTGGCTGCACCTACAGACGTTTTCAACTTGTCTTATGTGGGAGATTCAAGGCATTTCCAAAACCTCAAAAGGCTTGCCACTAGGCATGGGACTATTCGAATAAAAAATTATTCGAATAAATACAATTTTCATTCGACGTGTACAAAAAATTCGAATAGTATTTATTCAAATTATTTATTCGAATTATTTATACTATTCTAATAAACGAATAAATAATTCGAATAAACACTATTCGAATTTTTTGCAACGAATATTTTTTATTTTTTTATTCAAATACTATGCTATTCGAATTATTTATTCTATTTATTTTAATTTCGAATAAACGAATAAATAATTCCATATTTTTTTAATCTTTTATTCGAATACCATACTATTCGAATACCATACTATTCGAATTATTTATTCTATTTTTTTATACTATTCGAATAAACGAATAAATAATTCGAATAAACATTATTCGAATTTTTTGAGACGAATATTTTTTATTCATTTATTCGAATACTATAGATACTATTCGAATAATTTATTCTATTTATGTATTTATGCTATTCGAATAAACGAATAAATAATTCGAATTTTGTTCAACGAATATTTTTAGTCGTTTATTCGAATACTGTACTATTCGAATTATTTATTCTATTTGTTTATATATAATTCGAATAAACATTATTCGAATTTTTTGCAACGAATATTTTTTATTTATTTATTCGAATACTATACTATTCGCTGCAACCTCAACCGGGGACTTAGGTCATTGATTACACTTTTGATATGAGACTAGAGCTCTGAGCTGGATAACTGTCAAGTATTTGTTCGTTGTAGCTTTCAACTAGTTTATGAAAATGTTAACGCTAATTAGCTGTGATTTAATTAATCTTAACAGCAACATAACAACAATAAAAAAGCGACTCGTTAACACAACAACAACAAAGGATATGGAAGAATAGGAGAACAGAAAATAAACCAAATAAAATAAAGATTTGCCAGAGAGCCAAAACAAAAAAAAAAGAAGGAATTATGAAACTATGAAGTACAATGGATGACGTGGCCGGGTAAGGATCTTCAGGGAAATCGACAGTTGCTGTAGACAACAGAAAAGTGGGCGAAATATGTAAGAATTGAAAGCCAAAACCAATTGTCCGATTGCCCTACTGCTGTCCGCGCGTAACTCAATGGACAAGCAGAGCTTAAGTACTATTACTAGAGCTTCTCACACACACACACACAGACACAGCCAAGTGGAGCTCTACTAGTGAACTCCATTTCTTTGCGGTTTAACATTCAGCCAAGTGGAAGAATCATCAACAGCTGAGCGTTCATTTTGGTAGTAGATAAGTACTTGGCACATTTCAAGTGGAAAATCTTTACACAACAATAATAACAACAATGACAACAACAACAAGGAAATATGAAATAACGTAGCAACAGAGAAGTGTATAAATTCGAGCCAAAAATGGGAAGTGCTTACGAAACAAGAACTACAAGAAATGCGCAGAAGAAGACAACAATGAATGGCAACAGTAAGGAAGGTGTCAATTACTGCTTTAAAGCGCCTGAGGATGATCAAGCGGTACAGCTCGAAAAGGTGCGCTAAAGTGAGGCGCGAAGGTGGAAAAGGGAATAAAGACCAGTTCAAATAAGGCGAGTGTGCAGTCAGCTGTGAGACGACTAAAATAGTCCAGTGGCTAGGCTGGTACAGTGGAGTGATGAAGTATTGAGGAGGGTTAGAGGAGACGTCAGATGACGGATGTGTTTCAGGCGGAGAAGTGAGGAATATAATTTCACTGACCGACCATCTCATGAACTGTTTCAAGCTGAGTTGGATCCAGAAGTCTTTGAATTCTGTTGAGGCTACTTTTATTTCGAAGCCTGGAAGTTGAATGCCACAGCATGTCTTTTTCAACGCACTGTTGAGGATTTGTTTTTGATTAAAGCAAACCGAGGGTTTCTTGTAGGACAAGGAAATCGCGTCCTTTGTGAGTACTGCGGGGGAGTTCAAGAAAGTCGTGTTTACTGCTAACACGTATCGAACCTTAGTTCAAGACCTACTCAAGAGGTACATGTGGCTCGAACTAACGAGTCGTTGCATTCTTTTCCCATCCCAAATTAGACCTTTTTCTCCATTTTTAAAGTCGACTTATTCTACCTCCAATCCCCACATTCCCCCACTTCCACCGAAAACCTACGAAACCAAATTCATTAGCTTCATAGAACTTTCCTGCAAAAGTTTATTTATTTACATTTGTCTGACGAAAAATCTCGACTTCAGCGCTTGTGCTGCTCTGTCGGTTGGAGCAGGAGCTGCTCCTTCAATTAATTAATTGCAACCGACAGACATTAATTTGAATATTTCCATTAAGAGAACTTTTCGCGCGGCATCTAAATGAATGTAACTACATGAATAATAAGGAGCATGGAAAAACAACCAAAAACAAAAAAAAAAAAAAAAAACCAACGCCTTCAAAGTGAGCAATTGACGCCAAAGCTAGTCAAAGCTGGAGTTTAGCCAACCAACGTAGGAATCAAAAGTGACCAAGCAAACGCGGTTAGTGACTTTGTAAGGCGCAGAGACAGACAGCAATGCTGCCTTACAACAACAACTACAAACAGCTGGTAAAATGAGTTCCGAAATGAACAAGTTCTACGCTGGTCAAAATATGGAGATTTGTAGTTTGAAGTGGCATTTGTTAAGTGAGCAAGTCGCTAAGTGAGTGAAGAGTTGATGTGTTTGGATGTGGAGTTTGGGTTCGTTGGTTAGTTGAAGTGCCAACGAATTCCAAAGAAAGAAAATATTAATTTGGTTCTACTGTCCATTATAAGTTTAAATTAAAGAACATAAAGCAATTACAAGACGGTGAAAGACGGAGCTGTGTAACGGCGGTACTAGCTGAGGATAGATGCGACTGAGCTGAGGACAACGAATGTGACCAATGGTATTCCATTCCAAGCGCATCCGGTCGGAGGAAAATATATATTGTATGGTAGCTAATTGAAAAAAAAATTCCTAATACATAGGTTAGGTTTGGAAGGCTAAAGATAGGTCTAAAATACATTATTTCATTTACTTTATTTTATTTTATTTTTATTTATTTTATTTTGTTTTATTTTATTTTATTTTATTTTATTTCATTTCATTTTATTTTATTTCATTTCATTTAATTTTATTTTACTTTATTTTATTTCATTTCATTTCATTTCATTTTATTTTATTTTATTTTATTTTATTTTATTTTATTTTATTTTATTTTATTTTATTTTATTTTATTTTATTTTATTTTATTTTATTTTATTTTATTTTACTTTATTTTATTTTATTTTATTTCATTTTATTTCATTTCATTTTATTTTCTTTTCTTTTATTTTATTTTATTTTATTTTATTTTATTTTATTTTATTTTACTTTATTTTATTTTATTTCATTTTATTTCATTTCATTTCATTTTATTTTCTTTTCTTTTATTTTATTTTATTTTATTTTATTTTATTTTATTTTATTTTATTTTATCTTATTTTATTTTATTTTATTTTATTTTATTTTATTTTATTTTATTTTATTTTATTTTATTTTATTTTATTTTATTTTATTTTATTTTATTTTATTTTATTTTATTTTATTTCATTTCATTTCATTTCATTTTATTTTATTTTATTTCATTTCATTTCATTTTATTTTATTTTATTTTATTTTTTTTTATTTCATTTCATTTTATTTTATTTCATTTCATTTCATTTTATTTTATTTTATTTTATTTTATTTTATTTTATTTTATTTTATTTTATTTATTTTACTTTCATTAGATTAATGTTTCTCAATTCATTCAGAAACCGGTACCTCCGCCATATCAGCTCCCTACCTACTCCACAAACGTAGATTAGTTAATTAATATTTAAGTTCATTTCCTCTTTGCGCGCTCAAGCATGCAATCTAGATTAATTTTGTTGTTTTTATGAATGCAGCTTACCTTAAATGCATTAATTTTTATTTCAAATTCAAAATCAGCAGGTGCAAATGAAAGTCGTTCAATTTCTGTGCTTTCACTGCGCATGCGCTTCAGTGCTAAGAGGAAATAGTGCACAATTCAGCGTTTCAAGCGTAAGCAATTTAAACGCTGCACTTTCAAGCATATTAAGTTCATAGTTTAAAAAAAGCATGGAAGCCGATAAAGTTCGTGCAAGCTGAACTAATGGGAGATATAATGTTTGATAGAAGGTAAACTTTCTCAAATTTAGACTTAATAGTTGTGTAATTTAATTTTTGTAAGTAAATATTGAAGCTATTGGGTAGACAAAAATATTGGCGGATCTAGATTGTTGTAGTTTCTTAAAAATATTGTATGTAGATGCTGCTCTGATAATTTTTCCGAACTCAAATTAGTGCGGTCTACATACATACTTATATACCTAATCTGAGCTGACTTCTTCACACCTCCCATAGTTAGCAATTTATCTTATCTGCCACTCAATTTCACTTTATCACACTCTATAATAAATGTGCTACACAATACTACTTGAATCTTTCCAGCTGGTTTGGTTGTTTTTGTATTTGCATAACATTCCGATAAAATTATGATTAACGAATTGTGATGGCGCGGCCGGTCAGGTTGATGTGTGCAACTGCAATGCGTTGAAGCTAGTTTTGCTCTCCTTAGGCTGATGTTACATGGGCGCTCATGTTATCCCTAAATCAAGAGAACGCTTTAATAGGTTTCGATATGTCCTTCAGAACTAAACAAATGTAATTGAGATTAGTCAGATGTACTTCAGACATCGTAAAATTAATTTTAGAACAGTGAATTGTATTTCAGAATTCGTAAGATGTATTTCAGGTTAGTCAATTGTATTTCAGAATAGTCAATTGTTTTTCAGAATAGTCAATTGTATTTCAGAAATCGTGAAACGTATATCAGAATAGTCGATTGTATTTCGGAATAGTCAATTGAATTTCAGAAATCGTAAAATATAATTTAGGATAGTCAATTGTATTTCAGAATTCGTAAGATGTATTTCAGGTTAGTCAATTGTATTTCAGAATAGTCAATTGTTTTTCAGAATAGTCAATTGTATTTCAGAAATCGTGAAACGTATATCAGAATAGTCGATTGTATTTCGGAATAGTCAATTGAATTTCAGAAATCGTAAAATATAATTTAGGATAGTCAATTGTATTTCAGAATTCGTAAGATGTATTTCAGAATAGTCAATTGAATTTCAGAAATCATAAAATATAATTTAGGATAGTCAATTGTATTTCAGAATTCGTAAGATGTATTTCAGAATAGTCAATAGAATTTCAGAATTCATAATATTTATTTAAGAAGAGTCAATTGTATTTCAAAATCATAAAATTTATTTCAGAATAGTCAATTGTATTTCAGAATTTGTAAAATGTATTTCAGAGTAGTCAATGAAGTAAATTAATTTCAGAAAATTGCATTGTATTTCAGAAATAATGAAATGTAGCGCCAGTATCACATCGCCCTTAGTAGACATCACTCGGCACCTCTGAACGCACTCACAGCCGAACCGGGCTCCGTCTACAACTAAATCGACGTGGCTCATAAATGAATCGGGTTATGCGCCTTGATTGCGGTCCATTAATGGGCTCTTAAATATTGTATTTATAACTCCTTTTTTCCTAGTCAGTTTTTGTAGTGATCACAGTTTTTCTTTTCTTTTTATCTTCTTCTTTTTTTCTCTTCAATTGTGCTCTTCATTATTTCACTCATATTTTAAGTACCTTTAAAATTTTTATTTGCTTTTTCATTGATTTGAATCATAAAAAAAACTATGTATGTAAATATGTCATTTCATTCATTCACTCTGGCGGCGGGATATCCGTTTGTCTTTTGATTACGTTTTTTGTTTTTGTTATCAATTTTTATTATCGCCCCAAAATTAAAAGACATAAATGAATGCAATACAGTTGGTCATACAAAGTAGACAGTTGTTGTTGGAAAGTTAATAGCGTTAGAGTTGGGATTGTGAGCTAGAAACATGCTTCCTTTGTACTTGGTATGGTGCGATTGAATTTGAACGAGGAAGAGTTTAACGTGTTACAATAACCAGAACGAAGTTGTACCAGCATGACTCTTTCCTACTTGGAAGAACGCGTTTCTTAGACAGAGAACTGATATATCGATTTAACGATTCGGTGTGAAGGTCGTTTAGAGCCCGCCTATAGTTCCGTAGATCAAACGACAGACTAATATTTTGTCGGATCTCCTCAGTTGTTTGGGTATAGTACTGAAGGCAGTGGTTTTGGAAGTCGATATCCAGATCTAAGACACAGATTTTAATCCAGCAGCCAACAAGAATTTTCTTATGTAAATGAACTTGGCTAACAACAGCAATACCAAATTAAAGTTAGCTCGTTCAATTACTTCGCTTTAATTCCCCTCATATGACCATTCATAAACTCATCAGTATTTTATATAGGATAAGGGATAGTTAGTCTAACTTCTCGCCAAACAATGTTCAGCTTAAGCAACAGTTTAAAATCTTTCAAATCAAAACAACAATAACAACAACAATTGTAACAAACATGCAACATGGCATGTAAAACTTTTGAGGAAGAATAACTACAAAACGAGTTTGAAATTATATCATGGATTATATCTGGCATTACAAATATACTCATACATACATACATACAAATCTGCTGGTGCTCAAACAATAAACTTACAACCGGGGTACATATCACTAACTAAGCAGCACGACCCCTAACAACAAGCAGCGAATAAATAAACCCAACCATTGTGAACCTGTAATTACGTGCTGGTACTTGGCCACAAAAGTAAGTAAGTAAGTATTAGCATAATGCTATTAGCGCGTCAAAAGTCCAGAGCACATAGAGTAGACAAACATGCAAGGCTATGTTGGAGTCAAACTGGAGATACCTACATACAAACATAGTGGTGGGGACTAACGAAAGTTTGTTTCGATGGGATTGCAGCTGAGTTGAACTATTTTTTCAGGCGTTCAATGGAAGTTGAAGAAGATTTGGGCATAAGGTCCTTCTACCCACTCAGGCAGTGCAGCACTAGAACACAGATCCAAAATGAGTTCAGCAGATCCCTCACAATTCACCTCCGCTCGCAACCCCATAAGGACTAACGTCTCCCCAAGTAATTACTTGCTGTTTCGTGATTAAAATATTCAAAATCAGACTTCGCTTATGTAGTTCATCAGGCGCTACAACCCTCAAGAACTGAGTACGAAGTACGCTATAGGGCCAAGAGAGTGATTCGCTGACTCCAGCTCGTTAGAGTCTATACAAAGTAAGTTAAATGAGTTTTTCAAATGATGAACCAAATGTGTTCCGCCATTCGGTGGCAATGGACCACTCGCCAAAGAGATATTTATTACTAAAGTGCTGTTAGTTCTCCGTAAACATATGCCGGCTCTAAATGACCTCCACCATCAGTCGGGAAACAGATTGCGGTCTTTGAACCCTTTAACTGATATCCAAGCAGGAAGACCAATACAACTTTATTCTGAATCTTTTTACAGATTAAACTCTTTCTCTCCAGACTCAACTCTACCCCACTAAATACTTACCCCTCATGCTATTAAACATCTCTTCTCCTCTTTAATTGAGCCGACTTTTCTGAAAGTTAAACTACAAGCTTCCATCCACGTTCGATTAACAAGCCCGGTCGAGGCAATCAAAGGCTCATCAAATCACGAATTTAACGACGTACAACACGATGAGTATGAGGACCCCGAAGTTAAGAATTTGAAGAAGCAAAAAATATACTAAGGGGCAAGAAATCTTCGGAAGAACTTTTATTTGCAACTTCTTTGGGCTCTGTGAAGTTGAGACGGCTCATGGAGTATTCCAAGTAAAAGTTCTCCGGAAGATTTATCGTCCTTCCAGTGGTACGTTCGGCGAGTATCGAAATCTCCGCTGGCTTGTTTATGTTATATGAATGAATAAAGAAGCACTCTAGACTATAACTTGACTTCCCTTTGGGTTTCCAGTTGACTTCAGTTATCGCTCAAACTCCATAGGTCCCCTTGTGATATCAAATGGATCAAAGGATCCCCAATTCAAAGCCTCTTCTGGACCACGTAAAGTGAAGTATGATTTCTGGCTACATCATACAAAATTCCAAGAGGTATTTGAAACGGCTGGACCCCTATATCTCAGTCTTTAAACCCACAGTGCTTAGCTTTCACAAATTGGATGCTTCAGTGCTGTCGGCTCCTCTCGGTCTCAGTAGATTCTGCATAAGCCGTTTAAATTACTACTAACCCGTTCAGGGTATAGCACCGGGCAGAGAACTTTTCTCAGTCTCTACCCAATGTTTCTCCAGCTTTTTTTATGTTAAATGTAGATGAGCCAACAACAAAACGACGAACAACTGAACTTGACTTGTACCTAC
>OX608082.1:64819059-64841559 GCA_951509765.1 Sphenella marginata
TTGTATGTTTATAAGGGTGCGTCATTTATAGTGATTTTGTAACAATTCACAAAACAGGCAACTCCTATTAGCTAACGGAGAATGAGACTGGTGAACATCGCTGACTGGGTTATAGGTAGGGTAGCGTGCACCAGACTGAAGGTCGTCTTAGTAAAGTTGAATGAACTTTATGGCTGAGTGATGCTTTTACCAGAATTTCTTTCAACAAATAGCACACCCTAATCTATATGAACATATATTTATGTATGGATCAATAGACACATGTATGGCAGCATGCTTTTTGTTGTTGTGCAGCATTGACCATTTCAGCGACTAGTTGGTACGTGAATATGACCATTACCAGCTGGTGGTTTTGCCTTCTGGCTTAGCTAGCGCCCGCTAACAAGGTGTAAATTTACTATTTCCCATAAAATCATTTAAGGAAAAATCCGAAATCGTGCTTGCCACACGCGATTTAGCCACAATGCCACACTCTGCTACAAACAAACATGAGTGGTAAAATACAAACATGTCTTAGAGGAAAATAAAAAATTAGTTTTCGAGCAGCGTATAAACAAATCTTAGTATATATTACAAATAATTCCAGATCCCACTTCGACCATTTGGAGTCCAGAATTATAATTTTATGAGTATTTCGCATTGTAGGTATGTATTTGTATATGTAAAAATGCCTTTTGTGTGTTTGTGTTAGGCATGCTACGAAAATTCGAAAATAAAATAAAACAAAATAAAATAAAATAAAATAAAATAAAATAAAATAAAATAAAGTAAAATAAAATAAAATAAAATAAAATAAAATGAAATAAAATAAAATAAAATAAAATAAAATAAAATAAAATAAAATAAAATAAAATAAAATAAAATAAAATATAAAATAAAATAAAATAAAAAAGGCAAAAAACCCATCGTATTGTTTAATAATAGTTAGCAATGCGTGCCAAAATTTCTCTGATGAGTGAAGTTAGCAACTTCCGAAATGGATCTATAAGAAAAGTGGCGGCTGTCTCTAAATTTTTCCTGTTCAATTCAACAAAAAACTTTTAATAATTAATAAAAACTATTAAGAAACCCAAAAACAACAATAAAAAAATTATTAATAGGTCTATAGCTCGTACCGAACCAGGATACTTAAAATAAAATAAAATAAAATAAAATAAAATAAAATAAAATAAAATAAAATAAAATAAAATAAAATAAAATAAAATAAAATAAAATAAAATAAAATAAAATAAAATAAAATAAAATAAAATAAAATAAAATAAAATAAAATAACATAAAATAAAATAAAATAAAATAAAGCAAAATAAAATAAAATAAAATAAAATAATATAAAATAAAATAAAATAAAATACAACAAAATAAAATAAAATAAAATAAAATAAAATAAAGCAAAATAAAATAAAATAAAATAAAATAAAATAAAATAAAGTAAAATAAATTAAAATAAAAGCAAAGAAAATAAAATAAAATAAAATAAAAATAAAATAAAATAAAATAAAATAAAATAAAATAGTATAAAAAAAAATAACATAAATAAAAATAAAATAAAATAAAATAAAATAAAATAAAATAAAATAAAATAAAATAAATTAAAGTAAAATAAAATAAAATAAAATAAAATAAAATAAAAAAATTAAATTAAATTAAATTAAATTAAATTAAATAAAATAAATAATATAAAATAAAATAAAATAAAATAAGTTGCTCACAAAAGAATATTATATTCTTTTTATAAAATCTCACTTAAAATGTATATTTGTCTCTCCTCTGCATAGGTTTTCGACGATAAACTAGTATCCAGTTCCGTTATACAAAGATCCGCAACATCGCTAATGCTGTGTGTATGCAGCCACAGTAAAAAAGCATCATTTCCATAATCCCAGACTAAATTACAGGAAGCTATTTGTATGTACATGGAATGTATTGCTTACCGATTTTGTTTTGGTTTTCCTCTTGGAGTATTTTGTTTCTCATTCCACGGGAATTTGTGTTTACGATGTGTAAGCTAAATACGTAAGAATGGTTTTTGTTTTTGCTTTGTGCTAAAACATATCTTCGAATGTTCAGGAGTGCTAGAGTTCATACTGAAATTATTTGCGGTGGAAAGGAAATTTCGTAGTAAAAAGCTGTATGCCAATGTCAATATTTGCAGCATCCTTACCTATATTTTGTTCCATTTCAGAAAATATCGGAAAAATAATAATTTGAAATGTGTTTTACTCTTAACAAATACACTTAAAATATCCCCCCTTCACGAAAACTTCTCATATTTCCTTTAAACTTGCAAAGCTTTTGATGAATTCCAAAAAAAAAACCGAAAATATTGTATACAATCAACATAAACTTAAATAAACATTTATTTGTTTACCACAACTCTATTTACAATATCATCGGTATTTAATTTTTCAGCCGAAACGGACACATTCCTTCATTATAACCACACACTCAGAACACACAACACAAATATTTACATGAATTCCACGAATTTTTTTTGTTTCCTAATAAAAGGTCAGTTATTTCTGATATTAAATTCCACTTTGGTCAATTGAATCATTTCATCTAAAATATACATTTATTTTTATAATACGAGTAAGCATAACAAATATTTAATTTAGAAATAAAATGAATGAGTATACCGATAGATTCAGCTGTTATCCCCTTTGAGTGAGAAAGAGAGGCAGATAGAGATGGAGACTAAATTAGAAATTTTTTATGATTTCCTTTTCTCACCCACCATATACATACATATGTAGCGTAGTATCCAAGCTCAATTTACTAGTTCCATCTCACTTTTTTTGCAGCCAGTGTTCTCACCAACTCTTGCGGTGTACTCAGTGCCACTACTTCATCCTTTAAAAGCTAAGGAAATCGAAAACAAATATCAATATCTTTTGAACTTATGTAAAGAAGTTTTTTATCTGATCTGTTTAAAATTCAATCAATGAAATTTTCATGAGATTACCGAAGAGCAAATGACACACATTTTGTTGTAGCACACATCTTAAGTTGTTTTTTTTTTGTTCGTAATCAAACTTTTTCCTTTAAAATGTCTTGTGAGAATACATAATATTCGGCAGTTCTAACGCCTGCCAACTATGCACTTGGGTAATTTCATGCTGAATCCAGTGCGTCCAAATTGCAGTTAAATAAAAAAAATTCTTCGCATTTATAGAACTCAAACTTATTTTTTTTTTGTAATATTTTTTTTTTCTTAAACCTAAGACAAAAGTTTTTTCGTTTTTAAAAAATCATTTTTTATACGTAAGAAAACTCAAATAGAAATTTGAACAAAAAAATTTACTTTAAATTTGTAAAAAAAAAATTTTTGAGGCTTTTTTTGGAATAGAAAAAAAATTATAAAAAAAAAAATTACAAAAACTTATTTCCAAATTTTTCCACTAATAAAAAATAAAATAAAAAATTAAACAACTCTATTTGACATTTTTTTAATTTATTTTTAAAAAATTTTATGACCATTTTTTTAGAAAGGATATTTATATATATATTTTTTTTTTTTTTTGAAATATGCTATAAATGTGGAATTAAACATCTATATTTTAAAAAAAATTGTTAATTTATTTTTAAATTTAGTTTAAAAATTTTTTATGACGACTTTTTTAGAATGGTTATTCAAAATATTTTTTTTTAAACATGCCATAAATGTTGAAGAAAGCTGAAAAATATATAAAAACAAAAATAATAATAAATAATAAATTTATTTCAAAATTTAAATTTATTTTATTTAAAAAAAAATTGAAAAAATTGAAAAAATTTATTTCCAAATTTTTCCAATATTTTACACAATAAAAAATTAAAAAACTCTATTTCAAAATTTTTTAAATTTATTTTTAAAAAAATTTATGTACATTTTTTTAGAATGGAATACCTGGAATTTAAAAATATTTTTTTTTTTTTTGAAATATGCCATAAATGTGGAATTAAACATCTCTATTTTAAAAAATTTTAAATTTATTTTTAAATTTAGTTTAAAAATTTTTTATGACCACTTTTTTAGAATGGTTATTCACAATATTTTTTTTTAAATATGCCATAAATGTTGAAGAAAGCTGAAAAATATATAAAAACAAAAATAATAATAAATAATAAATTTATTTCAAAATTTAAATTTATTTTTTTAAAAAAAAAATTGAAAAAATTGAAAAAATTTATTTCCAAATTTTTCCAATATTTTACACAATAAAAAATTAAACAACTCTATTTCAAAATTTTTTTAAATTTATTTTTAAAAATTTTTATGAACGTTTTTTTAGAATGGATTTTAAAAATATTTTTTTTAATAAAATATGAAATAAATGTGGAATGAAACATCTCTATTTTAAAAAATTTATTTTTAAATTTAGTTTAAAAATTTTTTATGACCACTTTTTTAGAATGGATATTGTAAATTTTTTTTTGAAATATGCCATAAAAGTTGAAGAAAGCTGAAAATATATAAAAACAAATATGAAAATAATAATAAAATAGTAACATAATAAATTTATATTAAAATTTAAATTTATTTTATTTAAAAAAAATTGATGTAAATATTTTTTGCTCAAAAATTTGTTAGTGCTGAAAATTAAAAAAACAAATAAAAAATAAATGCTGAATATTTCAGATTTAAATACTAAATATGTTTAAATTTACATTGGAAAATAAAAAAAAAAAACATTTCAATATTTTTGATAAAGGATTTCAAACCTTTTTCTTGGTTTTAGCAAATAATTTTTTTATAAATGTTTCTTTTAATTATTATAAATTAATTTTTCACATAATTAAAAGCATCCCTTAATCTCTATTAATAAAAAGTGTAAAGCATATTTAATTTTAACTAAAAAAAATTTCCTTTTTTCAAAATTTTGTTTTTTTTTTATTAAAATCAGAATGCTCAAGAACATAAAGTTGGCTAACATTTTTTAAAGCCAAAAACAATATAATTTTCTTTTGCAAAGCGAATGCAGTTGCAATTTCAACAATATATAGAGAGAGATTTACCGAAATAAATTTGAAAATATCGGACTTACTTTGTGAGGTAAGTATTCGAAATTCTGAAGCTTTCGATGGAAAATTGGGAGCTTCTACTGAAAAACTACACGTAACGACCAGCATATTTCATTCAAATCGAAACCGGTCTCTTCCAGACTTGCACGTTTTTGACATGGAATGTCCCATCAATTCAATAACTTTTCGAAAGAGTTTGTGTGTGAAAATATCGAAAATCGAAAGCATTAAAAGTACATAAGAGTTAAGAAAAGTAAAATGGCAAGCAAGTGCCACCTAACGACAAGTCTCAGTGATAATCCAGCAAAGTTTTGGCACTCCCACACACACATGCACCCACAACTACATACTCATACTTGCACTTTTCTAAACTAAAAAAAATGCGTAACTCAAAAATGTCAATGTGTCATGAGGCTGTACGTCTTTCACATGTCTGCTTTGCTTGCCATTTAACGCTGAAACTCAAAAAAAAAAATTAAAAAAAAACGAGCAGCAAAACTTTCCCACAAACCGGCAAAAAACTTTACAACACAAAAAACCCAAAAGTATAACAAAACTCAGCCAATATACGGATGCAGTTAAGCGTTGAACAAGCACGAGGCAAAGTGTTGTAAAGTGAAGAGCGCCGACAGTGAGAGGGAGAGTGAGATGGAGCGAGTGCCACAGTTGGCATACGACCCAATGGTGTGATTTGATGAGCGCAAGTTGAGTGTTATGATGTTTGAAAAATTGATGCTGTCATGTGGGCAAAAGTTGTGCTCAACACATTTGCCATGGCGTACAACAAAAAACTACAACAACAACTGTAATAGCAATAACAATAAGAATAAATTAAATGGAGCACCAAAAAATGCGCTTTGGAGTTTTGCATGCATAAATAACGTGATAAAGTTTGGTTTGGGATTCAGAAAAAGTGGGGTTATGAATGAATATGCGAATGGTGAGGTCGAAAGTAGAAGTGCAAAGTGTAAGTGGAGTTAAATGTGGTATGACATGAAGAGCAGCAAAGAGTTGCAGTGGGGGTGGAGTTGGTGTTTATTAAGGTGCCTCAGCTCCTATGTATGCCAAGGAATGGTTAGGGATGGCATTGTGGTCATAAGTGATAAGCAACTAGATGGGCGGCAGTGAGTGGGTCGGTATACGTCGACAGCTCAACAAGTTTGGAATTAATGTGAAATCTGAGTGGATGAGGGAAGATGGAGCTGCTCAACTTAAATACCACAAAGAAAGAGCTATAGGAACTCATCACTAGAACGAAACTCCCAAGTTTTGAACTACCTTTTCCTAATGGTCAACTGTGGAACCATGTGATAGCTCGGAATACCTAACATCCTTTCGTCGAATTGCACTAGAAGTCATGCGTATTTGATCGTCTGAACGAGTTACTGATCTCATTGTTTAAGCGACATGAGCTTTTTCTTTTGCTTATTTCACTTGCACATCCTATCTTATAATTCGCAACCAGCTTATGAAATATTCCAAAGATATAGCTTTATACAAAAGATGCTCCGCATCCCCCATTCTAGATAGCACAAATAATTTAGATAAAAATGAAATAATAATAATTTTCCTAAAGGTCGTACCTATTAACCCGTGCTCCGCACACCCTCGTCCTACTCTCTAAAACAAATAAAATAAATAATAAAAATCTTAATAAAAATACAAAAAACCCATTCGTCCCCTCAAAGCTTAGACACTCATAATAACGTGACTTCCTGGTCCTGTTCAGATTGTGGAGCTACTGATAACGAGCTCCATGATGAGGTGAAGAGTTTTAGTTTCTCTAAAGTGTATCCGACAACGTTTTTGGAGCGCTAGAAAAACCAAACAGATCGAAAATTGGGCAGAAGTAATGAGGCTCCAGACTTATCATTGTACTCCCAAATGAAATTTCAGATTGCGGTTTGTTTTTTTTTTTTGTTTTGAACTACCATTGGACTTTTTGTACTGTGATGATGTTCGATGTTGCGGTGCATTTCGCATAATTCAGTTTCAATGCCATAACAAGCTATGCAGCACGAGCGCGCAAGTGTAACTAATCTAAGTCATTACAACTGGCAAATGTTCGCCTTTCACATTCACAAAAACTTGGCACACAAAAAGTAGTTATACGGACCGCAGACACCGACATAGATGACGACACACGTTGCTGGAGTTGCTGTGCTGTGCGTCTAATGCAATGAAAGAGGAAACGTTGCAAGGAGGGAACGTACGAAATGAAACGAATTCAGAAGGTTGACTGCTTCATTGCATTGCTTAGCCGTTGGGCTTGCGTTTCACATCACGTTACACTTAAGTGCACAAGCTGCCAACATTGGATACTCTAGCAAACTCCACGAGCTAAAGCTGGAAAACTTGAACTAGAAACGAAACTGCAGCAGACTTCAGCCAAAAGCAGTTATGTTAGCCACAAAATGTTGCATTCAACCACAGTCGGTGTTCACACAAAGTACACCACAACAACACCAAAGCAGCCAACCAAATAGCTAGCACCTGGTTTCCATCGTTATGTTAGCGGTAGCAAGACAGCGTACCTACCTTTCTATTTGGTTTGGCACACAATGATTTTCGTTTTTTTTTTTTTGTTTTTTTCTTTTTATACTCAGCTGAGCATAGTTCGTAGGGTATAGCGGAGCAGAAACGAAGCGATATAGAAATAGGTTTCTGTGTATATAAAATCGTTCAGGGAAGTAGGAAAATCTAACGAAGCCCAACCTCGTCCGTCCATGCGCCCGTTTATGGGGACACGACTCATAGAACAAAAAGTTTCGATAACTATGTTATCAAACTCGGCGGTGAAGAGCTTTATCTCACATTGCTTTTGAAAGTAAGCTAAATCGAATATTGGCCACGCCCACTTTTTTATATACATACCGAATATATTGGAAAACAAAAGAAAATAGTTTCTATAGTATATAACAGATTATTGAGACTGAATTTGCTAAATTTGTGGCACTTTCTTGGAAAATTTTTGCCGATAGGCGTGGCACCGCCCAATTTTAATTAATTCAAGTATGCAAATATTACCAATTGGATATCTGATGGACACCAGTTAGGAAGTAAAATGGTAGTGAAAAAATATGGAAATCATGAAATGGAGCAATAACAAAATTATGACAATGACAAAATTGTGACAGTGACTAAAATTGTGATTGTGACTGTGACAAACTATGGCAAGGCAAAATTGTGAAAATTATTACTGTGACAATTTGGGGGAGTAAACAAATTATTACAATGACAAAATTCTGGTGAAAACTTCTGACAGTGACAAAATTGTGGAATGACAAAATTATGACAATGAAAAAATTGTTGAATGACAAAGTTGTGATCATGACGAAATTTTGGGATGACAAATTTATAACAATTACAAAATTGTGACAGTGAAAAAATTTGTGACAGTGACAAATTATGACTGTCACCATTGTGAAATTTATGACTGTGACGAATTGGGAGAGTGAACAAATGATTACAATGACAAAATTCTGCTGACGAAAACTTGTGATCATGATAAAACTGTGGAATGACAAAATTATTACAGTAAAGAATTGGGGAATGACAAAATTATGACAGTGACGAAATTGTGAAATGACAAAATTATGACAATGAGAAAATTGTGATAATGACAAATTTGTGACAGTGAAAACTTATGAAAAAATAGTGGCAATGACAAAACGGTGACAAAAATTCGCGATAGTGTGTTGTCACAAAAAATTTAAAGTGACAGGAATAATGTACAGGTGAAAAATTAGCAAGATCGGTTAAAAACCACGCCCACTTTTATATAAAATATTGTTTAAAATCAACATAGACATAGATAGGTAATTTTTGTGATAAAAAAATTGTTTGTTACTTCTATCTTATTTTCAAAGAATTGTTGAATGAAAAGAAGAAGAATTAAATATATTTTTGAAAAGAGGGCGTGACACCACCCACAATTTTATTTAAGCCTATTCTTACCTTATTATTAATATTTAGAACATATTAGCAAGTTTTATTAAGACCAATATATGTATATAAAAAAAAACCAACTTTGCTGTAAAAGTTCACAGCTGAGTATATCTATTCAGCTATATCCGTTCCTACACTTCCTTACTATTTTTTGGTTTCTCGTCCAACCAACTTTGCATGTTGCCATTTTCGTAATTGTAATAAATTATGCACACTGACATTTAACTTTGAATTCTGTATTCTCAGTTTGTATATTTTTTAGCAAATTATTATTTGAGTGCCATAATATTCTAAATATTGTAAATTTGATAGTGTTCCTAGAGCAAAAGAGAGCAGCCAGCCATTTGTATGTTTGTAAGCGTGGTTTGGGAAAATGTTGCATAGCCTTCACAGCTCGTACAGGCTTCATTGTTGTGTTGTTTGCGGGCATTGTTTTCTGAAAAATACCAACGTCAACGGAACTGGCACAAAATGTTCGCAATTTGCCCATTCGTTTGGTGAAAGTTTTGCAATTGAACTATAAACATTTGAATGGAACTAATGTGGCTGAGAAATGAAAAATTCAACTTACGTTATAGTAAAAGTAAAGTGAAATTTGCGTTGAGACAGACGCAGACGTAGTACCAAGTTGCATGAGAGTGCATAGGTTGTAGTCGTACTAGGGACAATTTGCACTAGCTTTGATTTTTTTCCAATTGACATCAAGCGCTTCAGTCGTTCAAAACTCTTGTCCCTTATAATTTTTTGTGACAACTTTGTCATTGTCAAAATTTTGTCACCATCATAATTTTGTCATTATCACAATTTTGTCGTTGCCAAAATTTGTTATTTAAAACAGTCTCAACTTGGAATGTTCAAACTTTTTTCTTTGTTCCGATTCTGCTTTTGTCACGATTTTCATTGTCACAATTTTGTCATCGTCACAAAATTTTCAGTGTCACAACTTTTTCATTCGGTCAATTTTTAACGAGTTTTTCACTGTCAAAACTTTGTCACTGTCACAATTTTGTCATTGTCAAAAGTTTTTAGTGTCACAACTTTTTCATTCGGTCAATTTTGAAATTGTCAGAGATTTTCCATTATAACAATTTTATTATTATTATAAGTTGTAATAGTTTTGCCGTTGTCATGATTTTCCAGTTTTTACAAACTGTCACAATTTTGTCATCATCACAATTTTTTCCATTTTAATAGTTTCCACAATTTTGCTTTGGCCTTATTTTTCACTGTCATAATTTTGTCCCTGTCACAATTTTGTCACTGTTACAATTTTGTCACTGTCATAATTTTGTCATTGTCAATAGTTTTTCACTGCAACTTTTTCGTCCTAACTGATGTCCATACGAGTTCTTGACTTACATTTTAAACATCGCGAACATTGTCGCAACAAGACATATGTATGTACGTATGTATGTATGTACATACATCACCATTCCTGTCATAATTTTGTTATTGTCACTATTCTTCAAAGTAATTAGAGACAATTAAAAACACACAGAGCATTGCTAACTCATATAACCTTAATATCTTGAACCATTCAGCATTTCACTCTTCTTGGTGGCCGTAATTTGGGTCATCGGAGCTAATGATTTCTTGGCGTAACACGACCTATGAGTCTATTCACAGTTGTTACAATTTTGTCATTGTAACAATTATTCTTTTATATAGATGTTTATCAGTTACTCTGAGATATATTCCTAATCAACTCAAAACTTACTTTAAATTTACAATCTGGGGTATAAAAATGTACCTCTTTACAATTGTCATAATTTTGTCATTGCCATTATTTTTGCACTTGATTTGCTCAATTATCAATTTAAATTGCTTTTCATTTTTGTCATAATAAGTATTCTCATTGGTACTTTTCTTGCCTCTCTGACCTTCATGTGATACTAATTTAATACTTAAGTTGTCATAATTTTGTCAATATCACTTTTAAAAATCTTATCTAACATACTTTGCATACCATACACGCCTTCACTGCCAGACAGTGAAAGAACTTTTGTTGCCCACCAACTGAGTCATCCGGTCAAGAGAGCCAGCTAGAGGTGCGAAATGCCAAAGTCGTACACAAACACACAAAACTCAATTCCAAATAATGAAACACATCGCAAGCTATGGCTGACTGAGCGTCGACTCATTGTTAAGTCTTCCATTTAGCGCTTTCCACTTGCCAGTGTTTGAAAGCTACATTTTATTTGTTTTTGTAGTCATACCATTTAGCCAACTGATTGAAACATTCACATGCTCGTTTGTCTGCTGTTGTAGCTCATCTGCTTATGGTCGTCTGGATGACGTTTGCACTGCTTGTCTGGCAATTTAGCAAACAACGTGCCAATAACGTCAATAGCCCATTCGAGCCAATACAAACCGAACCAAGACAACCCATACGCTCTCACATTGCGCGCGCTTTCTGCGACTTCGTTTGCCGCCACCGCCGCCGCTTTGGTGGTGGTCTATTGGGACAGATTGTGAGAAACTGTTGCACACGCGCTGCACGACCAAATAGCGTCGCCATCTTAGCTCCCCCCAAATACTGCCACCACCACCAGCCGCAGTCTGTCAAACAATCTAAAGGCGCCTATTAAGGAATTTAGCGTGTACCACATATGAGCTTGTGCAGGTACTTAGAATGCGAATGCAATGGAATGGAAAGGCACACAAAAAGGAAAGGTACACTCGCTCATATCATTACGTACATTTTGCACGCTTCGAAAAATGTTTAGATTTCGAAAAGTTGTCATTGATGGATAGATCACACGTACGACGCTGTTGAAGACGGGTGTTTGGTTGTGCTCATCACGATGGTCAGCTTAGTGTAGTGAGTGCGCCGTGTTTGGGTGTAAATAAAATGACGAACTGCCCGTACGACAGATTGTTTGATTGTTCGGTTGTATGAGCGCGCATGCAAGTTGGTTGTGCGCGTCGCCCCAATCCCAGTCAATCACACAAGTTGACATCTTCTCAAGTTCGACCATTTACGTCAACGATACATCAAATTAATGAACACGTTGTGACTTGTGTTTGGAAAGGCTGATGATGTAGAATGGTAATAAAGTGAAGGTTAGAATGTATTGGGTTGCAATAAGCGAGAGGTGGATAGGAAAATTGGGTGAAAGGCAAATTATTAGTTTGCGACTCAAGGAAGCCTTTTTTTGGAAGTTTGAAATGATAGCAATACGTGCGAAGTGTGACAAGTTTTTTGAACTAAACTACGCTATAACAACTTTCAAAGGCTTAATTAGCGTCATTGTAAAATATTAGAAACCCCAGTCATGCTTCGCTTTCCTCTCAGAACTTTTAATGAACTAAGTCGCATAATATTATTATACATGTCTCCAAAACCAGTTGAGATATGCAACTTAAACACAACGCTTATTGCAGCACCCATCAGCACCTTTCGTTTGATACCCATATTGTAATAAACAATTTTGGGTCACCATGGTCCACATATTTATCGATAACTCCGAGACGAGTTGTGTTATCGAAACAAGGATTACCCTAAGTTTGTATTTAAACCTCTGTTAATGCAACGCTGAAACTCTCGTTCAATTCTACTCAGCAGGTTTTGTGTGATGCGCGTTCAAACATACATACCGACAGACACAAATTTTTAAAACTGCGGCTTTAGACTCTATTGGCTTAGTAATGATTCTGGGGGCTGGATAGTACCAGAAGCTGCGTGACCAGACTTTTACTTCTTGGATCCGCACTTTGATGGGAAAAGAAGCTTTGAATCTTTGAAAGATCACAAACGATATACAGCACGGGGCGGGGTGGGAACTGCTAGTTTAATCCATACCTAAAAACTACTTGAGACCTATGTTGAACCCGGCTGAAAAAGCTAGTTGTTAGTTTGCAAGTCCATTTCCTAGAGATCTCGGCTAATACAGATAAAAATGGGCCAAGGCGAGAATAAGCCCGATGATACCAAACCAAGACACCAACCTTCCGTCAGATCGCACAATAGACTCTATATCTGTTGTTCAATGGAGGCGGAGATTTTGCTACTATGAGGTTATTGTTTGAAAGCTGTACAAAACTTTTGTACGAAGTCGGGATAAACTGCCGCTGAAAGGCTAGACAGAAACCGTAATAACGCCCTTTTACCTCTTTCCCATCTTTTGGATTGATAGCTCTTCCAGCTAGAGGGGTTTAGTCAGTACATATTAATTTGTCGCTACAACTACAAACACAAATTTTATCAAACAGTGCTACATCGAAATAGCAGCCCTTCGTCGGGTGTTCTGGTAATAGGATGATCTCGAAGTGATGTGGAGCCATGAAACCGGTTCTCAGAGTCCCTGCTTTATAGCACCGCCACTGATTTCTTGAGGACGATTATATTCTAAAAGGCTGAACTTTCCGTAATGAAGGTGCTTTTCCCCTTCCGGACGCCAAGTCGCTCATTAGGAAGCTACAAAACCGTAACCGCGAAACCCAAGATTCTAGAATGCATAGTTATATAATGACTTCCCATAGACTTTACCTGCTCCACAACGTCGAATGTGTACAAAAGGTCAAAAGAAGGTCATCTATGCCACCTCACAGCTAACGTGGTTAATTATGCAACCTGCCAACTAGCGCACAAAAACAACAACAACTACTCGAACTCGTGCTGGTATTGAAAAGCAATGAAAAAAAAAAGATGAGATTTTAATAGAAAAAAGAAATTGAACTGCACGTCTCATTAAGAACTCGAACGTGCAGTTGCTTAAAGACGAGACGACATAGGTATGTACTACGTCCTTAGCAAGTGAATGAGCGTGTCTAACGACGAACCCTAAGACACAGCGGAACTTTGTGTCAGGCGAGTTGGAGTGCAGTTGCCGTTAGCACAAACATTACATCATCGTCAGCTAGGCGGGTGGTTGGCTAAGTGACTGAGGAATGTCAGCGTTTGTCCGCTGCATTGTGGGTGTTTAAGCTTTTGTTTTGTTGCGACGTTATAGTCCACGACAACTCGTTATCCTTGCCACATTATCGCATTGTCTGCTCTAAGTACTAAATACGACTTGGCGCATCTTCCATGCTGGGCAGTCAGTCAGTGCTCGTCTTCGTGCGACTAATCCACGCCATCCACTCTGACAATTGCCGTGTGTTTGTATGTAGTTCAAAGTATTTGAGCGCAAGTGAATGCAATAACATGTTCTCCTTTACTTTTCTTGAGTGTTTTGTTGTTGTTGTATGAAACTGCTTATGAGCTGTTACCGCACGCTTAGCGATGTTGGCTGCACTTGAACGCCTGTGTGCCATTATGCACGCGCACATGAGACGCTCTTAAGCAGCTGCAACTATTTTTTAAATATTTTTTGTTGTTGTTTTTTGCTTTTATCGAAGCAAAATTCTATAACAGATTATGATTTGCCCTTCTTGCCTTCACTGCCTTGCTCCACACACTCATCAAATGGGCAGCAAACGCGCCCGAGCTCAAAATATAGTACGTGTTGGATTGTTAACGCCATTTAAACTTTGTCTTCTCTACCTTTTGTAGCCCAACAAGTTGTAGTTGAAAGACGGTCAGTCTTGCTCTGCTTTTCTGCGCTCAGTCGGCCAGCTCACAATTATTATTTACCACTACTTTGCGCTGGAAAATTTTGTAGGCTGGTCATCGCAACTTAAGTGTGCACGGTTTAGGTAAACCCGGCGCGCTAAGAAAAAGTCCATGCTCCGGCTATTTATCCACTAGTCATTGTTAGTGTGGTGGAAAGTTTTCGCGAGCCGGTTTTGTGGTTTCTAAACTAGCTGTTGTTCTTAGAGTGGACTGATTTCGGTTGAGTTTGTTTTACTTCAATGGTTTCTACTGCTTTGATACCCAGTAGTGCTAGCAGTGTGATAGGGAAGCACGATGTTTAGACGATGTTCGGTCGCCTAAATCGGGTAGACTTTGGGAGCAAGCTTACGACCTAACTCGAGCATGTCCTACGCACACTTAACTCCCAAGGATTTTATCCATAGCAATTTCAAGCGATGCTTTCCATCGACTATCGCTCCGTCAGCTTTCCTATCCATCTGAGTCTTTCATGTTGTCTCTTTTTTTCCGTTTAGAACGGTATTTAAGTAAATTTTTCGAACACTCAATGTCTGCCTTTACGCAAAGGTAGTCCTTTACTTTTGTTAAAATTTGGGGTTACTTTTTTCCGGGCATTGGATCAGGGACCGAAATATTCCAAACTTTTTTATATATATTTCTGCTTAGGTCTATCCACCAATCTGTCCATATTTTCGTTTAGTTGACCTGTCTCTTCTAACTGTAGTGATGCCCTTTTTTTGTCCGACTGTCGAGGAACGGAGTAGGTATAATCAGTGGAACCTTCTAGGTCTTTTTGTTCCCTCTTTCCGTAAGAATAGAGAAAGTGAGTGGACATTTTAGTAGCCTTCACCTCGTCCATTATATCTTTATTATTCCGTACCTCCAGCCATCAAAGTCACTTCATCCATCTGATCACCTGCGATTATCCACATTTGGTTTCGTCTTTCCTCTTATCCTCTCAGGATTACCATATCATACTTACTTGCTTTTTAGGAACACTTGATTATCCCTCCGAACGATTAGGGCCCTCCAACATAGCGTATCGGTCGCTTCCTTCCTCAGCCAACTGGCGCCAATTGGACACAAGAGGATCGCAAATCGGTCTACACTTGGTTCCTCACCCTTTTTGGTGGCCTTTCTCACATCCCCAACTTTATTTTTGGCTCCATATACGACAAAAGGTCATAACCCACATCAGCAGAAATTTCGGAAACCATCGGAGCCAAACATAAGCAAAAAGTGCTTTTGTTGGTGTTGTTGTAACGACGAAAACACTTGCCGAAGGTTTTGGGTAGTGATATCGAATTGACAATCCTTAAGCGAGCATGTACCCGGTGCGCTGCGGTACTCCCTAGCGGTGCTGCCCGACTATCGTGGTAGCGATTTGGTTTGAGCTGTGGAATCTTCGAAGTCATGCCATACCTACCGTCGGAAGGAGTAAAAATCAGGGGTCCACAGAACGAAGTGCTAGGTTTTGCATGGCGATAGCTTCTCGAGCTACAATCTCATTAGCTCTAATACCTACTTAACTGGATGCCCATGAACTTATTAATAGTATTACAAAAAAGAGACCAATTTTCCCCCAAAGAATATTCATGTTACAGCCCTTCTACTCTATTAACCCCATTTGAAATGTAAAGTCTGCTACCGGTTATACTCTCTCTCGATATCCACACAAACCTAGCCTCATTTCAAATTCGTCTATTTTTGCCACATCGCACCATAACAATTTGTGCGCCCCATTCTCATATCGCCTGCAACATTGCTCTAGTTGGCCTAACGAAAATGAGGCCAACTACAATAACAACACATTTGTGGTGCTATGTAGCAGCGGGGCCACATTGTTGTGCCTCGCGGTTACTTTTGTTATGCCTAACAAACGCCGCTTTGTGGCAACTCTCGGTGCTTGACAGTCGGCACTTGCTGCTGTACGATCCAAAACGTGTACATCGTCATTTGTCGTCAGCCTCCTGCCTCGTCGTTTGGCGTTTGTTGCAGCGCTGCTTGATGGCTGGCAAGTGCAGGTGTGTTTCTCACGCTTTGCCATTTGCATAGCTTCATTTAAATATATGGACGGATGGTTGTGAGATCTTTTTTTCTGCTTTTTTTGTTGTTGTTTTGTTACTATATAAAAAAAATTAAAAAATTTTGCTCTCATTCACATCGTTAAAATGTGGCCATAGAATGTGTGTGTGTGTGTGTGTGTGTGCGAAATGTAAATGTGCGCCTGTGAATTTGTAACACTTGACAAGTTCGCTGGAATGTGTTAAAGAATGCATAATTGCGCTCTGGGAAACTATTGTTTTAGCGAATATCTGGATGCTACGAGGCAAAAGAGCTGTGACGGATGGGATTTAACAAAAAAAAACTGTTTTTCTTTTCCACTTGGCAAGCTTGAATGGTGAAGGGGTAAAAGGTTTCTAGCAAACCGTCGCTCCAAATTTTTGAGTAGAGGCCTCCCATTTCCCTAGCTAGTTGAACGGCCTCTTCTTGTCTACTGGTACCGGTTAGTTGGCTCGGTATTTCAAAACAATTTCCTAATCACTACTCTACCTACTAATGATCTTGAAGTCTCTGAAAATAAGTACAAATAGATCTTAATTAGCTGCATTACGGGCTTAAAAGAGCTTTTAATCTGCTCTTTGATACAAACTTTTGGATTCCATTCCCTTCCAGGAAGAACTGGAGAGAAAAGGAGTTGACTGAAAAATTCGGCATTTCAGTATTCACGGACGGGTTTTGTATTGCCCTGCGGAGTGGAAACGAGCATTTTTGTACTCCCAGCTATTTCACTAAGGGCTCTTGTAGGACATTCCTATGTGCGGACGTGACGGGTAAAAGGATCGCAATTATCTGTGGCAGTCCAGCGGTTCCAAGGTCAGGAACCGGTACATCGAAGCTGATTGGTAAGTGTAGGGATTGGGCAATTGGGATTTAGGCAAGTCGTCTTATATTAGGCAGGGGCATCACAAAATACAATATGGGGGAAGTGTTTGTACGGGTTGGGACTGATGTCTTGAAGGCTAGGAGTTCCTTGTACCTCTGGGACTTAACAGGGGTCCCATTTCTCATCACTTACTTGACGGAGTTAATAATTGGTGGATGCATATGCAGTCCTGCGGTTGAGTAGATGGAACTGTTTCAGATTAATTGCGCTACTCACAAGGCATCGGGCCATTGAAGTCCACGCCATGGATGGGTGGAGACTTTGGGTTATCTGCTTTCAGAATGTGCAGTCCTCTGTTGCATCAGAATGAAATTTCTAGGAAAATGTTGTTTTCGGAAACTTCGCGGAGCTTAATGCCATTGAGCCCGGGAAGCTTATAAAGTTTTTGAACTCAGCGGAAGGTAGATATATAATGTAACAGGGTTTTTAAATCCTGTCAATTTTGGAGTCATAGCAGACTCGCCACTCCAACCAAACAATCAAGCAGGGAGCCCTTTTGGAATGCTTTAAAATGAAGATCAACGGCATTTTTTGATTTAGGTCTTCTGCCTGAATTAGCTTCTTCTGGATAATCATTAGACTCATCAGCATCTTGGTAAGACTGCTACTTCCTTGAATTCATCTGCTGACAGGTTCCAAAATAGAGAAAGCTCCTGAAAGCTTTTGTTTTGGTCAATTTCAAGTCCCCAATTTATTACCACAAATGCCTAACTTTTCCAAAGAACAGCTGACATGTCAATGCCCATGAGTAATACAAATACAAAAGTTTTCTGCAACGAAAAAAAAAACAAAAACAAAAAAAATTGTATCTCTCACAATTTGTTATGCGTTATCCCAACGGAGGACCATCGACCTCGGACAATGAACCACATCAACTTGGGGCTGCCAATGACCCAAACACATCAAATAAGTAAAACCATTGCAGTGCAACAACTAATTGTTTTTCATACTTTGGATAACGAGAGTTGACGAGTTTTGCTTTCATGCCACGCGCAGGCCAATTGTCACGTATCTAAGTCGCATCATATGGTCATGCCGAGCCGGAGGAAGCGTAAAAGAAAGAAAAATTAAAATCAACAAAATCCAACACGAAACACAATGCCTAATAGAACAGGCAACAGCATAACACAAACAAATATTTATTAGGGCTGTAGGGACATACTCGCCCATACATACTCGTACATAAGCCGAAGTATTTGTGGCACGTGTTGCATGTCAAGTAATTCAATGTACTTTTCAATAAACAACAATTAAATGCATACCTTGTATGAGCACATAAAAACGAAAAAAATACACTGCAAAGATGCAACAAACTAGGCACAAAAAATTCTAGTTCGTAACTAGATTTTTTTGAACTCAACTCAAACTAGTCTCAAAAAGCCCAAAGCTGTTTGAGCAAAAAGAAAAGTAGCAAAAATCTTAGTAGTAATTGCTTTCAAAGACATTTCCATTCACTACCGAGGCAATAGCATTCAAAGCAACAATTTTAAGAATTTTAAGAATTTTTGTTTGTCTGTCTGTATGTTTGAACGCACATCACTCCAAAACTGCTGAATAAAATTTAGTTTAGCTTGAAGTAATGCACTACTAGATATTTCACTTCAAGTTTAAGATATCATTTATTTCGATAACCAAGGTAGTCTCGGAGTTATCGACTAATATGTGGATAAGGCTGATGCAAAATCTGTTGTGGTTAAGTGCCAAATCTCAATTAGTTGCGCAGTTATAATGATTAAAGCTATGTATGTATAAAGTATGCTATAACTTCTGCGCAAGACAAAAATGTATGCCTTTAAGCAACTAACTATAAACTAACTGATAATTATACAGTTTGTAGGCAGTTGAAAAAAAACCTTTTTCCTTTGGATCCTCGACAAATTTCGACAAATCTGAGGGTGGAATAATACGCGACAAAGACAACAAATAAATTCGTTTAAGTAACTAGCTATAAACTCACTTCTAATAAGCAGTTTGTATCCAGTTAAAAGCAAAAGATTTTAATTTGAACCTCAAGCAACTAAATATGAAACCATAGAAATGAAGACCCCTTAGTTTCTAATTTTAATTGACTAGCTAGTAACTAGCTGGTAAGTAATAGGGTTGTAGCCAGTTAAAAGCAAAAAGCTTAGTACGTGACACAGCTAAGTATGAGTCATAAAGTTTAGAAAAAAACCAATTTGATCCCTTAAAGCAACTAGCTACAAGCTAGTTTCGAAATAATCGGTTTGTAGTTAGTATTTATAAAATGATTTCGCTTCATACCTTCGAACAAACATATAATATTTACATACATACTTCGAAGGTAGTTGAAAGCAATAAATTAAAAAAAAAATTTCGTTTCAACTAATAACAAACTAGTTTATAAGTAGTCAGTATGTAGTCAGTTATAATTAGTTTTATCTAATCTTCCATGTATGTAGTAAATCCCACAACGTGCCACATGTGCGAACAAAGTGCTCACGGTTATTGGTTTTGCTGTAACGAAAGCGAATTGTTGGCTTTTGAATTGGTCAAAAATAAAAATAAAACAACAACAAAAAAATTGCCCCCAAACCAGTACGCCCACTGTAACAACTGAAAACAAGTGAATTTCACACACACGCAGCCAGTGTGGCATTTGTAAACAAGCGCACCGCACATACATACATAGATTACGTTGGCTGCCCCATTGTCTCCTTATAAACTCAGCAATACAACAACAGTGGCATTTGATGCGACTTAGTGACCCACAAAGCCAAAGTAGCCGCCTACGCAACATTTTGAAGTGTTCGCTCGTTTTCGGTAGCTGGCAACTGTGGCTTCCAGTTCTATGAAGAACTCGCTTCGCCCACACGCCTCTTGCACCCTGTCTGCACTTGTGCTCAATCAACCATTTACCTAATCCACATACTCCATGCACCCAAACAGAATTGCCGCCTCCATAAAATACTTTTTTTTTTTTTTGTTCTGAGCCCCGAACTTGTGCATCCAATGAAAGCGATTAACGCGGCCAACGGCATTGTAACAACTTTTGGTGGCAAGCTTAGGAACGAAACGCGTGCTGCATTTTTAATATGAGAAATAAGAAAACAACAAAAAACAAGGAAGGAAAGTAATAATTGAATCAAAAGCCGACTATTGAGCGTTGTTGGTGGTGGATCAGAATGCCACTTGAGTTACAACATTTTTTATATAACAAACAAGAACAAAACTAATAAAATACCAATAAGAACTCATAAAGCACTGATAAGCTGGTTGGTGGATGGTTGATTGACATGCGATGTGTTGTTGTTGTAGGTGCTTGGTAAGTATGTGAACACGAGCTGACAATTTATTGTGATTGATTTTGAATTTAATTCATTCTGAACAAGTTGGAAAAAGGTTTTACAATGATTTGTATGTAGCTTTGGATGGCATTAGCTTGTACTGGACAGAGATTGTTCCACAATGAGGCATGGTCAAGTGGTTAGTCTCTTCTGACTGCGACCGCTAGACGTGGTTTTTCCTCAGAACCGAATAACATAACCAACTCAGCGTAGGAGGTGCTCTATGTTGCTGTGGTAATGTTTAGAGCTCCACGCACGGCTTCACACGTCCATTCATTTAAATTGATAGCTCAAGAAGGACAGCCTAATCATCACTCACCGATTATTGTTTGAAGTGGAGAAAATTGAGCATACGACTTACTCTCTCCCAGCCTGTTTTTGTTGTAACAGTACTTTTCGCTGCCTAATCGGAACTCCCTCAATCTGTTACTACGGAAGCCTTAGGAAACCCGAAGTTTTCGGTGAAATTGGGGTAGGGAGATGCTGTTTGGTGCCAACCGATCAGGCCTTAGTTCCCCAGCTGGTAAGAGGCCTAGAATATGCCCCGTAGTAAGAGGTGACTGAAAGCCAAAAAAGGGTAATACCATGCATCTTGATGGTTAATCTACGGATATGATGGCTGTCAACACTTATTACCAGCCTTCTTCTTCCTGGTGGAAGGATGGATTGAGATGATCTAGACCTAGACCACTGATCATACCTAGACCATGGGGCTACTGGAGCGTATTTGTTTCATATTTGGCAAAGGACTGTCACTGTCGACCTTCGGGGAATGATTTTTTCGCTAGGAACAACAACAACAACAACTACAAAAACATAGAGGACGCCTACTTCTTTCAATGTGTCTCTATCAAGCTCCGCCACCATATCGGTGATGCCTAACTCAGAACCAGCTTGCGGATGGTATTTTAAGTAGCCAACCGAGTTTCTTTGTCCCTCACGTACTGCCACCCAGTGACTTGAGGATTTTGTTGTAGAGCCTCGGAAGGTAAGAACTTAAACGTTGGTGATTGCACATCATCGTCGATTTATGGACTCCACAGATGTCTACCGACTAATCAGATAACTGACCGCCCATCTACTGCGGAGACGAGTTTTTTTCTAGCTGATTTTGAAGAGTGTCGTGTTAATGACCACTTTAGTTCAGTACTCTGTTCGGGTCTTTCATGGTTTAGTTCTTCATTGAACTCAATGCTTTCCTAAAACATTTCAACATTTCAGATACTTCAGTAGCGCCGTACAAAGGGCATACGACCTACGTTTGTATACCCAAAATCCAAGATGGGTGGTCATCAGGACATTCGCCTACCTGTACTTTGGTCTGAGGCGACATTCAAATGGAAGAACCGCCATCATGCTTTGCTGACCTCATCCGCTTTGTCTTATAGCTACTCAGGCTCATTGTTGTCTCTCTTCTCTTGGCACGAGTGACCGAGGAGTCGTGTGGCTGTGAAAAGATGGAATTTCAAATTACCAAAGCTTTTCGTTGGGGACCCAATTCGTTTGAAGGAAACACGCTCCTTAATCCGAGTAGGCGTGGTGACTAAGTAGAGAGAAGTAACATTTCAAAACCACCCGAGAACTCTCTGACTTACAGTAGAACATTATTGAAGACCAATGTAAGCGCAGAAACTCCGTCAAGCGAGAGTGTTTAGGTTGAATGGATTGCTCTACATTGTGAAAACCTCCGCCCTGTGGGCCGAAGAGCCCGTGAGTCTAACAAATTCCTCTTCAGACTGCGCTGAACTATTCATGCCATCAAAATG